>CM045759.1:185060454-185381798 GCA_025200525.1 Camellia lanceoleosa | reverse complement strand
GACGCCTCACCTCGAACAAGACGAATCACTACAGAAGCTATGAAGGTCGAATCTACCGAGACAAATAAATAATTACTAAAGGATATAAGCAAAGTTCTTCGTTAATAAAGTACATGCTTGTTTTTCTTATCCCTCTCGCCTCTACATTTTGGTCCATCACCTTTTCTAATTCATACACCGATAGTTCGCCGGACTACCTCGTTCTCGATTGAACTTGTTTGCAAAAAGTTATCCAATGCTCGAGATTTTGACTTACTAAATTTATTCAATTGCGACGACCAGATCATCATCACAATACTATAAAAGATAATATATCAATTTCTCACTAAAAGCAAGTTTGAAAATGAGACCAAAAATAACTTTTTTAAATAATTATTAAAAAACATAATTTTAAAAACTAAAAATTAATAAAAAAACAATTATTAAACCCCATCTTTTAATTAGAACTTTATCTCTACACCAAATCACATGTGAACACATGTTCCACATTGTACAGAGAGTTGAGCACCGACCGTTCATGATCCGTCTCATCCGTTTAGTAATCGCAAACAAAACCTCACTATTTAGCTTTTCTTTCTTTTTAAATCTAGAGAAAAATTACTTCTAAAAAAAATTAATTATAGATGAGTAAAATTTCTATTAGCATTAATAATTAATTCATAATTTTTTTTAATAAATTAAAAATATTTTTTGAAAGTATTTAAATTGTATATTTTCCCAAAATCTAACAACCTTTTTATTTTTATGTCCTCAACGTTTATAGCTTATTATTTCTATTTATGGAAATTATTAAACACATTTATATTTATTCTTTAATAAAACAAAAAACTAAAAAATATATTTGACATATACCATATATTTAAAAAAATTCATTATGAAACAAGTTAGTGAGTAGTTGGAATTGACCCAATGAAAGCGGTAGCTAAAAGATGAGTGGCTAGAGGTGATGGCTAGCTTTCGAAAACTAGTGACCGATAGTGGTTGTCGAAATGATAAAAATGGTGGTTAGAAAGTGATTGGTGGTTGTTAGGATGTGGTAGCTAATAGTGTGGTTCTGCCAATGATTGAAAAATGGTTCCAGAGGTTGAAAGTGGGAAGCTGGCCGTTAGTCATGAGAGTTTGTGATTGACGGTGATTGTCGAAGTAGTCGAAGGTGGAAGTCACTGAATGGCGGTGGTGAAGGAACTCACTAGCTACGGTTGTAGAGGAGGAGGGTTGGCTAGACGTAGTTGTCAGTGATGTTAATGAGCCTCATTGGCACGTAATGCCATGGTGGTCGGAGAGAGGGTATTGATTGGATGGTAGGGACCATTGGTAGTAGATGAATACTAGCAAGTGTCCATGCATTATTTAATGTCGAGATTAGTGCAAAAATGTTTGAAAATGATAAAAAAAAGTTAAAAGGTGTTTAAAATAAGTGAAAAGTGTTATAAATTAATAAAAATGCATTGAGTTTTACATTTATTTAGTTATTTATTTATTTATTTTTTGTACCCTAAGATACTTGTTAGCTAGACTCTTTATTTACAGTTTTTAAATTTTTATAATATAAAGCAAGAAATTATAAATATAAAAATTATTAAACAAGCCACGTAACAATTATTATTTTTAATTTGACTTCTCTCGATCGGAGTATAATGAGGCCTCGTTTGGCAAGAAAGCTAAAATAGCCTATAATTAACCAAAAAGTTACCTTTTAGCCAAAGAAGCCAACAACCCAATGCCAAAAAGTCAAAGATTCCATTTTACTCTCTACTTTTTGACCGTCGGTTTAAGCCAGATTAGCCAAAAATTAAATTTCAAACATACGGGGTTTTCTACTAACCTTTTTGTAATTAGCCAAAGCAGTTACTAAATTAGCTTTGTTCCCAAACGAAATGGCCTCAGGATAAATGAACTTTCGGCGAGGAGTTATTTTTATTGCAGTTTGCATGGAATTTTTATAATTTTTTTAGTTATAAATAGTCTTATCTATAGTTTGCTAGGTAAAAATAGTTTAAATAAATTAAAAAAAGTTAATTATGATCAGTTTTCAAAAAGTTGTACCAAACAAATGTTGGGAATCGATATACCTAATCAAGATTGGTAAGACATGAAATATAAACAAACATGATAACAAGAAAGCGATAAATCAAACACGCACAAAGAACACGAATACTTACGCGGTTTACCGGATCCAGGACTATGTTATTTTTACTATGATAAGAAAATTACAAGATACCAAAAATAATCATCTTCCGTCAACTATAAATATATAGAAATTATGACAACATGACATGAGTATAAAATATCAAAATACCTTTATTCCAACAGCAAACAACGATCAAGTGGTTAAAAATCAATATTTATCAAATCCTACTTACCAACACACCCCATGTCTACCTAATTATATGAAATCAACTTATGATAATTTTATTTATTTATTTATTTATTTATTTTTTGTGGTATGTTATTTTATTTTGCAACAATAACATGCTATGATTCCAAAGGGCAGCAAGAATAACTGGGCAGATATGTTAGGTTTTGGCATGAGGTTCGCGTGGCCGGCATACATGCATCATGCGGTTTGCGTGGTTACTAAAAATACCCCCTTGACACATTATAGTATTTTTAATTTATTATTATTGATTATGTTGATTTTTTAAAATACAACATGAGAGAGGTGTTAATATTTTTTTCATATTAATCTCATTTATTTTCGTAGTAGTAATTTGTAAAAGAAAATTTAAATGACAACCCTTAGGTTATTAATAACCCTTAATGCAAAAAATTATTAAAATACATATAATTTGTATAAAACTATATGAAAATATTTTGAGAAATATAAAAGCTACATTGAAAATTTTATTTTATTTTAAATATACTACTTGTTGGAAATCTCTTAACGATGTGTTTGGTTGAAGATTTGAGAATGAATTTAGAAAAAAAAATAAAAGGTGTGTGACTAGATAAAATGTAAGTATATTTTATTCACATTTCACTATCTTTTCTATTTTTCTTTCCAAATCCTTTCTAAAATTCTCCAATTAAACACAACATAAATCACGATTTATATGCATCATATTATGTATTTTGTGTGTATATGTTATGCATTTTTATAATAAATATTACGTAATTTTTAACAGAATTACAATAATTTATGATCAAAAATAAAGTTACGCATTACCATTTCAGTCCATAATAAATTATGATATTACCATTTTTCATCCATCTGACTTACGCTGTCTGGTGCAAAGTGTTTATATTATTTAGGAAAAGTCTCTATAATTTACTTTTAAAAAGATGTGACCTTCCATGTCATATGAGAAGTGTAAAAATTTTTTGGAAATAATATGTAAATATCTATAAATTGTGAATTTTCTCTATGATAAACACTGATTTATTAACCTCCCGATTCTCAAGTATTATTCATGCAAAGTTGTTCAATATTTATATATATATATATCTATATAATAAGATAAATTAGTTTTTCAAATTTTCTTAGAAATACATTTGAAATCAACGACTCAGATTATACTTTACAAATATCTAAAGGCCAAGATGATTTTTTTTTTTACTTTTCCTTCCAAAATCTCTCTTTTCTTTTTGAGTCTTTTCACGAACCCCCACCCCCAAAAAAAAAAAAAGTGTAATTATTTTCCTCAAAAGAGAGTAATACACTTTCATTATTGGATTATTTTACTTTTTATTTTTAATAATTTGAAAATTAAAAATTAAAAAGTCAAAAAAACTCAAGCAAAAATCCATCTCAAATGAGTCCTTTTAATGCAGGTTAAAATAACCAAAAACTTAGCCTACTTCCCAAATGAAACCAAAATTTCAAGTTTGACAAACCCTTTTCAAAAATATAATTGTGAAATTCATTTGAAAATTCAAACCAAATGGATCATCTATTCATATTTTTTGACCATGCTTTTTTTTTTTTTTTTTTTGCAACAGGTTAGATAAATTACATTATAACCCAATAATTATACATTCAATTATATTTTAATCTCAAAATTATTTTCACCAGGCCTTTAGACAGGGACATACATTAATATATATATATATATATATATAAAATAGTGGCAACAATATCATTTATGCATAGTTTGTTGTGGGAATTGAAAAATATTTATCTTAAATCAATTTTATAGAATAATATTAAAAACAAAAGCAATTCTTTTAAAAATAGGTTTTACAATTCAATATATACTATATATACATATATATAAGAATAAGTAAAAGATGAAAGGATTCATTAAATATCGTGCGGTGATTGTGAGAACGTCAAAAGTCCATTTGTCCTAAAGTCGTTATCGCTCCTCCGTGCGGGTTCTTGATCACAACGACTCAATATACAACCCAAGAATTCAGAATCGATATAATGCAGCAGTTATACCGAAGAATTTGCCAAGTCTGTTTGAGGTAACCGAAATATAGAAGATATAAAATCTTTGTAAGAGAAGAAGGAGAAAAGCAGTCGTTGTTTTCCTTGAGTAAGAGTCATATTTTAAATAGACTCCTTGATGTCTGTTTGGAACAGACGTACCCATTCATTTTTGAAAAACAAATACAAGTTTAAAATTCAAACAAATAATACTATTAAAAGAAATAAATAAATAAATACAAATAATAATAACAAAATAAAATAAATAAAGTTTTGAAGCTTTAGGAAATCTCCAACAATCCCCCACAAGATTCAAAACTTTGTAAATCGTCAAATAAATTAAAAAAAACATAATAAAAATATGGGCAACTTTAAAACCATACAATGGGTGAAGGTGTTGTTCAAACTTGAATCTCACTTAGTGTTAACAGTTTCATTCTAAAAGAATCTTAATGAACCAGGTCTTGAACTAAATCCTTTTTAGCAGAATTCAACATGTTACACGTATGGTATGAAACATAACTGTGGCGCGGGTTAGCACTATTAGCAGCCATGTGCTCAATCTTGATTCTCATGAGAGTTTTAGGAAATAGCCCTATTTCCACAGTCGCGGCTTCATGACGCTCTCACTTAGGTGAATCCTCCAAAGATAGAAGTGACGGATGTCTATCTTGCGAGTTTGCTCGCCTTGGATTCATTAGAGTAAATACTCTTCCTTAACCATCACATTTACATCGGCACTAATATCTTAGGGATGAGCGGAGAATATAAATTTAATAAAGTCTCCTTCTTTAAAGTCTTTGGAATCTGAGTCATACTATAAGGATTGTTCCTACCTATTGAACTTCCTTCATGGGATCTCCAATCACGAAGTTGGGTTACTTCCTTAGTTGACTCCTTGTGGGCTTAGACCCATCCCCTCGATAAATCTAAGACTACACTCTTAGATAAACCTTTGTTAGTGATCGGCAATATTCTTTTGATTTCACAAAATTCAAAGATATAACATTTTTATTCACCAAACTTTTTATAGATTTATACCTCACTTGCATATGCCTATTCATCTTTTTATTAGTATGTGCTTGTCTCACAAGTTCTATTCTGACTCTATTATCACAATGTACGAAATAGCGGTATATGATTTTTACAAGTGAAATATCAAGGAGTAAATTTTTAATCACTTTCCTTCAATACATGTAGTGTCTAAGGCTATAAGTTCTGATTCTGTTGTACTTCTAGAGATAACAGTTTGTTATTTAGAACCCCATGATATTGCTGCTCCACCTAACATAAATATATACCCAGTAGTAGACTTAACATCTAAGTTATTTGTTATCCAATTAGCATCGCTATAACCTTCTATCACATTAGGAAAACCACTAAAGCAAAGTGAATAATCTAGAGTTCCCCTTAAATATTTAAAAACTCTTTTCACAGCAATCCAATGATCTTTACTAGGATTATGAGTATGTCTACTTAATCTCCCAACAGCATAGGCAATATCAGGTCTAGTCTTATTAGCAATATAGAGAAGTGATCCAATAATTTGAGAATATCTAAGTTGAGATACAGGTACACCATTATTTTTCTTCAAATTCATGCTAGGATCAAAAGGAGTTGAAACAGGTTTGAGATTATAATAATCAAACTTTTTTAACATTTTCTCTAGGATTCTAGATTGATTCAATGTAATACCTTTGGTTGTTTTCTCTAATTTCATACCCAAAATTATATAAGCTTCCCCTAAATCTTTCATATCAAATTTTGAAGATAAATAAGATTTCACATTTTTAATTATCTCTAAATTAGTTCCAAATAATAAGATATCATCAACATATAAACACAAAATAATACATTCTCCATTATCTTCTTTATAGTATACACATTTATCATGTTCATTAATCTTAAAACCAAATTCTAGAATTATCTTATCAAACTTTTCATGCCACTGTTTAGGAGCTTGCTTAAGTCCATACAAAGATTTAACCAACTTGCAAACTTTATGTTCTTGTCCTTTAACCACAAAACCTTTAGGTTGCTCCATATAAATTTCTTCATCTAAATCTCCATTCAAAAAAGCAGTCTTAACGTCCAATTGATGAATTTCTAAATTATAAATGGAAGCTAGAGCAATTAATATTCTAATGGTTTGTGATCCTAGAAAGCGGTGAATAGGTATCGAAATAATCTATTCCTTTCTTTTGTGTAAATCCTTGGCTACTAACCTTGCCTTATTTCTTTCTATACTTCCAACAGGTTTTAATTTCTTTCTAAATACCCATTTGCAACCGATAGCTTTACTCCCAGGAGGTAGGTTAGTCAACTCTCAAGTATTATTTTGAAGAATAGAATCAAACTCACTATTAATGGCTTCCTTCCAAAAAGGTGCATCTAAAGATGATATAGCTTCTATAAAAGTATTTGGTTCTCCTTCAGTTAAAAAGTTATAAAATCATCTCAAGGTTTTCTATTATAGTTCTCTTACTTCTTCTAGGTTCTATGTTTAGCTGTTCAGAATCATCTCTTAAAGGAATAACACTAGTACTAGCAGTAGAAGTTCTATTTACAACTTGATTTGAGATCCGAGTTTTATATGGAAAAATATCTTCGAAAAATGTAACTTCACGAGATTCAATTATTGTATTATTAGTAATTTCACTAATTTCAGAATTTATTACTAGAAATCTATTAGCACTACTATTTTGAGCATATCCTAAGAAAACTTGTATCCTGAGTTTTAGGTCCTATTTTCTTACGTTTAGGTTACGAATTGCTACTTTTGCTAAACACCCCACACTCTTAACATTTTAAGATTAGGTACTCGTTTTTTCCAGATTTCATAAGGTCTTTTATCATTATCATTCACAATTACTCTATTTAATATAACACAAGCAGTGAGTATCGTTTCCCCCCACAAACTCTCCGGTAAACTAGAACTAATAAGCATTGCATTTATCATATCCATAAGAGTTCTATTTTTCCTTTAAGCTATCCCATTAGATTGTGGAGAATAAGGTGGGGTTACTTCATGAATAATTCCATGTTCTTCACAAAAAGTACTAAGGGTACTTACATTATATTCACCTCCTCTATCAGATCTAAGTTTCTTGATCTTTCTTTCTAATTGATTTTCTACTTCAGCTTTATAAATTTTAAATTTACTAAACACTTCATCTTTGGTTTTAATTAAATATAAATAACAAAACGTAGAATAATCATCTATAAAAGTTACAAAATACTTATTTTCTACTCTTGTTAGTGGTCTATTAGAATCCAAGCGTCACTATGTATAAGGTCTAAGAGTTGTGAATTTCTTTTGTGGACTTATAAGGTTTCTTAGGTTGTTTTGCTTGCACACATATTTCACATTTGTGTTTAACATCAATAGATGATTTAGGTACTAATTCTAAATCCATCATTTTCCTAATTTTCCTTAAATTCACATGTCCAAGTCTTTTATGCCATAAATCACAAACTTCAATATTGAAAATATTATGAGAGATATAATTAACTTCAAAAAATACATTCAATTTAAATAAACCATCACATACAAAACCTTTACCAATAAAAATATCATTTTTACTTATTACAATTTTATTCGATTCCATTACAATTTTGTAACCTAACTGTACTAAACACGATCCACTAATAAGATTTCTTCTAACTTCAGGAACATATCGCACATCTCTCAAAGTTAAGATTTTTCCAGAAGTCATCTTCAACTCTATATCTCCAACGCCAAGTATTGGTGCAATTGATCCATTTCCCAAAGTTACACTTCCTCCACTTGATTTCTAGAAAGTTTTAAAATAACCACAATTAAAACACACATGTATATTAGCCCCAGAATCTAACCACCAATCTTGATATTCAAAAGTAGAATTAATTTCAGGATTATACCTAAAAGATGGTCCAGCAATTTCTTCTTTCTCCAAAATCATATTCACTTGAGCATTATGACCTTGACTTCTTTGCTTATTGTTGAACCTTGGTTTATACTCATCAGTCTTCTTAAAAAAAAACAATCTTTAGCATAATGATTGGCTCTTCCACATACATAGCACAACCTCTTGCCACTCCCTTGTCCCTTAAAATTATTAGCATTGGCTTGGTAGTTGTTATTATGATGTTTGCCATTTTGACCTCTAGATTTAAACTTAAGGTTGTTCTTGAAAATTTTGCCTTTAGGTCGAAAGTTATTCCTATTGTTGAAACTATTCTTATTCCCATTCTCCACCACATTTACCTTAGGCGTTTTCTCTTTTCCAGTTTCTAGATTTGATCTATGTTTCTCTTCCACCCTAAGTGTATTGATTAATTGAGTTAATGACAGATCTCCTTGTTTGTGCCTAAGACGCTTAGCAAAGTCATTCCAATATTGAGGTAATTTATCGATAAGGCAAGACACTTTAAACTCCTCACTAAAAGTTGCCCCTTTCTTTTCTACTTTTCTAAGTAGTTCTTGAAACTCATGAATTTGGTCTCCTACAAGTATGTCATCTTTCATTTTATAATCATTAAAATTAGAGACAAGGAACCTATCAATACCAGCATCTACAGTTCCATATTCGGCCTCTAAGGTTTTCCATAGTTCTTTTGCAGTTGAGGTGGTCGACTGATATACATCATATAAATGATCAGATAACACACTAAGGATTCTATTATAACAATGAAATTCGATTTGTTCGGGTGACAACCAAGATCCAACAAAATCCTGATCTTCTATGGCAGACATAAGACCCAACACGGTTAACCAATATCTTGTTTGTTTTTGCCATCTTTCAAAATTGTTACCAGTAAATTTTTTAGGTTTCACACTAACAGTTTCTTCTAAATTAGCCATTTTAAATATTTAAAGAACAAGAGAGCAAAGGAGTGTCTTAATCTGTAATAACAATAAAACAAATACTAAAGTTATTAAATTTGAAATTGAAAAATAATTGCCAATAATTGTGACAAATTTTTATACAGATCAAAACTAAACACAATAATTTATAACTTGAACAATGCTAATTAAATATCATGAATCTAAATAACATAATCTATCATGTGAAAATTTTATTTTACTCAACAGCGTTTCTAAGAATAATTAAAATAAATAAATAAATAAATAAATACCTACACATTAAACAGATTGAGTCCCAAAAAAAAAAAAAACAAAGTTACTGTTTGAAAATAGTAACTTTGAAAAAGCAAACTACACTATGTAAGAGTAATTCAATGTTTGAATTTGAAAAAACAGTAACTTTGAAAAACGCAATCTCCACAATATAATCAATATTTGAATTTGAAAAACAGTAACTGTGCAAACCTACACAATATGATCAATGTTTAAAAACAAAGTTACCGTTTCCGGGGAGAAAAACAAACGCAATTAAAAAAAAACGACAAATACAAATATGAAACACAAATAAATTTGAAACACAATTAATAAACAGTTTATTTATAAACACAAATAATTAAACAGATCTTTTTAAAAAAAATCGATTTGTTCAAGACCAACAATTACAATTATGAAACACAAATAAACAAAAGATTAAATATGTTACAGACATAACGACTTTAAATTGTTGTGGGAATTGAAAAATATTTATCTTAAATCAATTTTATAGAATAATATTAAAAACAAAACAGATTCTTTTAAAAAATAGGTTTTACAATTCAATATATACTATATATACATATATATAACAGAATAAGTAAAAGATGAAAGGATTCAGTAAATAGCCTGTGTGATTGTGAGAGACACATCAAAGATTTCATCCTAAAGTCGTTATCGCTCCTCCGCTGAGTTCTAACGATCACACACCACTCCAAGATACAACCCAAAAATTCACAGGAATCTGATATAATGCACAGTTATACCAGAAGAATTTGCCAAGTCTGTTTCAGTAATCCAGAAATATGGAAGATATAAAATACTGTAAAGAGAAGAAGGAGAGAAAGCATCGTTGTTTTTCTTGAGTAAGAATCATATTTTAAATAGACTCCTTGATGTCTGTTGAGAGCAGTACCCATTCATTTTGAAAAACAACTACAAGTTTAAAATTCAAACAAATAATACTATTAAAAGAAATAAATAAATAAATACAAATAATAATAATAAAATAAAATAAATAAAGTTTTGAAGCTTTAGGAAATCTCCAACATAGTTGACATACTAACTATAGAATAATAGAAACAGAAGGCTTTGATGTAAAAAAACCAAGTTGGGTTGGTAATTTGGTACATCTGAAGGCACTATAAATTAGTAATAGTTTGATTTGTTGCTGCATATATATGTAAATTGATTATAAAACTTGAATTATAATCAATTTTTTGGTTAAAAGCTGATTATAAGCTGATGATAATCAATTTTTTGTTAAAAAATGAAGTGGGTTATGTCGAAGTGGATTATAACACTTCCCAAAAGACCTATCAACTATATTATTGTCGGCTAATGATATAAAAATAAAAATTTTGTACAGCATTCATATGCAAAAATGATGCAGATAATTTCATCTCAAATGCTCATTATTATGACTAAAAAATTTGCCAGTTACATTACATTATTATTTTTTTTACATCGTTAGGCTGAACAATTTACTAAACAATGGAGAAGATGTCAGAGTTTATTTGTGTTTTCATTTTTTATTTTTAACAAAAAGCTGACAGGAAAACTTGTTTGAAAAATAAATAATGTTAAAAATCATGAAAAAAAGTGAGAATTGATTTGCAAAAGCCATAGTTATGATCTGGATCAAGAAAAAAAGCCATGGTGGAGGAACATACACTTGTCAATCAAAATATTATGTCACGTCTGTTATAAATACAAAAATTAAACATGGAAAGAAATACAAAATAAATATAATTTTACAAAATTCATTATAAATGCCTATTTCTAAAAAAGTTGATCTATTCTTATTTATCTATTCCTGGTATATCCATGAACTTCCAAAATCAGAAGCCTAAGAATGATCCAGAAAGATGCCTGTCCTCATCGATAAATCTACCGATTTTTTTCCTTCTATTTTTGTTTTTTTGTTGTTTCTTTTTTCTTTTGAACCTACATGAACAAATTGAAAGACCTCTCTACACTGTATATGCATAAAGTCACACTGCTAGAAAAGTACTGTTCAAAGATGTGGGGCAAACATCACATAGTGGGGTTTTAAATAAATAATTATAAATTAATAAGAAATTTTATAAATATTAATAATTATAATTATAATATTTTTTGTGAATATATATTTGGGGATGCAAATAAATCTCAAATTAATAAACATCTTATGGTTTAGTCCTAAAAGTTTTCTTATAAAGAAAGGTCACATTCTGATGTTAATAACATCGAATCTGATGTTAATAACATCGAATTAAATATTACAAACATTAGATTTCAAATATCTAATATTCATCAAATTTCAATAATGTTTGAAAATATAGGATAAAAACATCTAATGTTCATTGATTTCAATAAATTTTGAAATTATAGAATAAAACATCGATCATTTACATCATTTACATCATCTTGATGTAAAATGAGACTAAATGGAGCATAAAATTTTTAGGACTAAATGGTTTAACGTTTCAAAACTAGGACTTATGGGTAGAATTTTCCGATATATATTTTTCTCACTTCCATTGGGGAGAAATTTTAATATTTTATAAATATTAAAATAATTTAATTTAATTGTGGACCTATAATCTAAAACCAACATTTTGTTAAAAAAAATTTTAAATACAAAAATATCACCATCACATTCTAATAAAAAAAAGTATATATTTTTTTATTTTATTTTATAAATATTACAGAACTAACCATTAATATACTTCAGCAGAATGGTTGCTTTCTCATGGGTCAAATTTTTTTCATGCAATCTGTGGGATCCACTTTTCTTCAATTATTGTTTGGCGAGATTCTCAACTTGGCCACTCATTAGGTCTGTTTTCTTTTTGAAAAAACTTAACATCATAGAAAATATATATATAAACAAAAACATAGCATATTTGTAAATTTAAACTTAACGTACTATGAATCACATTAACATAAATTTAATTCATACTTTTTATATAAATTTTATTTTTGTGATATTTTCTTAATGTATTTTCTTTGTGCATAATATTACTATTCTTTTTTAAACAAAAAAAAAATCATATATCCAGAAAATTCATATTTACCAATAATATTTTTTGTTGTCCAGATTAATATTTACCAATCATCTTTACCAATAACATATGTGAATCACCTGAACATGGTCTCTCCATTCTGCTCCACTCTATTAAACAATCATATATCCAAAAAAAATATTATTGGTAGATATAGTTAATTTCACAATAATTGAATTTGTTAATCATATTTACCAACAATAAACAATTATATACGATCGATTAAAAACCAAATCTTTAGAACTTAGAATCGGATTGATTTGAATAGTTCAACCATTTTTTAAACTGGAATTAAAATCGAAACTAATAAAAATTTATCAAATCGACGGTTTAGACCGTTTATTAGCTCTACTGATTTTTTTGAGCACGCTACCTAACTATTTAAATAGAAGTATACGACTAGTCCAGTTGGTTAACAAAATATCATTAAAAACATATACCCTGCAATATGTTTGGAATTGAATTTTGATGGAGGTGGATTTTCTTGGCATGTTGGAGTAGGAAAGTATGAATTAAAGAAACAATGTGATGGACCCGACCTAGTCACTATTATAGCCTCACAAATACATAGTTATAAATCCTGCAACTCATCACTCACTCCGATAGGGTTTTAGGACCACATGATTTGCACTTGTGCGGTGTAATTTTTTCCCAAGTGCCAAACAAAGCTATGAGATTGAGAAACATACGAGAGAAGGGACATCAATTGACCCCATTAAGATTAAATTGCTTTCAATTATTTTATTCCATTTAAGAATAGACAACAGGACAAGATGGAAGTGATTTTCAATTTTAGCTTTTTTCAATCTCTGCAAATGACATTACAATTTTTAACCCATTTTTTAAAAAATAAATAAATAAAGATTTGACCATAGTCATTATTTAATTAATAAAGACAAGAATCTAAACAGGTTAAAGGGATAAAAATCTGTACAAATAGACTGATTTGGTACCACGGCACACCCGATTCACCCAAAAAACCACAGCACACCAGCTTAGGTGCCTTTTTTTCCACCCTCTCTATTTAGTAATATAAAAATAGAAAGGACCATCAATTTTTAATTATTTTAAAAAGTGTTACACTCAGTTACCTGAGTAATTATAGGTTAGTTTCATTGTTTATTTGAGCATATATTTTAAAATATTAATAAATAAAATCATAGATGCGACGTTTAATTCATCTAGATAAGAGCACAAAATATACGTACATATATTTATTTTGAAAACAAGTGACAGGGGTGACAAATGGGAGGTGGTGATCAAAAGTGATTGTTGACAATTAAAAATAATTGTTGAAGGTGATTGTCAATTGTCAGAGAAGTTGAGCTGAGGTGATCGAAGATGATTGCCAAAGATGGTTTTGGACAAAATGTGTCCCTTGAAGGTGGATGGCGGTGGTAGGAAGTGGTTGGCAATATCTAGAGGTGGTCCCGATCGACAACGGTGGAAGGTGGCTGTGGTGTCCTTATGTGGTGAAGAGCGGTGGCAGATGTCTGGATCTTTTTCTTTTCTTCTGTACAAGTGAAGACATATTTAAATTTTGCAAACTGTTTACAAGTTTTTGAAAACAAATATTATTTTTAAAAATATAAACAAAAAACTATAAACACAAATTTTTATCAACCAACACATATTAATCAGTTTATCCATACAACTAGACTGACCCCATACCCACTTAAAGTGACTTCTTTTTTTTTTTTTTTGTTCCTTCCCCTATTTAATATAAAAATAGGCAGGACCATCAATTTTTAATTAATTTTTGAAAGTGTTACACTAATTTAATTGAGTAAATATAGGTTAATTTTGTTGTTAATTCAAGAATAGGAACATCATTTTCCAATAAAAATTGATAAAATCATAGATGGGACATTTAATTCATTTACCTAAGAGCACAGAATATATATATATAGGTATTTATATACATGGACCACTTAATGTTAAAAATCATATAGTTATGTTGGAGGCTGGTGCAAATGCTATGACAGTTCAATGATATACAGCTTCGAAGTGAAATTCTATCCAGTATACATGAACTTGATTGATTATAATTTATAGTTTTCGTTATGCTATCCAGTATGCATGAACATGATTGATTATTAAGCTTTGGTTATGTTGGGGCAGCTATTACAACATATTTTAGACTCTTTTATGTAGGCTCATGATGATGATGTTAAAGAAAGATGTAAGAAATAAGTAAATTTTCAATTAAAAAAAAACATCCTAAGCCTAGAAGCTCCCTTAATCAGTTTTTTGAAATCAGTATAATCTTGTTTGGTAGTGTTTATAAGTTAACTTATTTCGCTTATTTGATTTTCCTTTTTTAAAAATTGACTGATGTTATTTAATTACAATTTTAAATTATAACTAATTTGATTTTTTAGTTTATTTGGCCAAAAAAACTGTAATTTTCTTTAGTTACAATTTGCAACCTCTTTAGCTCATTTTAAACCCTTAAGTATGGACAAAATAATCCAGTCTCTTTTTCTTTAATTATAACTTTTTATGGCATCTTGGCTATTTAAACAACAGCAACAAAAAAGTAATAACTTATTTAACCAAAAAAAATTTTAATTTAATTTATTTTGTTTACAAATTATGAAAAAGTACACCAATATTTACAATTTATTTTAAAGCTTTTAAGTTGATAATCTAAAAAATTATGATTATAAAAACTAATTTATAAGCTATACCAAACCGGCCCTCTAATTGGCCTCAAATCATTTTACCAAAAAATGTTATTGCAAATAATAAAAGCTAAAATCTTAAAATTACAAATTTTAAATTGCACTAAGCAGCCGCCATTATTGTTCTCACTGGGGGCGCAATCTCAATAATTTCGTACATATTTGGTATATTAATTTTTACCGTTTATGTCAGATGGGCCATACATAAATAGTTTATTTAAAAATATCTAGTTAGAAGATTTTTAAAAATATATATAACGATCACAAGAATAATATAAATATGTAACAACAAAGAGATGAAACCGAAAATTTATGATCTTGTTGCGAGGAACCATGAAACCATAGATTTGGGTTTGCCTTATTTGATATTTACATTTTAATATGAGAGAATTTGAGGTCTATGAAGTTCATCAAGGATCTCGTTTTAATGATTTAAACAATTTATATGTTATAAACCTCTCAATGTATATTATTAAATGAAAAAATTAAATCGATCCGATAATCGTAACTTTTTTTATTTTATCATATTTATCTCTAAAAATTGAATGGTTTATTTTCAAAAATATATTTGGCGTCCAACTTTTCGGTGAGAAATGCAATAAAAAGAAAAAGTCATGTTCAGTTCTAAAAAAATGAATGGTCTATTTTCAAAAATATATCTGATGTTCATCTTTTCGGAGACAAATACAATAAAATGAAAATGTTATGATTATCAAATCAAATTAAATTTTTTCATGAATGATATATATTGAGAGTCTTAAAATGAATTGTTCGGATCGTCAAAGCGAGATTTGTAGTAGATCCTTTGAACCCTCAAATTTTTTATATTGAGATGTGAATATAAAAAAGTTCAATCTAGATTTAAACTCAACCCAAACTTAGATTTGTTTTGAAACAATCTTTTGGGACATTAATTGAGACAGCCACCGGAGTGGGTAAAGTGTTTTGAATCTCTAATTGAGGGTGGTGAAATGGGAAATGAGACATTTCTTATAAGGATTGGGCTTTTCTTATGTGGAGATCTTAACATAAGAGAACTTGACTATAGGGCCCATCACGAGTCTCGTTTTAATGATCTAAACTATTCATTTTGTAAGGCCCTCAGTGTATAATCTCCGTGAAAAAATTTAGGTCATTCTGATAATTGTAACTTTTTTTATTTTATAGCATTTGTCTCTAAAAATAGATGATCTATTTCAAAAATATACTTGTCATCTATTTTTTCAAAAACAAATGCAATAAAAATGAAAAAGCTAAAATTATTGGATCGAACTAATTTTTTCATAGATATTACACTTTAAGAACTCTACAAAATGAACAATTCAGAAAATCAAAATAGGACTTGTGGTGGATCCTATAAACCACTCAAATTTCTCATATTAAAATCTCAACATGAATCTTTCTCGTAATTTAAACCATTCATAAAAGAACAATATGTTTCCTACATGCCTTGTAAACACTAATCCGTTATGTAAAACTTCATCAAACTTATATTCTTAATTTAGTAAAAGGAGGAGAAAAAAAAAAAAAAAAAAACCAAAATATGATGAAAATTAATAAAAAAATTTCTTTTTACAAATAAATACGTCATTAATTTTGAGTGAAAAGTATAGTAATGCGATTAGAATAGAAACAAAAGAAACTTAGACAAGGTGGTTGTTACGAAGATTGTATCTCATCAAGTCATACCTTGAAAAATTAAAATAGTGATTTTTTATTGCAAAAAATTGTTAAATGCACAACATATTATGCATGTATTCACAAAGTCTACTCTATTTGGAAGAGTATAAGCAAACCTACTTATATGTGGTATCATTGACAATAGTCTCTTTTTGGATGGTAAAAATGATATAATTGAATCAATGAGAGATAATTATTGTTTATTTAATCTCATTTTGAATTTCTATTAACGGATAACATTATTTAAAAAAGTGTGGCTGTGATGATACTATCATTAAATTCCTTTTAGCAGTTTTTTATCCTAAAAATGGGAAATTTTAAAGATCAAAAAAATTAAAATAATTGAATTTTTTTTCTATTGTTTTTGTCAGTGAACTTTTTTATGGTTTTTTTTTTTTTACTTCTAAACTTTCTAAACTAGAAGACTTAAAAAGTAAAAAAGAAAATTATATAAAAAAAAATTTCAGTGATTTTTTTTCCCCCCCTCTTACCAAACCCAATCTTTGTGGTCCACATCATGTTAACCATCCATCTGTTTGTAAGGCCACCACCACATATGATAAAGAGATTGAAATGAAGTTAGAGAGTTGGATTATATATATAAAGGAAACCCTATATATATAAATCGTAGAAAGGTCTGGAAATCAGGCCACTGGGGACCGTTTGATGATGTAGATTGATTGATTAAGTTTACAAGTCCTTTTGTTAGGAATTGAAAGCCAGTATATTTCCCTAGCAGCAATCCAATGACTTGTACCACAGGACAATTTGTCCAAAACGAAACCAATACGTTCTTAAAATATAAAATTATTCAAAAATTTTACAATTGACCAAAAAAAAAAAATTTTAATTCAAATACCCTTTAATAACAAAATAAAATTATTATATTATCCTTATTTTCATCCAGTCATCACCAAATCCCTCTCGCTATATCACCATAATATTTTCCAACCTTCTTCAATAACACCAAATGCTTGTATACAATAATGGTGGTTCTGATCAAAAGTGGGAGAGTGGTGCAATAGTCGGATAAAGTAATATTACTAGTTGAAAGAAAGTAGAAAATAAGAAATGTGAGATAGAAAAAAAAATTTTAAATAAAATAAAGTGTTTAACTTTACAAAAAAAGGTTAATATAGGTATTTGTGGAGGAAAAAAAAATTGTTACTAACATCATACACTCTATTAGTTTGATTTATCGTTGTTTAAAGAAGAGAGTCATTTATTATGTGATTAGAAACCTCGAAAAATGAGATAATTTTTCACAAACATAAAAGGAGAATTTTTATTTTTAATAAATCTCAAAAAATAAATTTATAATTTTTTCCTAAAATAAATATTAATTGATTGATATGGATCTTTAACCGTGAATATTGATTATGAAATGGAACTCTCCATTGCATCCATAAAATGGGAAGGAATTCAATGCTATATTATTATGTGATGCTTTATATCATATCATCTATCATGTAATTGATTTTAAATTTATTTGAAAAAAAAATAAACAATAATTTTATATGGAATTGATGAGGTAATATATTTTTAGTAACATGTAAAATATTTTATTAATCAAAATGTGCGTAAGTTAATTTAAATATTCAATTATCACAAAAACAAGATGTAAAGTATCTCATTAAATGGCATCCAATTTTGTTATAATTCTAGCATTGCTTTTTGTCCCAAATTTGAAAGTTTTCGTCAACTTACTCACGAGCAACGTAAACAAGTATACCAAAGGGAATAAACAAGTAATAAGACTTGTTATTTTAACCAATAATAATAAGGTGGTGTTTTTTTTTTTTTTTAGGTCTCCCAGGTATCCCGCCAACGGAGACTAATCCTTGGTTTGTAGGCACCTCGAAGGGTGAGACAATTTGGAGGATTTAAGGCATTTCCATGCCAAGGTGGGAATCGAACCCGACACTTGGTTAAGGGAGGAGGTCCTTCTACTCCACCACCCACAGGTTATCGGTGGTGTTACGTGCATCAATTAGTGTACACATTAATATGTCAATTAGTGTTATGATATTATTATTAATCACATTTATTATACAAGTTATAAACATTTAAAATGATACAAATGATATTCTGACATCTATTAATATATTAATATGTATATTAATTAATATATATAGTATTGTTCATAATAATAAGGCTAAAGCACAACCTAAATTTACCTTGGGACAATGAATAATTTCTCCTATCAAAAGGCCATTTTGAAAGTTTTCATTAACACATACTCATGAGAAACGTAAATAAGTTTCCCACGAGGGCCACGTGTTTTTTTTTACCCCAATAATCTCTTATTTTAATCAGCAATTTTTTAGAGAAAAAAAAAAAAAAGTTATTCTAAAAATAAGAAGAAAAACAAGTGTGTGAATCGAATTACGGACGCCAAGTTATCAAAAACAAAAGTATGACTTAAATAAAATAGATCACCAAAGTAAAATTAATAATGAACTTCACATGTCAAACTAAATAAATTAGTGGTATTATAAAACAATCAAAAATCATTTGATTTGAAATGGACTTGTATTCGATTTGTCTAAAGCGTGTTTGAGATTTTCTTATCATGTCAATAAATCAAATTTAAACATATTTTAAAATTTATTAAATTTTAAAATCAATTTTAATCAACTCATTATATTCCATTCAATAATAGCCAATATAAAGAATTAACTTATTTAAACTTAACTAGTCTCATATTGATTAAAAACTCGTTTGAGGTTATCATAAATAAGTTAATCTTAAAGCTAAATTAAAACATAATATTTGAGATGAGACGATTTTTTACCCAAATGATCAGGTTCGGATGTCCATAATCATCAAACATAGATAATAAAAAAGAAAATTAAAACAAACAAAATGACAGTCCATTCAAGTAGTGATGACACACTACTTTTGTACCGTGTAATAAACCAGATGAGAGATGGATATGCGTATGCCTCGTGTGTAGCAACCCATTCCACGTGGGTGACTTATTTTATTTGTAATAATTGTAAACTCACTTCTCATCTCTAGATACAACATACACACGGAGAGAGTGTGTGCGCCCACATGGCCATGGTACCGAACTGGTCTTGCAATTAAAAAGAAATAATGAGTGAGTTTGATTTTAATTTTTTAATTTTAATATTTTAAAGATTGAGTTTTTTATTTTTTATTTTTAATGAGTATTTTTAAAATTTTAAATAATTTTTTTATTTTCTTAAATGTACTTTACTTAAATATATCTAAATAGTAAAATATTTGTGAAATAATATTTTAAAAAATTAATAAATATAAAAAATATATTGAACTTTCATTTTTTGTATTTTTGGTATTTATTGAATTTTTAAAAGATTTTTTCACAAATAATATACTTTTAAATATATTTATGTTAGGTGTGTCTAGAAATTTTTAAAAATCTTTAAATGTTAAAAAATTCATGAAGAGCAAAAACTACGACAAAAAATATTTTAAAAAGTGTTTTCTGGAAATCAAAACCAAACAATAATATTATGAATTTAGATTTAACTATTTTGAAATTTTTTAAAATTATTATTTCTGATTTAAATTTATTCTATATATAAATTTTACACTATATAAATTTAATTTCAATCATACAATCACTCACTCAAAAAAATTGAATGATTCAAAAGAAAAAGAGAGATGGTTGGTACTATGTACATCTTTTTAATGTTTTTTAATTTGATATATATTTATAAGAAAAGATTATGATATACATATTATAATTAAAGAAAAAAATGACATATAATTTTAAATTTTTTGAGTTATAACTAAAAATTAAAAAAATAAAAAATCATAATAAAATAAAATATGAGATATAATTAAACATCTCATAAATTATAATTAAAATAAAATCATAATTAAAAAAAATAATATAGTAAAATTTTTCTATATTTTATATACATATAAGCAAACAAAAAAGTACAACACTGACTCCAAACTGTCAGTGTGATTGGAGAGATCTAGTTAGCTAGGTTTCTTAGTCCATATATGTTTTTTTATTTTTATTTTTATAATAATAATAATAGTAATAATAGTAGGTCAGATAAACAAGAAGCTATCAGGTAAATCTCGTAACTTTGTTCAACAGTGCTAGAGGCATCGAATACGAGGCCTTGAATTTGGCTCGAATGCCTTTTATTTATTTATTTTGTTTCCTGCTGTGTTAGTTAATTTTTTTTATTTTGTTTTTTGTTTTTAAGGGTGAGTTAAAATGTCTAATATAAAATATTAGACATTTCGCATCAACTTATCGTGTAAAATTATATGAAATTAATAAAATTTAACTAACAGTTTAATTGATCAGTTAATTTTATCACTTAATCAGTCCAACTTAATTGACTGATCAGTTAGACTGTTGGTTAAAATTCGTTAATTTCATATAATTTTGTACGATGAGTTTGTGTGAGATGTAGAGTTTTTTGGCACACCCCTACACATAACCACCTTTAAAAAAAAAAAAAAAAACCAACATAGCCTAACAAATAAAATAAAATAAAATAAAATAAATTGATCAGTCAATTTTATAACCCAATCAGTCTAACCCAACTCACTTGCAAAATGTCTAATTTTTTAGCACACCCCTTATACATAACCACCCTTGGAAAAAAAAAAAAAAAAGAAAAGAAAAAATAAAAATAAAAACCAAATTAACACAGCTTTAGGGAAAAATAAAAAATAAAAAATCGAGCCAAATTCAAGCCCTCAAGCATTAATCTATTTATATGGAATCGGATTCTGTTTTGGTAGGAGAGATGACTGATTCTCTCCAATTAGGTCTATTCGATTTTCACTACCTTGAATCATTTATTTTGTAAACTTTTATACGTAAATTTATTAAGTAAATTCTTTTTGATTGATTTGATAATTATAATTTTTTTCCAATCATTCATTTTAGAAAAAAAATTAATTAAATTATAATTATGGAATTAAAATAAATTTTTTTTCATAAATTATTGACTGATACAAATTTTGAAGATGAATAAGTGGAATAATCAGAGTGAGAGGTATGCATAATAAAGAGTCCATGGGCCAATTGGACACAACCTGTCCTAGTAGAGACACTGGGCATATAATACATACTCCAAAAGGAGATATGTATCACAGAATTTCACATACATATATACATATATCATATATGTGTGTCTGTGAAATTTTGGAAGAACATGACATTTGTCTGGCCTCATCTAGCTTTTTAGCAACCGCATAGAATTAGAATACATAATGTGCATAAAAAGTATATTTTGGGATTAAAATTTATTTGAAATATAACTTCCATCACACTCTAAATAAATTTCAAGTAATACTAGGATCCCAAATTTCTATAGAGATTTGTAAAGGAAAAAAAATGAGAAAAAATTGAAGTGAAAGATTTTTTTTTGGTGTGTTGAAAGTCTTTGTTGATCAAGTAATTTAAGATTCAAAATTTCCATCTTAACACATAAAGATTTTCTCTCTAAAAGGACTGCTACTGTTGCTGTTTAAGGTGTGCAGTTGGATGGGCTTTCTACTAAATGGGTCATGGCAGGCCTTAAATACTGGGCTTTCTGGGCATTAATTTCAAGGAAAAATTACCATGTAGTCCTATGTAGGGGATCTATTTTCCTTCTAATCCCAATTTATTTTTAATAGATTAATAGGTCCACAATTTTTTAAGTTTTATACCTAGAGGTCCCGTTTTTTATTTTCGTATTTTTAAATGATTGTATTACCCTTTGTTTTGAGATCTATATATACGTGAAAAATTAAATTTTTGTTCCGTTTAAAAAAAGGAAATCAAATCTTCGTCTCTGCGATCTCGATTTCTCTTCGTTGTGGCGATCTCATTGTGCTGTGTGGTCGATCTCATTGTGCTGTGAGGTGGATCTGGTTGTGTAATCTGAATCTCTGTGTACAGGCGATATTTGCGTACGTTCTCTCTCTCTCTCTCTATCTCTGTATCTGGTGATAGATATATGTATGTGCATGTATGTATCTGTCGATACATAGATATACATATATATGTATTTATATATATATATATATATGTTTGTGTGTGTATGTGGTTTGTATTTGTCGATACATATATGTATGTATATATAGATAAGCAAATTTGCGTGATATGTGGTTTGTATAGCGACCCCGGTCTTTTCCCATTTGATTAGTGTATCCGGACTTATGTTCCGTAGATTCCGTTGTTATCAGATTGTTGTTGTCATCCTTTAATTCTATTTGATTGAGTTTTAGGATGTGTTTGGCGTGTTTCGAACAGGTGGGTTGAATCTGAGTCAAGATGTTTGTCGCTCAATTTTTAGCCTTTCCGCTCGAGCGGACATTTCTGCCTTCGGCGTTTACCCTTCCGGCATTTTTTGGTTCTGCAAAACTTCTGCGGTAAAATTCTCTTTCGGCGGGCATATTTCTTTCGGCGGACATTATTTTGTTCTTTACCCGGCGGTGTGTTGCCTTTCGGCGGACTGTCGATATTTAAAAAGCGGCGGGATTTTTAGGCGATTTTCATTCTTTTTGATCTCAAACCCTAAAGTTCGACTTTTCTTCTTCTCTAAACACCTTTTACCCTAGGTTTGATCTAGTTAGGGTGTGTTTCTACCTAGTTCCTTTACAAAAAAGGTAGAAGAGTGAGGGCTTTCATTTAATCGAGCATTGTTGGATTTGGAGCACTTTGAAATTTGGGCAAACATCTTCGTCTTCTTCTTTTGGGTTCATCGCTTTGAGGTAGGGATTTCCTACTCCTTGTATCGTTTAATCCTAAGTGTTGGTGTTCTAGTATGTGGGAGGGTGGTTTAGTAATGGGAGAAATCTTAGGGTTATGTCATAGATCAATATAAGTATATAATTTAAAAAAAGGGGAATTGTGTAGGGGATCAAATTCATGAGATTTAGAGAAATTGAGATTAGTTGATGTAGTTGAATATTTAATCACTCATATGTGGACTTGATAGCGTATATATATTGTGATATTTATTTCTCGCTTAGAAATAAGTTTTTGGGCTATCGGTGGAGGATAGCCATTGATTATTGTAGACCTTGCATGCGGCTTAGGTATACTGGAACTAAGTCACATATGTTATGTTGAATTAATCTGAACATTACTTGTATTGATTGTGTGTTGCATATGGCAATTTGTATGTTTCATTGCATATGCATGATGTTTGGAGGAGATAGGGGATGAACTCCACGGTTTAGGGAAGATAGGGGATGGACCTCTAAACGGATTTGTTTGGAGGAGATAGGGGATGAACTCCACGGTTTAGGGAAGATAGGGGATGGACCTCTAAACCGGATTTTGTTTGGGAGGAGATAGGGATGGACTCCATTAGCATCACTTTTATGTGTGCTTATTTATATTGAAGTGTTTTATTGATCTGACACTAAAATGTGTATCAATTGGAAGTATGGAAGTGAATTGATTATGATTGATACAATACCAACTCGTGTATTTGTTATGATTAGGTCTAACTTGAATTGTTATTCTGTGGAATTGGAAGTGTTGTTAATAAAAGATGAAACCCGTTGAGTTATTTGGCGGGTTACGAGCCATAGATGAAAAGTAAGATGTGCCATAGACAATGTGTCATAGGCAATATAGACATTCGTGTCATAAAAAGTGTAAGCTGGATTATAGTGTGTTAACCATGTGTTAGATGCTAATGCTTTAGTTATTTCTTATGCTCGGTTTAGTATTTCTCTCTTTGGTGTGGCTCACCCTATATAGAACTTCATTTTTGAGTTGAGGCGGTTCATTACCTCCAAGGACTTAGCTTGTGAGGATGTGGACTTGAAGACTTGCTTTATATGTTTTTATTTATCTTTATTTGAACTATGTAAATTTTCAAGCCTAGGGCTTTATTTGTTTTGAGTTAGAACTCATGAATTTGTGTCCAAGTGTTGGCTTGGCAAGATGTAAGCCCGTAGGGCATTTATTTGATGTCTCATTCTATATTACTCTGATGATTTAAATACTATCTTTGTATTCTTTTAATAATGCATGCCATGTTTGGTTTAATTTTGAGGCGTTACAACTTGGTATCGAGGCGTCTGGGTTTGAATACTTTGGAGTGCGTGGGAAGTGATTAGAATCACAATGGGTTAAATCTCGTTTGATAGAGACTTAGTGTAATGATTGCATGCTTATATGATAACATGTTTATGTGACTATGTGGGTATGGAATGTAGTTTCTAGGATGTTGATTGGACCCTTGAGTCTCTGAATGTCTTGTTGGAAAGGCACTTGATCAATGTTGTTTCCAACGGAACTTTAGCGACGTCTCGGGCTGTCATTATCGAGAATGAAATCGTAGGTGCTTATGTGATTATGTGCTTACGTGGTGTGAATTATTGTTGTCAATGTATTAGGGCCTTAAGTGTTATAATTTTGGCACATTATTTAGAGTGCTAACGTCTTTGTTTCCTTCATTAGGATGTCGGGGCGAGGGCGAGTCATGATGGCGTGGTAAGCGAGCTAGGCGGGAAGTGCCTATCTGGAGGAGATCTGGCGATTCGGGAGGTGTTGGCCAAGCCAATGTGGCGAAACGATGGGCGACAAGGTATGGGCGCTTTGGCCCAAGAGATAGTGGAGCTTTTAGGGAATCGATGGGCATTCTTAGGGCTCGAATCGAGGCTCGGTAGTTGTGGCGATCACGGGGCCTTCTTTTACGAAGAGAATTCTTAGGTCTCAGCCGGGCGTGTTTATAGGTGATCCTAGCGAGCAGCTTAAAATGACGAATGGCTCGAGCAGACAAGCGTTTGAGATGCTAGGCATCGAAGGCGAGGTTGAAGGTGACCTTGGCATCGTTCGAAGGAAGAATCTTGGTCGATGGTGGAAGTTCACCAAGGGTCGTATTGGAGTTACGTGGAAGGCTTTTGTTGATGCTTTTGAGAGAAGTACTTGTCTCGGTATTGAGAGAAGTTGAGAGATCGATTCCGCCATCTTGGCGAAAGGTTTATCTGTGGCGAGTTTGAAGCGGCATTCACTAGTTTGTCGAGTTTGCACGAGTTGGTGGCCCGAGGATGCGCATTGAGTTTGAGAAGAAGTTGGCGTGGCCTCATCTTTGAGAGTTGTTGGGTCTATGATTAGGGATTTGGGCGATTGGTTGATCTGACCCTTGAGATTATGATCGAGGAAGAGGAAGCGAAGGCTCCAAGAGGAGTCGGGATGGCAGTGATGGCGAGGCGAGAGGTTTCACTCCTCGTGACCTCGAGTAGTTTTCTAGATCCACTTTTCTGTGCGAGTGCTAGTTACGGGAAAAGCGGTCGGGAGACATTACTGTTTCAAGTGTGGTCAATTTGGGCCTGAAGTCTCGGTTGTCCTCGGAGGAGGAGTTGAGGCGACATCTTCTTGGCTCGATCTCGAGCGAGTCGAAGTAGAGGTCGGCCGTCCTCTTGTTTCGATCTTGATCGGGGCACATGAAGAGGTTTTGCCCACATTGGGTGCTGCACACGGTGCTTCTTGGTTGGCGGACTCGAGTCGATGCCTACTCGGTCGATTCGAGCCTTGAGGCCAACCGAGAAACTTCTTCGTCCCAATCTGTACCTTGATCTTACTGCTCGAGGTGGCGAGTTGATCGAAGGTCATCTGGTAGCGTGTATCTTTATTACAGCAGGATCTTATACTGACTCCATCTGGTTAGAGGTACCTTTTTGTTTTGCAATTGATTGCTAGTGTATTGATCGTCTGGGTGCGTCTCATTCCTTTGTGTCTGCTGCATTTGCATCTATTTTGGAGTTGGAGTTAGCTCGGTTAGCATCTCTATTTGTAGTGTCGCCTCTTGGGGGTGAGTTGATTTTGAAACAAGGTGTTAGGGGTTGTGATATAGAGGTCGATGATCATAGAATCCCTTTCTCTTTTGTAGTTATGCCCATGAAGGGCTTCGATGTTATTTTGGGTATGGGTGGTTATCATCATCTAGGGCATTTATTGATTACTACCGTCGGAGGTAACTTGTTGTGATTAGCGAGAACGTTTTCATTTTACGGGGGCGGGGTTGGTAGTGTTTTGCCACGAGGTATGATCATGGCGGAGTGAGCTTAGTAGTTTACTTGCTAGTCTTGCGATTAGTGAGGATGTTGAGACTCGATTGTGTTACGAGGGTGGTTTGTGAGTACTCGGACGTCTTTCGAGGATCTAGTCGATTTACCACCGCGTCGAGAGATTGAGTTTTCTATTGACTTAGTGCGATGCGGCCGATTTCTATGGCACCTTATCGTTTTGCCCCCCGAGCTAGTTGAATTGAAGATTGACTCGAGAGTTGTTAGATAAGGGTTATATCCGTCCTAGTGTTTCATAGTGGGGCGCGCCCTTTTTCGTTAAAAAGAAAGGTGGTGCTTTGAGACTTTGCATAGATTAGGAAGTTGAATCGGGTGGCGGTTAGAATAAGTACCGATGCCTCGTATAGATGATTTGTTCGATCGGTTGAAGGGTTCCGTTGTTTCTCTAAGATAGACTTGAGATCGGGTTATCATCGGTTGAGTCGAGGAGGAGGATATTCCAAAGGCGGCATTAAAATGCAGCGGTATAGCCCTCTGAGTTCTGGTGATGCGTTTGGGCTCACTAATGCACCGGCGGTGTTTATGGATTTGATGAACGAATCTTGAGAATTTTTGGATCGTTTGTGGTCGTCTTCGTGGGCGACATTTTGATTATTCATCTTGAGGAGGAAAACACGAGGAACACTTGAGAGTGGTGCTAGAATTACTTAGAGCCCATAAGCTTTATGCTAAGTTTGGGAAGTGTGAGTTACGGCTAGAAGAGGTGAAGTTCTTAGGCCATGTAGTTTAGGAAGGGGTGTCTGTTGATACATCCAAGGCGGAGGCGAAGATTGGGCACAACCTAAGAGTGTATTTGAGATCCATGATTTTAGGATTAGTAGGGTATTACCGTCGGTTTGTGAAGGATTTCTCGGGTTAGCTTCACGTTGACTAGATTGACTCGGAAGGAGTCAAATTTGTTTGGAGTGAGACTTGTGAAAGGTCATTTCGAGTTGAAAGTTAGATTGACCACCGCTCGGTTTGATTATTAGGAGAGAGGTTGGGTTATTGAGTTCTTGTGGCGCCTCACGAGATGCAGGTTGTGTGTTGATGCAAGAGGGAAAGTGGTTGCCTATGGCTCGCGTCGATTGAAAATTCACGAGAAGAATTACCCTACGCATGATCTAGAGCTAGCATTGTGATATTTGCCCTAAAATTTGGAGACATTATTTGTATGGTGAGAAATTTGAGGTATTCTCAACCATAAGAGTTTAAAATATTTGTTCACTCGGAAAGACTTAAATTTGAGGCGAGGAGGTGGATGGAGTTCATTGAGGATTATGACTTGAGTTGCACTATCATCGAGGAAGGCCAATGTTGTGGTGATGCCCTTAGCGAAAAATCTGTTGGTGGCGTTGCGATAGCCATCCGGAGTGGGAGATGTTAGGTCTCTTGTTGGGGAGTTTGATTTGCATTTAGGCGAATCCGTTGAAATTTCTTGACCTTGTTTTGATTGTTGCTGACCTACACTTGTGACTCGAGTGTTAGAGGCTCGGAGGGTGATCTTGAGGTAGAATCTCTCAGAAAAGATTTCCATTAGGAAGGTTGAGAAGGGTTTGGCGGTGTATCGACTGGCGTGAGATCTGAGATCGTCTGTTTGTCTTAGGAATCTTGCCGTGAGGAGGTACTCGAGAGTTTCATCATTCGCGCCTTGCGGTGCATCAGGAGGTACTAAGATGTATCGGGATTTGGGCCGCCGATTTTGGTGGCGGGGTATGAAGAGATGTGGCGACTTTCGTATCTAAGTGCCTTACTTGTCGACAAGTGAAGGTAGAGCATCGAGACCAGGGGTTTGTTGCAACCCTTGCCTATTCCGAGTGGAAGTGGGAGCATGTCACTATGGACTTCGTTGTGGGTCTTCGAAGACTTCGGCGAGGTAGTGATGCTATTTGGGTTGTGGTAGGCGGTTGGCGAAGTCGGCGCACTTCATTCCTATCGTGTTAGAATCCGTAGATCATCTTGCCGATTTGTATGTTCGGGACATAGTGAGGTTGCACGGGTCGATGTGATCGTCTCCGATAGAGATCCTCGTTTCCTTTGCGAGTTGTGGCGAGCTTGCAGTGCTTTAGGCACTAAGTTGACCCTTAATGCGGCTTATCATCCTCGGTGACCAGACGGTCCGTCTTATTCAGATCTGGAAGATATGCTTGAGGTGTTCTCGACTTTAATGGGTCGTGGGAGAAGCACTTGCCATTAGTGGGTTGCTTACAACAATAGCTTCGATCTAGTATCGGTATGGCACCGTTTGAGGCCTTATATGGCGGCCGTGTAGATCTCCGGTTTGTTGGGCGAGGTGGGTGATGCACCTTTGTTGGGTCCGGAGTTGGTAAGAAGCAGCGGAGAAGGTTGAGCTTATCCGTAGGAGGCTTATTCTGACCAAAGTCGTCGGAAATCTTATCTTGCGGCCGTAGGAGGAGACCTTTGTTGTTTGAGGTGGGTGATCATGTCTTTACGAAGATATCACCCAAGCGAGGTTTGATGAGGTTTGGGAAGAGCGGAAGTTGTCCCTCGGTTTATTGGGCCTTTGAGATCCTTGAGAGGATTGGCGAAATTGCTATCGTTTAGCTTTGCCTCATGATTATCAGGAGTTCATGGCGTGTTTCATGTGGTATGCTTGGAAGTATGAGCGGATCCGTCACATGTCTTTGGATTGGTGATTTAGTTGTTGATGAGGATGTCTCATATGAGGAGACCGGTTCGAGTCTTGGATAGGCGGGATCAAGTCTTTGCGTGGCAACACTATCCCTTTGGTGAAAGTTACGTGGAAGCATCACGGAGTGGAGGAAGCCACACAGGAGCGTGAATTGGAAGTCCGTGAGAAATATCGGATTTATTTATTGATTTGTAATCTTGTATCTAGATTATATAATATTGTTGAACTTAAGAGCTTTATATATGTCTTAAGTTGGAAAACATTGAGAAATGTTTTGGTTTGTGGAATTATTTTAAAACTTGCCATATTTTGGAAGTTTATTGGAACATGCATATGTTGGTTTGTTATTGGATATCATGGAATTAATTATGATATGAAAATGAGAATCTTGTATTTCAAAAATATTGAACTTGAAAGGAAATTGCATCTTGCTAATGCGGGTTGAAAGATATCTTGTTTTTACATATTGTGAGATGCCTCTTGATAAAGCGATGAAGTGGCGGTATTGGGTCAAGTTGTTTATTCTTAGTGTTTTATATCATTGGGAATTGGGAAAACTCATTTTACAAACCTATGCTTAATTTGAGACGAAATTCTTTTAAGGAGGTTATAGCGACCGGTCTTTTCCCATTTGATTAGTGTATCGGGACTTATGTTAGTAGATTAAGTTGTTATCAGTTGTTGTTGTCATCCTTTAATTCTATTTGATTGAGTTTTAGGATGTGTTTGGCGTGTTCGAGCAATTGGGTTGAATCGAGTCAAGATGTTTGTCGCTCAATTTTTAGCCTTTCCGCTCGGCGGACATTTCTGCCTTCGGCGGAGTTTACACCCTTCCGGCATTTTTTGGTTCTGCGCAAAACCTGCGGTAGAATTCTCGCTCGGCGGGCATATTTGCGCTCGGCGGACATTGTTTGTTCTTTCTGCTCGGCGGTGTGTTTATGCCTTTCGGCGGACTGTCGATATTTAAAAAGCGGCCGGGATTTTTAGGCGATTTTCATTCTTTTTGATCTCAAACCCTAAAGTTCGACTTTTCTTCTTCTCTAAACACCTTTTACCCTAGGTTTGATCTAGTTAGGGTGTGTTTCTACCCTAGTTCCTTTACAAAAAGGTAGAAGAGTGAGGGCTTTCATTTAATCGAGCATTGTTGGATTTGGAGCACTTTGAAATTTGGGCAAACATCTTCGTCTTCTTCTTTTGGGTTCATCGCTTTGAGGTAGGGATTTCCTACTCCTTGTATCGTTTAATCCTAAGTGTTGGTGTTCTAGTATGTGGGAGGGTGGTTTAGTAATGCAGGAGAAATCTTAGGGTTTTGTCATAGATTAATTCATGTAATTAATTTAAAAAAAAAGAATTGTGTATTGGGTTAAATTCATGAGATTTGGGGAAATTGAGATTGGTTGATGTAGTTGAATATTTAATCACTCATATGTGGACTTGATAGCGTATATATATTGTGATATTTATTTCTCGCTTAGAAATAAGCTGTTTTGGGCTATCGGTGGAGGATAGCCATTGATTGTTATGTAGACCTTGCATGCGGCTTAGGTATAATGGAACTAAGTCACATATGTTGTTGTTGAATTAATCTGAACATTACTCGAATTGATTGTGTGTTGCACATGGCAAATTGTATGATTCATAGCATATGCATGTTGTGTGCAGTAGATAGGGGATGAACTCCACGGGTTAGAGGAAGATAGGGGTCGGACCTCTACACCGGACTTGCTTGGAGGTGATAGGGGATGTACTCCACGTATTAGGGGAAGATAGGGGATGGACCACTATACCGGATTTGTGTTAGGGAGGAGATAGGGGATGAACCCCATTAGCAACACTTGTATGTGTTCTTATTTATATGGAAGTGTTTTATTGATCTGACACTAAAATGTGTATCAATTGGAGTATGGAAGTGAATTGATTATGATTGATACAATACCAACTCGTGTATTTGTTATGATTAGGTCTAACTTGAATTGTTATTCTGTGGAATTGGAAGTGTTGTTAATAAAAGATGAAACCCGTTGAGTTATTTGGCGAGTTACGAGCCATAGATGAAAAGTAAGATGTGCCATAGACAATGTGTCATAGGCAATATAGACATTCGTGTCATAAAAAGTGTAAGCGGATTATAGTGTGTTAACCATGTGTTAGATGCTAATGCTTTAGTTATTTCTTATGCTCGGTTTAGTATTTCTCTCTTGGTGTGGCTCACCTATATAGAACTTCATTTTGAGTTGAGCGGTTCATTACCTCCAAGGTCTTAGCTTGTGAGGATGTGGACTTGAAGACTTGCTTTATATGTTTTTATTTATCTTTATTTGAACTATGTAAATTTTCAAGCCTAGGGCTTTATTTGTTTTGAGTTAGAACTCATGAATTTGTGTCCAAGTGTTGGCTTGGCAAGATGTAAGCCCGTAGGGCATTTATTTGATGTCTCATTCTATATTACTCTGATGATTTAAATACTATGCTGTATTCTTTTAATAATGCATGCCATGTTTCGGGTTTAATTTTGAGGGCGTTACAGTTTGTGCTTGGCAAATTTTGTTTGTTTGATTTTGATTTTGTTGATTTTGTTTGTCGTATAGTGTAATGTGTTTTGAAGTTGTATTTTGGAATTGTGAATTCTGGTATTTTGATACTGATATGTTGTAAGTGTATAATTTTGCAGTTTGGAATTGTGAATTGTGCACTATTGGTATTGATATGTTATAACTGTATAATTTTGCAGTTTGGAATTTGTGAACAATTGTTTGTTGGTTTGTGATTTTGTAGTATGGAGGGGTGTTTCATGTTAATGTGCAAATATAGTAATTGTTGTGCTGCTATTAAGATTAGTGAGGGATGTAGTTATGATGAAATTGTTGAGAAAATATGTGGGAAGTTCAAGGAGTTGAGTGTTGGTAACTTTTGTTTGTTTTTCTCTGTTCCTGGATATTCTAATTGTATTGTTGAATGTGATGATGATTTGGGAAATATGCTGTCAATGGTAGGTGGTAGTGGTTGTCATGTTGTTGATGATATTGTGGGGGATAAGAGAGTAGTGGAGGTTGACGATGGTAATTCTTGTAGGATTGATTCTGTAACTTGTGAGAGTTCTTTTGTGAATGATTGTGATGATATTGGTGGTTTGTTGCGTAGTTTTTATCTAGAACCAGAGAGAGTTTTATCGTCTGCTAGTTGGAAGGGGATTATACATAGTGTTGGTCAAGAATTTGAAGGTGGAGTGCCGGCATTCCGCATTGCATTGGCTAAGTATCTTGATTGAGTGCGGTTTTGCAGTGAATTATTTGAAGAACGATGCAACAAGAGTAACCGCTGAATGTGTGATGAAGTCGTCTACGGGTTGTAAATGGTTTGTGCATGGAAGGGTGTTGATGGATTCCGGTGTTTTTTTTATAATGAAGTTGGATAATGTGCATACTTGTGGGGTTGTTGCTCGTAGATCTTGTAGCAAAATGGTTGGTTCTAGACTTGTGTCTGATATTGTGCAAAATGATATTAGTGATAATCCGTTGACTCGTCCTATTGAAGTTAAAAAAAAAGTTGAAGAAACAATATGGTATAGATGTTTCTTATGGGGTTGCATGGTTAGGAGTTGATAAGGCAAGAGATGGGTTGTTTGGTGATTTTGCAACTTCTTTTGACCAGCTTTGATGGTACCTTGAGACGGCTATGAGAACGAATCTGGGAAGTGTGTTTGAATTAGATGTGGATGAAAGTAGTGGATGTTTTCGGAGGTTGTTTGTGGCATTTCATGGATGTTTGTATGGCTTTCAATTTTGTCGTCCGTTGTTGTTTGTTGATGGTACATTTTTGAAGGGGCGTTACAAGGGGCATTTGCTTGCAGCAACCTCAAAGGATAGTAATCAAGGTATATATTTATTTGCAGTTAGTATAGGTTTGGTTTGTCAGTGTGTTATTGTATTGTGAGTCTGCTAATTTTTGCAGTTTCATGTGATTTTGTTTGTATGTCTGTTTCCTTTGGCTTTTGCGATTGTTGACGCTGAAAATCAAGATAATTGGATGTGGTTCTTAAGTCAGTTGTTAAAGGCTGTTGGTTCAGGCCGGAGATTGACTTTTGTGTCGGACCGTCAACATGGATTGTTAGATGCTCTTTCGGTGTTTTTCTCCAATGCACATCATGCTTATTACTTGAATCATTTGAAGAGAAATTTTATTGACAAATTGGTGGGACTTCGTACTACCTATAAGCTGTGTTTGATGAAAATATTAGTTAAATGTGCTTATCATAGCAGTTGCTTCTTTCCAACATTATATGGAGAAATTGAGGCGTATTCTTTGGGAATGGTAGAGTTGATAATATGTTGGATGGTTTGCAAAATGATAAGTGGGCCAATGCATTTTTAGAGGGAAGCGATATGGTGAGATGTCATCTAATCTTTGCCGAGTCTTACAATAATTGGATTGGTGGGGCCCGTGAGTTGCCTATTACTTGTATGGTTTATATGATTAGGGTTCAAATCATGACTCAATTGTCGGATAGAAGAGCTGAATCTAGAAGATGGACTACGAAATTGTGTCCAGTTATGGAAAAGAAGTTGGTGGACTCTTTGGAGCTAGCTAAGTCTTGGGATGTGATTGTTACTAGTGATACTGTGCTTGAGGTTCATTCTTCTATTTCTTTTTATGTTGATATTGGTAGACAGACTTGTTCTTGCCATGAATGGCAATTGAATGGTTTTCCTTGTTGTCATGCTGTGCATGCTTTGCGTAGTAGTGGTAGAGATGTGTATGGTTTCATTAATCCCTTTTTTCATATAGATTGTTTTAGAGAGTCATACAAGGAATCTGTTTATCCAGTGCCTTCAAGTGAGAGATTTGACTTTGATGGTGCCAGTAGTTCGGTTATCAAACCTCCTATAACGAAGAAGCAGCCTGGGCGGAACAAGAAGAAGAGGATACCTTCTAGGGGTGAGAATGTGAAGCAAATCAAGTGTGGGAGGTGCTTGAAATATGGGAATTGCAATAAGAAGACGTGCAAGGCTGCTATTTGAGGCCACAATCTATTCTTTTGTATTTGTATTTAAATTTGAGGAATTATGATAATAAAAAATGTGATACTTGGTATTATGGAAGTAATGAATAAAGTTGGTTGAATTGTTTTTTGTTTGTTGATGTGTTCTTTACTTATTGAAGTTGTTTTGTAGCAGTCTAGTTTTGTTTTTTATTTTTGTGGAATGCAGAGAAGGTTGTTGAAAATTTCTTATTAAAACAATATAATATGTAAATGCAGTTCATATTTTATAGCGACAAAACTGTATAATTTTGCAGTTTTAAGAATTATTATAAACAACCTGATGGAACCGCATAATTTTGCAGTTTTAAAAATTATTAGAAACAAGCTGATGAAACTGCAAAATTTTGCAGTTTGAAGAATTATTAGAAACAACCTTTACTGTATGAAAATATATGCAACCAGAAACAAGTAGACAAACAATCAGAAGAACAACCACAATAATAATAACGAGAAGAAGAGCAACAACACCATCTATCATTTTCACCATAACCATAATAACCAGAAAAAGATCATTCCCAAAAGTATATAAAGTACTTGTCACATGTTAAAAAAGAAAAATAAAAAAAAAGTACAAAGATATGTTCCCTTGAATATTTGTATTGTCAAGAAATTTGTTTATTGTTTCTATGGTTTGTTCATTGTTTCTATGGTTTGGTATGTTTTGTCAACATTTGGTAGTGCTCGAGTTTCCAAGATCGGTTCTCATCATTGAGGAATTGATTGATGATTCGTGCTCAAAATTTGACCCACTCAGTTGGACGAAGTTTTTTCTGCACAGGTTGCCAGTTGAGATATTGGTTGATAACATTGCAGACAGCGATTGCACAATCATTCCTGCAGTGTTTGAGATGAAGTTAATTAGTTAGGTGAAACTGCAAAATTTAGCATATTAGAAGATTAGTTTATGGATTTTGTATCTTACGAGTGTCGGGTTTGTTGTGGGCATTCCTCAATTGATGCAATTTCTGTCTCGCACTCTTGAGATGATAACATGTTTCCCTGTTTACTGAGTAATGCTTTATTCCATCTTAGTTGATGTTGTTGCTACAAAATAGTTAGTGGGTGTTTTTGTTAGTTATAGTGATGAGTTGATATGTTTGTAAAGGAATGGAAATAAGTATGAAATTTTATTTTAATTTACAATTTGCTTTGCAATTTCAAAGTGCTTGTTGTGGCAATCTTTTGCTGGTCTCAAAGAGTCATAGTGTCTCCATATTCCATCAGCATTGTCAAAGACCACAATTGTCCAATAATTGTCATGGTTGATTGGGAAATGGATATATCTGTTTTTCATTGCTTCTGAAAAATGGCTGTCCATTAGTTTTTCTCTCAGTGCTTGATCTTGGTTTTGTAGTGGAGTCTATAAGTTATATATATGTTTGAAATATGTTATAAAACTATGTAGTAATACATGTTGAGAAAGTAGAAAATTTTGCAGTTGTAAGGTATATTAAGTTTTGCTTACATTGATGAGTGTTGAGAAAACGTAAGATCTTCCAGCATATGGATTGCTTGCAAAAACTAGATCGTTTTTCTCAAATTCTTCAATGGTTGGTTGGAGTGCCAATTGCTTTTCTGCGAAGGCATCAATGACCTGAAACATGTTATATATGAGAATGTGTTAGGTTTGTGGAATAGGTTATTGAATATGTACAAAAACTGTAAAATTGTGCAGTTGGAGACCTACATTCCCATACAAGGGTTCTTTGTTGGTCAATCTGCATATATCTGAAAAGTATATGCGGTTTTCATTTTCGCTGCCAAACCAGACATAAGCACTTGATTGTGTGTTGTTGATGAGTTGAATTTGGTCTTGGTCTTTTTTAGATAGGCTATGCCAAACCTTGTTTGTTTTGCGGCATGAAATGGCGAGTGGCTTGTTTGGGATTGATTCTTCTTGGAAATCATCATCACTTTCCAATACTTGAAGTTTTGTCTTCTCTTGATTGGCATGCTGTTTTGGGTTTGTTTCAGCAGCAACTACTTTCTCTTGGCCAATATGTTTTTGCATTTTTTCTTTCTGCTATTGTTTTGTTTCATGAGCACCCTCTTTTTTGTTGTCATTCTTCTTCTCTTTTTCTTCATCGGTACCCTAGGTTGGTTTGGGTACATCAGCAGCAGTTTGTGTCTTGTTTCTTGCATCTTCTTTGGGTTTGGTCATTGGTTGGTATTCAAAATCTAGGTCATGTGCTTGTTTTCTTGATTTTTGTTTGATTCTCTTGACCATGGATCTTTGTTGGAGACTGCCAGTTTTTTTGGTGGACATTTTCTTCAATTGATCTTCTTTTTTACGCAATTCAGCCATGAATTTTTGTTCTATTTCTTGCATTTGTGCTCTCATGGCTGATATGAGCTTGTCATTGTCGTCCTTTTTGGTTGGTGTTTGTGGTTGGTCATGACCTATAAAAATGTTGGATTGTGTTTTGGTTAGTTTAATGAAATTTTGTAGTATGCTTTAGTATTAGACAATAGTTTACCTTGTGCATGAAATATGTCAAATTTCTTTTGCAGTTCTTCTTGTTGGTTTGTCAGTTCTTATTCATTGACTTCTTCTTGTTGGTTTGTTTGTTGTTGTTGTTGTTGTTGTTCTTGTTGTTGGTCTTCTTCTTCATCAAGGTCTTCTTGTTGATCACATTTTGTTTGTTGTCTTTCTTCTGCTTTATCATTGTCTTGTTGTTCATCAGGTTCTTCTTGTTTTTCTTCTTGTTTTTCTTCTTCTTCAGTTTCAGTTTCTTCTTCTTCTTCTTCAGTTTCTTCTTCATCAGTTTCTTCTTCATCAGTCACTTGATTTTTTTCATCATCACTATTTTCTTCTTGTTCATCACTTTCTGGTTCTTCTTATGGTTTTTGCTTTCTTCTCTTTTTTTGTTATTGTTCTTCTTGTTCTGATTCTGATTCTGAATGATGTTCTTCTTCAAGAAAGTCATCCTCATCACTGTCTAGAAATCTCTTTTTTCTATTGCTTTTGTTTTCTTTTTTCGCTTATTGTCCTTTTTGTGGTCATGTTTCTTTGCTGAAGAATCTGTTGATGTGCTTTGATTGATATGCAATAATTGTATTTCTTGTTCAATTGGGGTTAAAGCACTTTGGTTAACCTGCATTGGAACAATGTGGCATATATCGATGTCTGTAAATTTGGTCGATATCATAAGATGAGTTGTCTTGTGAGTAATGTGGGTTAAGTGTCGAAATATTTTTTTGAAAGAAAAAATGTTCTGATTTCATAACATGAGTGATATTAAATAAGTGTGTGCTTTGAAACTAAAAATTTTCACAGTTTCATAATATGATTTGTACTACAATGAATGTGAAAGGAGTGTTGAATAGATTTGTGCTATGATAGTATAGAAGAGTTTGAATACCTTTTCAAAGTGAGCAAGTCTGATGTGTTTCCATTTGGAGTACATTTTGCCAAGGTTCCATTTTATAAACCTTGGGAAGCCTTCTTTGTTGGATGGTCGGAGGAGTTTACTGTGCTCACAGTACTAGTACTGTAAAAAAAAAAAAAAAAAAAAAAAAAAAATGAAATATGTTAGATAGTTAGAAATAGGTGAATGTCTGATATTTTTGTGGGAAGTTGTCGAGTAATGTATTTACCAAGAGTAACATGATGCATCCAGTGACATGCCTTGGGTTGTTGTTTGCATTTGCCATTGAATTCATCAGTGTGTCTTTTATTGCCTCAACCCAATTGTACTTCTTGATGTTGTTGAGATTGTCAACATAGTTGAGGAAACTCCAACTGAGTGTATGGCCTGTTGTGGGCATGAGAAGTTTCAAGCACAAGTAAAGGGTTATTACCCTTGCAAGATCTTGATGATCATTGGTTGATTTTCCTTTTTTTGTTTGTTGAAACATTTTGGTCAAAGACTTGCCATCCAATCTCTTGACTGATTTGCATCTTCGTTTGTAAAATGGAAGCTCAAAATCCTTTGGTCTTGCATAGGATTTCGTGGTGATGCTGTCTTCTCCACAGTCGATACCAAAAATGAGCTTGACATCACTGCTTCTGAGTTTCATTTCCTTTTTGCCAAGTACAAATGATCTTTTTCTTTTGTTGTAGAGTGTTGTCATTTCTGCTACAATGGAATTGTAACATCTGCACCAAGAGGCCTTGAGTTGTGTTGAGGAGAGAGCATTTATAAGGGGCCAAAAAGGGATTTTTTGCATCTCTGTCTGTTGGGCTTTTGTGAATTTGACCCCCTTCAACAGTTTGATTACTGTTCCAATGTTGGAACGATAATTAAATTGTTGGACTCTCTTTGTAGGGACTGCTGCTTTTTTTCCTTTTAATGCCTTGGTTTTTGTTTTGGGAATTGATTGGCTTTCTTGGAGCTTTCTTTTTTTGGTTGGAGGAACTTCTTTTTTTTTTTTGTTGCCTTTCTTTTGTTTGTTTTTGTTGTGGTTGGAGGTGTGGTTGGTGTTTGTTGTGTGGGTAGGGTCTGTGGTGTAGTTCTTAGGCTTTTTCTTGTAGGTGGCGTGGTTGTTTTGTGGGTTTTTTGGTGGGGTCTGTTAGGTTTGGTTGTTTTTGGGTGTGGTGGTTTGGTTTTTTGTGGATAGAGAGATGGTGGTGGCATTTTAGTAGATACAGGAGATGGATTTTTAAAAAGGGAGATGGTTAAATCCCTTATTGGATTTGTGGGCATATAGGTTTGTTTCTTCCAATATCTTTCAACAGCTATTTCTGAAAAAATGAAAGTGACAGCAGGGTATGAGTAATATAGTGACAAAACTGTATAATTTTGAAGTTTTATATGCAGTTTAATATGAAGTTATATATATTTTGTTGGTAACAGTTAGGAAACTGTATAATTTTACAGTTTGATTTGCACTTTATAATAAGTTAGTTATTTGTTTTGAGTAGTGGTTAAACTGTGTAATTTTGCAGTTTCATTTGCAGTTTGAATAAATTTAGATATGTTATTTGTATATTGATGAAATGAAACACTATGATGTTGCAGTTTTTATAAACAGTATGAACAATAGGAAGAGGCCATTGTATTTTGTAAAAAGCAACAATAATAACGAGAAGATTAAAAATTCAAAAATAAGAATAAGAGAAGTCAATATTGAACAACAAGAATAAGAATAAGGTGTTGAATGTGTAAAAATAGGGATTTATGTTTAAAAACAGTGTTTATAATGTTGAAAAACAGAGGACTAGAATGTTTGAAAACAGGGGATTATATATAAAAGAGGGTTTATATATTTGGAAGTATGTAAAATGTGTCTATACGAAATATGAAAGAATGATGTACAAATGTGAATGAAAAATAATGAATAGGTGAAGAGAGATGTTACTTTTTTCCTATTTTTGTGAATCGGAAGTTAGGAACTATGAAATCTTTTGAGTGGTGATAGTTCTTCGTGTTGTTGAGAGTCGCCGATTGGAGAATATGAAGGGTTTTGTGTTGTGTTGAAGATGAACGGTTTGGTTTTGTGGTTAGGGTAGGGTTTGAGAGGAATGGAGTCGAACGGAAGAGATGGAGGACGGAGAATGCGATTTCGGCGGAGATATAACGATGTCTTGATCGGTGAGACGATTGTGGGTGATGAAGATGAGCAGTTCGTTTTACGGTTAGGGTTAGGGTTTGAGAGGATGGAGTTCAACGGAAGAGATGGAGGACTGAGGAGTCGATTTCGAGCGGCGGAGACGTGACAGTGTACTGATCAGACTAAGATGATTGGGAGTGGGTGATGGTTGCGCGCGTGTAAATTGGATGATATATTGTGGGTATTTTCGTCTGATTGTTAATTTGAGGACTTAATGGAGTATGAAATTTGTTTTGGGCTTAAACGGGGTATGATATTTTGGGCTTGGACCTTTGAGTCAGTTCCCCTAATTTCAATTGCCTACAGTTTGACTATACCGCTTTCACAAAATTAAATTTTTTATTTTGCATTTGTTTTAACTTTTAGTAAAAAATTTTAATATTTAAAAAAAAAAATTATTTTTTAGATACACCTAACTTAGATATCAATGGTGTTACATACACTAATTGGTATATTAATTAGTATACAAACATATACTATGACTAGTGGCAAAGTCAGAAAATTAAATTAGAGCGGACACTTATTAATTATAATATCGAAAATTTTTACAAAAATATTTCACGCAAGTTTTTACGATTGATTTCGAGAAACATCAGAAAAATAATGTTATTTATAATTAGTGTATCATGGATAATACAAAAAAAAGTATGAATATAAGTCTTAAAATAAATTATATAATGATAAAAAAAAAATTTATACAAAATTTGATTAAAAATTCAATATAACGGTAATACCACGTCATCATTGATATGTGATATCACCAACTAATAGTAGGGGTGCAACTCGGACGGGTTCGATCGAGTTGGAAGGTTGTCTAGTCCTAGCTCAAGTTGTGCTGAGATATGCCCAAGCCTGAATTGTAACCCAAGATTAACTGCCCAAGCCCAACTCGAGTTAAATTCAAATTTCCCAAATTGTAAATAAAATTTAGTTTTATTTTATTTATTTATTTATTTATTTTTGCAGTTATATTATTAAATTATTAAAATTTGACTCTATTTACATTTTTTTTTATATAGAAAATCATTAATACCATCAAAACAAAATAATTTATATAATGTAATAAATATGCCGCCATAATAGTCTTTACAATTTATGAGTGAAAATAAAAAATAAAAAAAGATTTTATGTTATTTGTATATATAATATTTATTCAATATGATTTAATAATCTAAATTACTTTAATATCATGTATTGACTAATAATTTATATATATATTTAATATTTTTATATATCTATATAGGTATAATTCGGGTTTCAGGTTACTCGAGTTGTTTGTCGTCTTTGCCCAAACTCGTCCAAATTTAGTTCGCTCTTTTAAATTTTTCCCCCAGCTCATACCGAATTAGAAAATATCTTGTCCAAGACCTAAAAAAATTCAAGCTGAGTTTGAGTTGCTCAGATTGAACCCGCCTAAATTGTACTCCTAACTAATAGTACATATAAACCTCACATGTTAAATGTAACTAACAATCCAATAAATTTTATATATATATTTATAGTGAGATTACTTATACTTGTATGTCAATAATAATGACATTACTATTACATTCAAAAAATTTCATAGATAATATGATTTATAATAATATCTTCATTTTCAATTAAAACAATCATTATTATTCTCATAATTTTTAAAATGCCATTAACATTTCACCCTAAAAGCCTCACCTCCCTCCGCCACTGACTATGACATTGCCACTTCATTATACAAGCTCCATAGACCCAAAACTACTAAATTTATGTGACATTACCCGTTAATACCTTAATTAATATACCTATTAGTACGTATACCTTTACCCTTTAAATACATTTAAAAAATATAATATTTATAAAAAAAAATCTTTAAAAAATTCATTCAATACAAAATATATAGATATATCAAATTATTGTTTATTAGTTGAATTTTTAAAATATTTTTTTTAAATATTTTACTTTTTAAATGTATCTAGAAAGTTTTAAAACAAAAAATTACTTAAAATATGAAAAAAAGAAAAAAAAAATTACTAACCAACAAAAAAAATATATATATATATATAACAAAAAAAAAAATTTCAATTTTCAAAAATCAATCAAAACCAAATATAAAGATAAAAAATTATCAAATTTTCTTTATCACCAAATACAAAAATAGAACAATCAATCATAATAAAAAAAATGTGGAACTCATACCCTTGTGTATAGTAAAAGTCCTAAAAAGAGCAATATTATATATAATTTCATTTCTGATCTCATTTTCTCAATATTAGATACAAAACAAAATGTATATAAGACCTGTTCACTTGTGTCTTAAGAGTTAAAAAAAATATAAATAAAAAATAAAATTATATATAACATTTTCCTCTAAAAAATAATCACCTGCATCTATGACTAACAACGTTTCCTAATTGAAGTTAGCTCCAAAAGCAGATTTTGGAAAGTTTCTTCAAATACATTATCAAATCAATAATACTATGATGATCACATTTTTTGTCACGTGTTCACTATCTTATCCGGGAGCCATTGGCCCAACTTAAAACTTCGCTTGTACAACAGGATTTTTTCTAAAAGAAAAAACCCAAACAACTCCTACCGCAAGAGGCCTTATCACTACAAAATTTTAATTGCTATTAGAAATTAATTGATACAAAACTGAGGGGATAAACCTTTCACCACACCATTTGAATAATTAACAGCTAGGTAAATAAATCATACAGACTGTTTCTTTTTGTTTCTGTGGCCATCATCCTTGTCCTTTCCCTTCCTTTTCATCCCGCCTTTAAATCCTCTCTTTGGTGCCTGAGGAACAAGAAAAATCCAATTCATAAGCAATCTGCAATGGCAATCTTAACCTACCAATCAGCAATTTGCAATCAACATGTCGCTGAATCATGTAAAGATAGTTTATACATTAGCCGTTTGATTAATAGACAAGGCTATACAAAATTTCCTTCGAAGATCCAATTCATCTGGAAGACTAGTTCATGAATTAATTTCCTGGAGAACTTATATACATGCATATATCTATATGTTTAGTGTCTTTCTAATTTTCATACGGCTATTACATCGAGAAACAGGGGAAAACAAATCTTTAAAGAATCTCTACCACATCAAGGGTTGTTTTGGAAAGTGACTATGTTAGTGGCCTGAGCAATGATTTATGGCTCTAAATTTGGAGCTCTTGCTCTAATGATGTAATGAGGAAAAAAAAAAAAAAAATGATTTATAGCTCCAAATTTGGAGCTCTGGCTCTAACGATGTGACGAGGAAAAAAAACACATACATCAAATCATTTATGAGTGGGGGCCACTGCCACTAAGTAGAGCTCTCATTAGAGCTCTACTTTTAGTCCTCTTCAACATTTTTGTTAGTTGCATTTTTAGTTTTTTAGAGAGAGTAGTTAACTTTTTTATAGTTACTTTTTGACTATTGCATGTTGCCAAGTTTCTAGCAGACCCCTCAGTTTCTTTTTTGGTGAAGAGAAATTTCTAGCAGAGATATTCCCATACAAACAAAAGGCTCTGGAAACTAAGAGAAAAATTAGCAAAGAACAGTCTCATACCTCAGCGGAGAAGGATTTAAGAGGATTGCTGTTTTTTCGGAATTTACCCTTGAATCCCTTACGATGACCAGAATTAGTGTTACCCATGGCAGCTCTAGCAAGCTTGATAACCTTGCTTGCCTCCTGAGTGGTTGGGTCCAATAGGTATTCAGGCACATCACGCAGGTGAGGAGCTGGGGCCTTCTTGCTCAGGACCTTGTCATGTTTCAAAAGATCTGTCCAAATATGAGTATAACATTGTTATCTTCAATCTATACATGTAACATGTAACATCTATACAAAGTGCCTGTTTGGCACAGCTTATAATCAGCTTATTCCAGCTTTCAGCTTAATTTAAGCTATTTTGATGTGTTTGGTTTAGCTTATAGCTTATAGCTTTTTGGAAGTCAGAAATCAGCTTATTCTTTGAGTGGGGCAGGAGATGCTTTAAGAATAAGCTGGAAATCAGCTTAAGCTGAAAGTTATAAGCTATAAGCTGTTTAGGCATAAGCTATAAGCAGTTTCCCACAGCTCTACCAAACAGCACTAAAACTAACCAAAATATCCAAATGATGCGTTTCATTACCCAAGTCTCGTGGATTATCTTGAAAATGAGCCTTCAACCTGAAAAGATTTATAGTCAGCAAACCACATACAAACAGAAGTGGTAAGAAAGATCACAGTGATATGAAGATGTCAATTGCAAAGGGTAAAGTCAATGCTGTGTGTGTGAACACACGCGTATGTTTGGTGGCTTGGTTGCAATTTTGACAATGGTCCTATGGTCAAACTGGTCTGTGTCAATGATTTCAAATCACGAAGTACCATTTTTACAGATATGCAACAAATAACTGATGCAAACAGTATATGATTCTATGTACTTTACAATTGGCATTAAGTTTTAGTTGGTCAGGGTAATATGCTAAATATAAAACCTTGAGCAGTAGAAAAGACCTAATTTGAATTCCATGTGATATAGACAGATAAGATGTTTAAGGCAAGAAGACCTTGAATATTTCAGAAAATACTGCTACTGCTAGAGTCAGAAAATAACTCACTTTTCAGAATTTAGAATTTCGTTCCTCAGATCCTGGGCCCGTGATTCTCTCACAGCAATTTTTGTCACGCTCCTCGCAACATCCTGTGAAGATCAAAGTTTTTTAATATGGATTTCTTTTTGTACAAAGGTTGGTCCCTTTCATGGGCTTTTTTTAATTCAAATTCACTAATAAAAAATAAATGAATACATCAGAGCTCGGAAACTGATATATTTCTTGGTCATATATCCTTAAATAACCATAAGAGGAGGTTTAATGGAGCACAGCCATCAATCAGAATATACATGGAATTATAAATTATTCACCTCAGCTCTATATCGTAAGGACTCCACGGCATTCTTAGTGAGTAATGGAAATGGTGCAATAAAATTTGAGTCCCTAGTTTCATCTTCACCCAAAGCAGATTTGATTTCTTCAAAAATTTCCATCTCTTCAGGAGAAACCTGTTGACAGGACAAGCAACAAAAATTGCTAACAAGCCTGAAAAACCATATTAACAACAAAAGATTCTGGTTTTAAGTCAACATACCTTAAGAATTATACAATTGTCATAAATATCTACGTACATATGCAATGTTTTAAATATACACATTATAAAAATTAAAGGGCTCAATGTTAAATCTAATTATAGTAATTCAGTAAATATTCTTCAACATAGAAGAGGACAAAAACAACTTTGTTTCATTAGTGGCCCCTGCATGAAATTAACCATAAATTTGTCTTCATAAACGTACCAGAGAGACAGATGCACCAGTATTATAGGCTCTTCCAGTGCGCCCAATTCGATGTATATATCCTGCACCACTCTGAGGCATATCAAAATTTATAACCTGTTGAAAAGAAGTACAGCAGCTGTGGTTAGATAGCAACCAGTTAAAAGAGAGCATTTATTAGATTAAATAAAACAAAATGTTACAATGAGAGCAAACAACTTGGACCAAAATCAAAACTTAATATCCAGCTCAATGATGAAAACAAGTCCTTGAAAAAATAATAATAATCATTAGCCTTGCACTGGCAAAGCAAGACTGACGGAGCAACATCAAGTCTAATCAACAAGCAACAATGGGTTAGAGAAATCCTTCAACGAGAAATTGCTCCAAATTATGAAGACTTTTGCTTTGGGATGGAGGGGAGGCCAGACTACGGTAACAATTCTTCGGTTTGACAACCAACATTCTACATATGCAATAAAGGATAATTTTTAAGAAAACGCAGCAAAGCATGTAAAAAAAATGGATCTTGGCTTTCACCATTTTATGTTCATCAACAATCTCCAAAATAGTCTTTTGTGAGGCAGGATTTCATGAAACCTCATATTTACTTTCCATGGTTTAGAAGATTAACATTTCATTAATATATATTTATATATATAAGTGAGCAAAGATAATGCAATGGAACTGTTAGGATAAATCATGCTAAATCATTTCTGTACCGTGTGCACATTTTTGAAGTCAATTCCTCTCACAACTCCAAATTCAGAGTCCAATTTTCTCTTGGCATGCTTTCTAGATTTTTTTTGCTCAGCGTGACTCTCCACATCAGCTTGTTCCTTCTTTGATTGGCTGTCATCAGTTGCTATCAAATAATCAAAAAGCCCAGCATTGAATTCCTGATAGCACAAGAACAAGCAAAAGAATTAGAACAAAAACCCTACTTTGATCATAAATCAGAATGTAAAACTCACAGCAACTCATCAAATTTATTCTTTATCAAGTTTCTGAATACATGAAAAGTGAAAAACTTAATTGGCATACCTCAAGGATGTGTAGACGAGAATTTTGAGGCAACTCAGAATTTAAAACAGCAGACTTGATTCCGAACTGCCACAAAATATAAATCAGAATCCACAATATGGAATCAAAATGAACAACAAAATAACATTGAAATAAATTATCAATATCAATGAGCTTCTTACAGTCTAAACTCTAAAATTTTGTGTTATATATATACACCAGATGGGTCAGGTGAGCGAGGTCACAAAGAATAATAACCTTTCAAAATAGATGAAATAACAGTTGATTATTTGCCATTGATAACTTTTTTTTCATACTTTCTATTATTATTATTATATATACTTGCAATAAATGACTAAATGTACAGACAACCTCCACATTCCACATGATATACACTACATAAGTCAGGTCAACCAAACAACAATTAGAAACAGATTCCGTTGAGCTTGAGATCATATTCAAAACCATATCAGTATATACAGCAGGAGCCCATAAAGATATCTACCATATTTTCCACGAGAGATCATTGGATTATCAACAGAGACCAGCTTCATTTCTAAATCTATATATTAAGTTCATTTGACTTCAGGGTTCTGCATACATGATTTCTACAGAAACATTCACATCTATGAACATCCTTGCTTGACAACTGAGCTTGGAGAAGTCTAACCATCAAGAGGTAATTCAACTCCACCTTTCAAGTGGCTTGGGTTTGGGCGTCCCAAAGGAAGACCTAGATACCTAAGACAGAGGCCACCTGCTGGTGCCACACCCTGATGAAAACAGCCAGCCCAGTCAACTTATCCTTTGGACCATTGCAAAATGAGTATAATGCTATCCATTTTGGTTTCAAGACATCTACGCCCTAGGTTTGCATTTTAGAAATCTTAAGAACAATCATCAAGATTAAACTTTTGGTATCCGGCTGTCCGCACTTAAGGATAGAATTAGAAAAGCTTTTTCCTTTCCAAGTATCAGAGAGCAAAAAATAATTCCAGAGAATATAAAACAAAGTCAAAATACCTGTTCAAAGAAAAGTTTCAGTCTAAAACCCATGTCAATTGTATTAGTAAATATCAGCACTTTTTTCTGGACCAGCTCCAACTTCAAGAGTGCAAGGATGTAAACAAGCTTGTCACGGGCACTGCATGAAATCTAAACAAATAATAGTAAGGCAAGGAACACAAGCAATAAAAACATATATATGAAGCATCACTGAAGACAAAGAAATCAAGATATTCAATGATGCAGAAGAAGACCTCAAAAATAAAAATTAAAAAACTAATTCTTTAAAATCAAAAAATAATTCACCTTAGTTGATGACTGTAAAGGTACATTCCTACATGTAACAACTCAAGGATGAGAGAGAGAGAGAGAGATATTGACAACACTTCATCTTTTGCAGGACATAGTTATGTGACTCTTTTACCCCATGCTTAACATAGTTGTTATATGACCACTGAAGACTACGTTAAACGTCTGGAGACATTTCAAACTTGAGATTTTAAGGGATAGGCTATTCAAATATTTTCTAAAAATATGTATGCTAAAAACTTTCTCAAGGAAAGACCATGTAAAGGACTCATGCACCAGATGTCAATGTAAGGAATCTATCATGGCCTTCCAACAGTGGAAAAATGAAGAAAGAAAATTAATGCCATGCCAAAGGATGCACGCCTGCAAGGTACGGTTACATTACATGGCAATGCATCCAATAGACAGAAAAAGGAAAAGGAAAGATTAGTCCTCACTATACAAGCAAAAGAAAATTCAATCATGACCAAGGTTTTAAAAAGCGGTTGCGGTCGCCGTAATGGTTGAGTGCGGGATGTAAAGGCCGTAACGTAACGATTGCAGTAACCAGAATTGTGATTTTTTTATTTTTTGCACAATTTGAAAAAAATTTACTAATACTCATTTTTTTTTTCTTTTTAGAATCACATTTATTGGGATTTAAAATAGATTTTGATAAATTATTGTTAGTTTTTAAATATGATCCAATATATTTCATATTTTTAAATCACTATAAAAGGAGCTTTTTACATTTTATTTCAATAGTTAATGACTTTAAGAATAATTGATTTTAAATATCTACAAATTATTTTTGACAAATACCTGAACTAAATGAATAAAAAATATTCATAATTATTAAATGAAATGATTATAAAAATAAAAATTGTGCTATAAATAAAAATTATTTTTAAGCTACTGATTTTATTTATTTTTAAAGACATTTTTTAGACAACACTTTATAACTAACTAAACAAAATTATTTAAAATTAAGTATTCAATGAAATGATTATAAAAATAAAAATTGTGCAACAAATAAAAATTATTTTTAAGCTATTTATTTTATATATTTTTTATTTTAAATGCTAATGTAGTAAAATAAAAATCGAAAAATAAATTATAAAGAAAAAAATGCATGTAAGATTTTTTCTTTAGACTTTGATCACTTGAGCATTTGTTCTTTTTTTGTAAGCTATTTTTCTTTTCTTTTTTTTTTGAAATGAAGCTATTCAGAATATTGTAAAAGTATGTAACAAATTGTCACGGCCATTATAGTACCGCTACGGCCATTATATAACACCGAAACGGCCGTTACACGTGTGAATTTCTATCACACCACTATAGTGGCCGTAACGGGTGGCCGTAACTATGTTACCAGAAAACGCTAATACCCTAGCGAATTACGTATTGATACGCATGTTCCGAAATATGGTACACTTTTATTCCAAAATGGTAAATTTAGTGATTTAAAGCGATTCCAAAAGTTTTTTTCAACATATGTCCTTAAATGTTATCTTAAGGAGGAAAAAATTTAAATATAATGAACTAAAATTTAAGGTGAGTTAAGTTTTGACAAGAAAAAACATCAAAAAATAGGTCATAATGCTCATAGAAAATATTACATTTTATTGGATATCAAATAGTTAAAAAAAAAAAATTACTCTAGAGTACCTTAAATTCTTTAGTATAATATATACAAGTCTACCCTATCATACCACATTTTAGAGTATATGGAGTACCACGTTGCCGTTCCTGTTCCACGTACCGGAACGATTTACGTTCCAGATAACATAGGACAGTAACCACCACAACCATTACGTAATAGTTGTGGCCGCTTTTTAAAACCTTGATCATGATAGAAAATTTTGGGATGCTCAATTGACTGTACAACTGAATAAAATAATCTGGGAACTTACTCAGGGCTTCATAATTTATTAAGAAGAGATCAAATTGACTCTTACCCAAAATTGCTGAACATTTTGAGGGATAATATCATCCTTAACATCTCCCACTTCCGGCAATGTTAAGATATAGGGATTGTGTAGAATAAGTTTTTTGAGCTTTTCAACATCAGCACTGCAAAATATCACAAAATAAACATAAATGAAATATGAATCAACCAATTGAAGCTCCAAGGATGAAAACAGCCAAAATGTCACTTTTCATCCAAAAAATAATCTATGAATGAATGCTAAACTATCAAGATTCAACTTCAGCAAAGCAATAAAATTTCAAAAATAAGTGAACTGAGTATTTGGGACTAATATTTCTCATATAAATTTGAGTTTGAAAATTGTTAAATCCAAATTTGAACTTAGAGATGAACTGAAATACCAGCATTTATCAAGGCATGTGAAGGATGGATAAAATAAAACCGTGAATAATCGCAAGAACAAAAATTGCACATAGTTGTACCGCCATTATGAAAAGAATAATAATAAAAATAAAAACAGCGGCAGGAAAAGAAGAGTGCAAAAGACACCTTGAGGTAGCAGACATGAGAAGACATTGACAACGTCTTGGGATATGAGCTGTAAGAGCTTTGAGATCATCTTCGTATCCATATGACAAAAGAAGATCTGCCTGAAGACAAATATAAAAATAGATCATAAGAAGATTATGATTAATCCTTTAAATTAACTGAGCTTATTCAGAATAACATGATTAATGTTCCTGTGTAAAAATCATACCAATTTTCATGAACAAAATAAACTACATTTTTAACCCTCATAGTTTTGAATTTGGAATCAAGTTCCACAGGGATAACCAGCCATTTGAATTTGAGGTCATAAATAAGAAATTCACAAACTTAAGAACTAGAATAGAATTCAGATGCTGAAATTCATGATCATATTGAATCCGCACCTCATCAAGAACAAGTATTGAAAGTGAATTCTGGACAGATGTTGGGTTGAGCACACCTTTCGACAAGCATGTTTTTATGCAAGCCGGGGTGGAAACCAGAATATCAGGCGGTCCTGCCAAAGCAGTTTTCTGTGAACAAATTTTCAAATCAGATATAAATTCGACAAAATGGTCATCACACATGACCTAAATCATATCTAAAATAACAAAACAAGAAACAAACCAACCAACCAAATCAGAAGCGGACATGGTGCTCATCAACTGTACAACTTTCAATTGCACTCTACATAACTCAATTAGCGACAATGCTTCGGAATAAACCTGAAAACACGTGATATGCATACATAAGAACATTTTTCTATCGATAAGAGCATCCCCAATCCTTCGCCAATTCTTTCATCAAATTCAAATGATATGTAAAAAATGTCACTAAATCAAGGTTGAACCACCAAATTTTCAACAACCATATTTTTACTCAAATTTGATGCTCAATTGAGTAGAAATAAAAGCACCTGTTGGCTCAATTCTCGTGTCGGGACGAGAATGAATGCAGCGGGAGCGAGGTTCTTATTCGAAGCAGAATCAGAGAAGAGCTTCTGAAGCAACGGAAGGACGTAAGCGAAGGTCTTTCCGGAACCAGTCTTTGCACGGGCAACCACATCCTTACCTGCCTACAAGCATATATAAAATAAACAAATGAATACACAAGAAGAAAAAAAATTCAAAATTTTTTTTTCTCTCTGTTTCTGAGCAGCCAAACTGAGAGTTAGGCGAGAAATACTAACAAGGATGAGTGGAATGGCGACACGCTGGATTGGAGTGGGGTTGTCGATGCCTTTCTTGGTTAGGGCACGAATCAAGCGAGGGTCCAATCCAAGCTCTTCGAAGGTCTGGTTGTCGTCCTGTTCTTCCTTCTCTTGGTCCTCGTTCTCGTGAGACAACTTGTCTGTTGCAGTAGCCATGGAAGACAAAGGCGAGGAGACCTGACCGCGAACACAGAGAGAGAGAGAGAGAGAGAGAACTAGGGTTTTAGCAGTTGTTGGCGGGAGGGGAGAGAGGAAGTGAAACGGGTTATGTCGAAACGGCCCACATAACAGAATGCTCCCACCCAACCCAAGAACCCAATTTGGGCCCAAACTGAACACCCATTTGAAACGGGCCTGAAGCTGTCGGGGGAATGAAATAACTTTCTGGAATTTTTCTCTAAACTAATAAGGTCTACATTTCTGCTTTTGTCCCCACAATCCAACCCATAATTCTCAAACTCATACTAATTCTTATAACACACCGATTTTCTAATATTTTTAACAGCAAAAAAATAAAATTTTTAAGACTAATATGTCCATAAAAACCACACTCAGGACTTATTAGTTAGTAACTCCAATTAGGGGTGTGCGCGGTGCGGGTCGGTACGGTTTAAGAGAAAAATAGAAATCATATAGCGGATGGCGGATTGATAAAAATGTCATTAAAATTTTCTATTTTTTTAATCAAAAACCGACGGTTCGGTTGGCAAATAATGGTGGATTTGCCTTGGCGGTTCGGGCCGGTTGGCGGTTTATAAAAAATATAATTCAAATTATAAAACTTGAATCAAAGAGTAAAAAGATCTAATTTATAAAATTATTTGGTAATTTTAGGACTAGTTCATATGTTGTTCTAATTTAATTTTTATTAATTAAAATAGTGAGATTTAATATTTTTGTATTGATTTTTAAGAGACAATATGGTTAAAATTTATCAATTCAAATTTTATTGTTAATATATGCTTATTATAAGCAGATTTGAATGTTCTTGCCAGTTGCAATGTTTTCAATGTAGTCAATTCTAAGCAGATTTGAACATATGTTTCTTGTTAACAATTCAAATTTAAAAATTAAAAATAAAAAAATAAAAAAAAAACCTAACAGATTTAATGTCCCTATTTATTGTGTTTTCAACACTATAAACTGAATGAATCAGGATACGAACAGGATATATAAGAGATATAAGACATATATATATATAGCAGTATATATGTATATAGAACAGAGAGAGAGTGAAAGAAAAGAGATAGAGCATCGAGAGAGAAAGAGCGAGAGAGAGTAGCGAGATTACCGACGACGAGGAGGAGAAACCAGCGGTGAGCCGATCGGCAAGGGAAGGAGAAACTAGCGACGGCGGTGAGGATAGGCGACCAGCCGTGAGCCGATCGGCACAACAATGGTGATGAATCTGTGTAGTGTGTGTGTGAATCGATGCAAAATGCACAGCAGCGGCGATGAACTGTGCATACGATGAATGAGATGAATTGAAATGCGTGGGCATTAGGTTTAATGGAGGAATTATTGTGTGTGAGAGAGGTATAACAGCAGAAATTTTTGTTTTTTAAACATAGGCAGGTCACGGTCGGGTTGACATGCTGTTTGGGAAATTTCACCCGCCACCTGTGCCGATCCGCAAGTGCCAGTCCTCCCACCCGCCCAACCAACCCGTCCGTCAGAGCTGAAATTTTGCACGGTTCGGTGCGATTCGGAACAATTCGGTGCAATTTTAACAGTTTTAATGGTATTATGCACGGTCCTAACTCTAATCAATAGAGCCGGCAAGTAATTTTACCTAAATGGGAAAATGCTAAAATGGTAATACAAGCACTGCATAATTATTAGATACAACTAAGAAAAGAGAGAATTTTCATAGACTGGCTTCCGCCCATAGAAGCTTCACACATCATCCATAAAAATTTGGGTAAACTATCAATAGGTCTTACTTTGGAGACTTATTACTTAATAGGTCCTACTTTGGAGACTTATTACCCATTAAGTCCTATTGATAAATTTATTAAGTGATAGAGATAAATTTATCAGTCTTTTATTTTTATGAATAAATTTATAGTGATACATTTATTACTCTCTTATTTTTATAGTGTTAAATTTATTAGTTAAGACCTATAAGTAAATAAGTCTAGTTAATAGGACTAATTGATAAGTATCCTTAAAAATTTTGTTGTAAAAAAATATTAGAATACCAATTTTGATAGTCATGTGAATCATGACGAAAAGTTTGTCCCAAAAGCTTAAAAAAAAAAAAAAAAAAAGGTCACTAGCAACAAAATTTTGAAAATGACACAAACAACTACACCTTTAAAACAGGATAATTTCCTACAATAAAATTTACTTTAATCCAAAAAATATAGTAATTTATTATTAAATATTCAACTTGGTCACTAAAACAAAAATTAAAAAAATGTTCGACACTCTCTAATATTTGAATTCATCCTTAAATTTTGGGTAAATTACACTAATGCCGCTTGAGATTTGATCCAATTATATCTCACTCTTTGACATTTTGAAAATTATATTTTCACTCCTGTGGTTAATAGTCTCGTTTCATAAATCCTCTACTTATATAAAAGATAACAATTTCTAATAGAAAAATAGAGAAAATTATATTAAAAAAAAAGTAAAGCAAAAGAAAAAGAAAAAGAAAAAAAACTGATGAAATAAAGCAAAGAGAGTATATAAGTTCAATATTTTCATTTCGTCTAAATAATTATAATGATAGAGGATTAGTGTAGTTTCTTAAATGTCAGGAGATGTAAGTGTAATTTATCCTTAAATTTTTGTCTTTCAAATTTTAATTTTCTCTAATGTTTATTTTAATTCATAAATTATAAGTATAAATTGCATCAAATTCTTTGATACAAATTTTTAAAATAAAAATTATATATAAAAAAAACATAAATTGTGTGAAACAATCCCAATATATTAAAGAACTATGTGACAAAACAATTGTGGGATGACGCAATGCTAACCTCAGAAGCATAAATATGCCCTCATGAAAAAAATCAAAACCATTAAAGATTACCTATCTATCTATGTGATTCATGGCCTGTGTGATTGGTCTTTAAGCAATGAAAGCACAAACACAGGAATGTTGTGAGTGGCACATTGAAATGTCAATTTTTGAATTTCTCCATAGAGATGCATCAAATTGAAATTAATCACAAGTCTCCTAGCCTTTGTTGAATGCAGTACATTTACCACATACTATGCTCTACGCATATTTTATCTACAAATAACATGCCCAGAGTGGACCCATTGATTATGACAATCATGTCCTTATCGGGATCTATTAATATACGAAGTCTACACATACAGAAAATGGAATAAAAAAATATTTAGAAAATATAATTTAAGGGTAGAATTTAGGAAAATTTTAACATACACGCCTTTGAAAATGATGTATCATATATATAGGTAGAGGCTTGTTATACTTCATGGCACACCAGCACTGTTGTGAGGTCTTGTAAAGGAATTTTCTGACTATATTTTGATAATTTGAACCGTTATATTGTAAAATTTGTCGATTATATCATCCATATAAAAAATTAAGTTAATCGGACATTTGTAATCCAATGATCAAGTTCTAATTATTTTTAAAAAATTATTGAAATCATGTTAACCGTTTATTTTTGGAAAAAAAAAAAAGTTATCTTATCAAGAGGCTACAAATGTCCAATTTACTTGATTTTTTGCATAGATAATCTATTCGACAAACCTTATAATATAAACGGTTCAAATTATCGAAAAAGACTAGAAACACGCCCTCAATAACCTCACAGCAATCTGTTGTGCCATAAGGCACAGTATAGACCCCCTACTCCATTTGTATTCTTAGTTATTTCATTTTTTTCTTTAGTTATGACCAATTTTTTTTCTTTAGTTATAACTTCTGAGTTCTTTAGTTATATTTCAAGTTGTGTTAATTATAATATTTTTTTTAGTTATGACTCAGAAATTATGAAGTTGTGACATTTTCACACAACAAAAAATTTAAATATGGACCTTAGATTTACAATTCTAAACAATTTATAAGTAAGATTTGACTTTTCTCATATTCACATCTCAATATGATAAAACTTGAACGGCATGTAGGGGTTATTACGAGTTCCATTTCGATAATTCAGACCGTTCATTTTGTAAGACTCATAATGTATATCATCTATGAAAGTAATTAGATCGATCCAGTAATCATAACTTTTTATTTTATTTTATCGTGTTTCCTATAATAAAAAATAAAAAAATATAGATTGTATATTTTTAAAATATATTTATTGTCTATTTTTTCAGAGAGAAATGTGGTAAAATGAAAATGTTACATTTATTAGATCGAATTAATTTTTTTTTAATGAATGATATACACTGAGGACCTTACAAAATAAAATGTTTGGATCATCGAAGCGGGAGGCTCAAGACCTTCAAATTCCCTCATATTAAGATATGAATATGAGATAAGCCCATCCCTTCTCAATATATATATACTAGGAATAAAAAGTGCCTAAAGGCACGGTCAATAATTTTTTTGGTACCACACGGGCTACGGAATTCAATTGTAATAAATCAATTTAAAATGATATATCACTCCAGTTTAATACTTCACAAATAAGAAGTTGAAATTGTTTCTACATAGTAAACTAGCAAAAACATTCATAAATTTCAAATAACAAACTTCAAAATTACAATCCAAATAATGAATTTTATATTACAGTGTAGCATAAGCAAATAATAGAATCTAAAAATATTTGCTAAAATTCAAGTCCAAACAACAAATTTTAGAATTCAATCCACGTTAAAATGACACATGTATAGCAAACCTTCAATAAAAGGATGTTATTGAATTAGTATCATAACTGGTAACCTTTTCAGTTTATCAAATTTCAATACCTTCAAGAAAAGGTGAACGAATATTTTGGTACAAAAGAGTAATCATCATATTTAACTAAAAATAATAATAATTAACCAACCGGTTTAGAATGAGAGCCAACCAACTACACACACAAAGAGAAGCAACATAACCCAACGTTTCCAATACGGATCAGCCACCTACAACAAAATCACTCGCTTAAATTCATTTTAAAAAACCAATAGCTATGAGAAATCACATCAAAATACATATGAGAAATCAACAAAATGATTATTTAAAAGCAACTCTAATTTGACAACAAAATGAACTCATTGCAGCAATAAAAATAATTTGAAGAACAATAACAAATGCATGAATAGCTTAATATAATATTATTGAATCAGATGATTTTACGGTTTCAATTTGAACAATACCAAAAAAACTCAACAAACCCATGTTTAAGAGTTATAATTGCATGTTTCACAATTTTTTGCAATGACATTGTCATAATAATGGGACTAAAGGCTTGGTTTAATTTGGTTTGGTTTGGTTTGAACATTGTCATAGCAACAAATAATCTTTTTTCAATTTGTTTTGTAATTAATCCCCTTCTTTCAACACAAAATTCAAGTACTTCTCTAATAGCTCTGAATATATCAGTGGTAAGCATACTTCTGACCCCATCATTGGCTGAAACACAAATGAAAAATAGCATTGAGCGAAGATTCTAAACATGAATGTAAGAGAGAAGTTTACACAAGTTTTATATAGTGAAACCTATCAATAAAATGATAACTCTTATATAGAAGTTGTCACGACCCAAACCCGGCCCTATGGGTTTAGCATCAGAATCGCCAAGAATCCGAGATTATCAAGGCCTTCAATAAAGAGAACACCAAACAGTACAAGGGCTGGGAAGCCAATACAGTAAATAACTAGTGTCCATTGAGCTGTGAAAATCTGTATGTCAAAAACATTTTTATGCATTCATACGGTTCAACACAGTACATTCTATACAATCATATACTGATCGGTCGATGGGATTGAATCCTCGATATGATCGATAAGCGATCTATACGAAAGTACAATACAGTAAGGAGACCGATAAGGGACACAAAAACACCCCAAGCCATAACATGGCAACTCGGAACCTCGCAGTGAGGCACATAGGCTGGCTTGACAAAACTGGGGACCAAACCCACGCTCCTAGCTCCGGTCTGGCTGCTGAGAACCTACATATATATATAAACAGTGAGCTAAAGCCCAGTGAATAACATAACGTGTAAAAAGGTTATGAATGAATGTCTCTTACAGTAATGAAATCAATTCATTATACAGTATTTCAATCTTTCAGTATTTCAGTCAATCAGTATTTCAATCAATCAGTCATATGTGGTACATCCATTAGCCTATAAACAGTAGGTCCAAAAGAACCGGGCCTTAACAGACCCAACAATAATGATGGCCATCAATCGATAAACGATATGGTTCTATAAAGAAACCGACAGAGCTCTGTAACAGTCAATAACAGTGGGTGCTAAGGATGCCACAATACAGTTCGAAATACAGGACATACATTCATTCAATAAACAATATCAGTTCAATAAATGATTCGATTCAGATTCAAAATATAACCATTTGAACATATCTTTACACAATCTGTTACTCACAGAGATTGGGCTAATAGCAGCTAGAGCGCGTCCCCGAGAGCCAACCCTAAACAGTTAACAAATAGAACACACACTAAGTTTCACAGTCGGAAGGATGTTAATTAAATCCCTAAATATCCTCGGTGTGGTTCTATGTCTAAATCCTTATTAAGATGCCTTAAACTAGGCCTAAGAATGCCTAGGATGGGATGAGGATGCAAAAATACAGTTGGAAGGCACTTTTCAAAAGTTGCTGAAAACAGGGGTCTCGCTCGAGCGAGCCTTCCTTCGCTCGAGCGAGGTTGCAAAATCAAAGGCTTCGCTCGAGCGAACAATCCTTCGCTCGAGCGGTCTGATGAAACAATAAAAGTACTGGATGCTCGATTTTTACGCGCGATACCACGCTCGATGCTCGCTCGAGCGAGATTGCAAAACCAAAGGGATCGCTCGAGCGAGGAATCCTTCGCTCGAGCGAGGAAGCCAAATCTGGAATTTCCAGATTTGTCTCCCAAGTTCGAACCAAGTATTCAACCATCCAAAACTCAACCTCTTGGCCCCAAATTCTGGAAAATACTCTTAAACTCAATGTATAACAAGTTTCAAAAGCTAATTTATGAATTCAAGCCCCAAAGGTGAGTCAATTAAAACCATTTTCAAACCCAATTCAAGAACACTTTCAAAACATGCAATGCATGAACTTTAAACCAAAATCAAGCTTTAAATCTTGCTCTATTGAGCTCCAATCTTTGAAAACAATGTGGGAAACATGGATTATAATAAAAACATGGACATGCATGTATAATTCTCCAAGAATTCAACTCAAACTCATCAATATACACATGCATGCATGAATGGAGCTCTAACTCAACAATTATGAACAAATTCATGTCTTAGCTCTCTAATTAAACATGGAGCATGCAAGAATAAACCTTAAGGACAACAATGAGAGGTCCAATTACCTTACTAAGTCTTGTATTGAGAGCCTAAGAGATCAATAATGGAGTCAACACTTCAATCCTCTTAAGTTCAAGCACAATCAAGCAAAATGGGATAAAAATCAATCCTCTCTCTCTCACTCTCTTCTAATTTCGGTGAGAACAAAGGAATGGCTGATAGAAAGGTTTGATCAAGTGTATACAAAGCTCAAATGATAAGCTTAAACAAGACCCACTCAATGGCATTTCTGTAGTTAAGCCCAACTCTTCAATTAATTCATTTAAATCTAATTTAATCATTCCTAATCAATTTTCAGATAAATATATCATAAAATTAGAAATATTCTACTGAGTCTAAAACATCAAACGGTTTCTAAATCGGCCGCCGATAAGGCCTTCAATTAGCAGTTTAAACATACGAATTCAAACAGATAATCAATCAATTAAACAGATGCAACATGCAATTCAATAGATAAACTATTCGATTTCCATTTCGATTTCAATCAGTCCATTCAGTACTTCGGTTAATCCAATTATCAGTCATTAGCAGTCCAGTTTAGCAATAATCAGTATATAATTCAGTGGTTATTTAGTAATCAGTACGAGGGTTGTTACAGAAGTCTTCCTAGTTGAATCGGGCAGCAAATTTCAACAACAGCAAAAATATGAATTAGGCAAGTCTCTCCAAACACTTTGATCTAGATAATGAATTACTACAGTGAAGCAAACATAGAACACGCATTGATGAACTCGCCATTTTTTTAATTATTTAAGCTCTGTAAATAGATCAAATAATAAAAATAAAATTAAAAAGCCCTAAAAAACACAAACTATTCATCGCAAAATTCACGAAAAAATCAAAAATTTGTGTCATCACTACTATAAAACACAATATTTGTAATCTTTGAAAGATATGATGAGGCCACAATTTTAAGTTCCCAACAATGCATGAAGCAACACATGACAAATTAATTGAGGGAAAAGAAAAAAAAAAACCAGAGATGATATGAAATGCATAGCTTGTACTGGCCACAACAAACACTAAAACTAATTTGGAAGGAAAAAATGAATCTGAACAATAATCCCGCAAGCAAAATCAGTTTTTTCCTTTGATATAAAAGACCAATCATCACTTCACAAATAAAATCAAATGTTTTACATAGAAACAAAATGAAGATGCCATCTAAGTTTGAATGAGACATGAGAAATTGCCTTTTTACTCATAAAACTTCAAAACAATATTTAAGCGATTGCTATCATAAAAAAGAATCTCATGAATGACTAAATTAGTGCATCAAATCTTTAGTTAGTGTATGGATATTACTCAGTACAACTGTATCAAATCATTCTCCCATTTTCTAATTTCTTATATTTTGTCTTCTACAAAACGAATTGCCTTCCTAAACATTTAGACTTTTCAAGTGTTTTATATAGTTCAAGCCATCCCCAAACCTATTCAGCGAATAAAAAAAATTACCAAGATAAAATGTGGGAAAGTGAATCATAACATAGCTAAAACCAAAGCAAGTAGAACCAGTTAACAAATATATTCAATCTTCTGACCGTACACCTAAACTGAGACTTAAAGCAGCAAAGGAGACATAAACATAAAGAAAAGGACAATCAAAATACAACTAAATTATGTACAAAGCACAATTCCAAACACAAAAACGCTCAACGAAATTCACAAAAAAATTGCCATTATCATCACTTGCAAAGAGGTTGTGTGTGAGTATGTGTGTGTGTGTGTGTGTGTGTGTGTGAGAGAGAGAGAGAGAGAGAGAGAGTAAAACTAAGTAGAGCTCTTTCTAGTCTTCAAATTATGTTGTAAAGAAACTAACTTTTAAGGTAATCCCACTCACATCAAAACCAATAAAGCTTTTCTCTATATTCAAGTCTAGGAATTCAAACTAAGTAGAGCTCTTTCCGGTCTTCAAATTATGTTCTAAAGAAACTAACTTTTAAGGGGGAGAGAGACATTTGTGATAGACAGAGTGTAGACACCCCATTTTTGACCGACCTTAAGACTCAGACGTCACCGATTGAGCGCTCGGTGATGTTGCATACTGTGCTCGTTCGGAAGTCTCAGAGTTCTTGGCGCGCCGCCTCCTGCCATCGAACCCTCTTTTCGTCTTGTCTCGGTTTGCGAACCAGACTCGATTTTCTCTGTTTTCTTTCCTAAGGGAAGGGAGTGGTCTTGTAGGCTATCTCCCGGTGGCCGTGAACCACATTTTGTGGCCGTAGGCCATTTTGCCCATTCGGGACGGTTCGGTTTGAGCCGTCGGCCGTGTCTCGGCTTCGGAACCCAACCATCTCCGAAGTTCTCCGGTTTTTGGCATGTACCTCTGTTTTAGTGTTTCGAGGGACACTGGGGCCCCCGATGCCCACTTCGCAGCCGAACACCACTTAGGTCGAGATTCATTCATTTTGCATCAGCCTTCTCCGGTTTTTGGCGGAGACCTCTGTTTTGTCATTCCAGAAGACACTGGGGTCGCAGATACCCATTTCGCTGCTGAATACCACTTCCGCACTGCGTTTCATTTTGATCCCGATTTGCTCGGTTGGCCCCAACGTTCATTTCTCATTAGTTTTTGTTCAAACTTGGCGGTACCTCTGTTTCAACACCAGAAGATCACTGGGGTGGGAGGCCAGCAATTATCCCAGATAGCGGTTGCTCCTCCGAGCCTGCTTTTCTCTTAGGGCCAATGTTGAACACCTTGGGGGTATTTTCTTCCAACCAAAGTTACATATCTGTGATTAGGGGACATGGGAGGACCCTAAACAAGCATGGTCGGCCAGCAATTTTGATTTTCATTTTTGGCCCTCTTCTTCAAATGCAATGTTGTGAATCCTGCTTCAATGTTGCCAAATTCCAACCTTGGAACCTTGTTCTACACATCTTGGAGGACCCTAAAAGTTGGTGGTCGGCCAGCAATTTTGAATTTCATTTTTGAGCCCCTCCTTCAAGCTCTATGTTGTGACTTCTGCTTCAGAGTTGCCAAATTCCAACCTTGGGGCCTTATTCTACACACTTGGGAGGACCCTAATGTATGGTGGTCGGCCACTAATTCAGCACTTCATTTTTTGGGGGTGGCTGGCCGGCCAGGGAAGGTGGCTGGCCGGCCACCTTGAGCAAAACTACCTGGCCGGCCAGATTCCTCGCTTCACTGTTCATTGTCCAATTGCTTTCAAAGTGTCTCCCTCATCCGGGGGATATTTTGGGAGGGAAAGATTGGGTGCTTTCCCTCCCCTTTTACACCCCATTTCTTGCCTATTTGAAGGCCCCTCCCCCTCCTTCTTCAAGGTTAGAAAATTTTGCTTCAAGAACACTTCTCCAAAAACCTCCATCTCCATAGCTAAAAACTCCAAAAAAGCTTCAAGTGTCAAAGGCAATTTCTTCATCAACCCCTAGCCTCACCTTCTTTACTACCATTCCAGCAGCTAGGAAGTGAATTTCAGAGGTTGAGAAGCTACAAATCAGAGCCAAGAATCAAAGAAAGACAAGTCTTCAAGGGTAAGTCCTCAAAACCAACTTTTAGGGCTTTTTCTTGATTCATTTCTATACTCTATTTGGTTGAGAATTAGGGCTCCGACCCCTACTGCTTTTGTGCCTGTTTTGAGCCCCTCTACAACTTTGTAGAAGGGCTCAACTTCATTTGGTGTCTCCATGATACACTTCCTTCAATATCCATCTTGTATGTCACCAATTTGCATGCTAATTTTGGCCTATTTTCATTTGTTTTTGGGGCTCCGATCCCTACTGGTTTTGTGCTTATTTTGAGCCCCTCTACAACATTGTAGAAGGGCTCAACTTCATTTGGCCCTTCTATATACCACCTCTCTTGGAAATTCACTTTAGGCCCTAATTCTTGCATGCTTTGTTAGGCTTACTTGGCTCCGGATTTCAGCCTTCATCAGGCTTAGAAATAGCCTTGTTTTTGTCTCCTTTTCATGTTATGTTGAGGGCCTTAAGCCATTTGGTGTATATTTTTGGTACTTCCTTTGAAATCCATCAAATTTACCGTAAAATTGCATGTTTGATTAGGCCATTCTAGCTTCTGTTTCTGGCCTTCATCAGGCTTAGAAAGTGTCTTTTTTTGGTCTTTTCTTCAAGTTTTGTTAAGGGTCCTTTCTGGTTTGGTGCATCCATGTGGTACCTCTCTTTATAACCTCTTTTGGGCTCCATTTTGCATGGAATTTCTAGCATGTTTTTATTCTGATTTTGGGGTTTCCATAAACTGAATATGTGCATATTTTTGTCCCTTCTTTAAAGTTGTAGAACTGAGTTTTTGGGTTTGAGCATTGTAAATATCACTTGCTTTGTAAATCCTCTCTTTTTCCGTATTTTTGCAAGCTATTGTTGTCATATCTATGCTTACAATTTGGCCATGTTTTGTACTGGAAAGATGCTATTTTTGGGGCTGCCTTGCTACTGTTTTTGCTTTCATGTGCCAATTTTGCATGTTTAGCATAGCCGTAGGCCATTTCGGGCACTTAGAATTGCATTTCGGGATGATTTCATGCATTGATTGTCATTTCGTATCATTTCGGGGCTGTTTTCCCCTTTATTTAGTGGCTGAAATTTGGTTTGCATGCTTGCATATCATTTCCCATGTCATTTTATGCCTTAATGCATTGCCTCGGTTTGCGTGCCCGTGGGCACGCACTTCGAGGCACTCCGTTTTCATTCATCGGCATCCCATGTGAGTGCGGCTGAGGCCCTCTCATGTTGGTATAAGCCCAATTTGCATTTCGCATGTCATTCCGCATCGTCTCGGTTTGCGTGCCCGTGTGCACGCATTTCGAGGCAGCTCTTTTTTATCCGACGGCAGCTTATGTGAGTGCGGCTGAGGCTCTCTCATGTTAGTGTAAGCCCAATTTGCATTTTACATCTCATTTCCATGTCATTTCATGCCTTAGTGCATTTCCTCGGTTTGCGTGCAGTGCACGATTCGAAACATCTCCTTTTATCATTATGGCAGCCTATGTGAGTGCGGCCGAGGCTCTCTCATGTTGGCGTAAGCCCATCACTGCATTCCATATGCTATTTCATACATTCCTCGATTTGCGTGCCCGTGTGCACGTATTTCGAGGCGCATCTTTTTTTATCCGACGGCCTCCTATGTGAGTGAGTTGAGGCTCTCCCATGTTGGTGTAAGTCCATCCCGGCATTCCGTATGCCATTTCATTGCATTTCATCATCGCCTCGATTTGCGCGCCTGTGGGCACGCACTTCGAGGCACTTCGATTTTATCCGATTTTCATCTTTCATCATCGCCTCGGTTTGCGCGCCTGTGGGCACGCACTTCGAGGCACTTCGGTTTTATCCGACTTTCACCTTTCATCATCGCTTGGTTTGCGCGCTGTGGCACGCACTTCGAGGCACTTTTATTTGATTTTCATCTTTCATCGCCGCCTCGGTTTGCGGCGCTGTGGCACGCACTTCGAGGCACTTCGCCGTTTTATCCGACCTTCATCTTTCATCATCGCCTCGGTTTGCGCGCGGGCACGACGCGAGAGGCTTTCCGTTTTATCCGACTTTTCATCTTTCATCATCGCCTCGGTTTGCGCGCTGTGGCACGCACTTCGAGGCACTTCGCTTATCCGATTTTCATCTTCAAAGATCGCCTCGGTTTGCGTGCGCACGCATTTCGAGGCATCCCATTTTTCGTAGCATTCATGTGTATTCATCCCAATATTGAGTTGTGCACCGTCGCTCCTCGGCCATCATGCATCGATATGCGTGATTGGTGGCGAGGATCGAGACATGCATATATTTGTGAAATACATCGCTATGCCCTTTTCTCCGTTGCGGCAAAAATGAAGAATTATCGACTTTCCGAATCCGCACGCAATTCGAGGAAAAGCGCAAATGAGGCTAATCGGGGCATTCGGTGGATTTCGCGCCAAGCGATCCAGATACATCATCTATCGAAGCGAGGTCCACGGCTTGCACGCCATTTAATTCTTTTGTAATTAACTTGTTAATTAATTAGAATTTGTATATTTATTTCCGGCCTGTATATTCTTTTATTCGGACTGTATATTTATTCGGACCCTCTGCGCGAGGGCATAAATGTAATAAGGGTGTGTGAGTGTGATGTATGTCTTCCAACCCCCATTTCTTTCTCCCTTTTATTTACCCGCTTTGGATGGTTAGATATAGGGCATATTTCAATTAGCATACAAAATGACAAAGATATTTGCATCATTCATCTCAGATTGCATGCATCGAACTCGGCATCATACAAACTGCATTTGTATTTCAATTCCAAGTTGAATACTTGATAGCTGTAGCATTTCACATGTCATATTTAGAATAGCCGAGCCTGCTATAGTTTGCATCTCTGCATGTGTTGCATTAGGCATTTCAGTATACTTTGGATTCATGCATGATTTCTAATCGTTTACCTGTTTTGGCTTGGAGTACTCGGTAAGTGGTTATGCTTTAGCATCCTTGCATGCGTGTGAGTGTTGCCATGATAGCATGCTTGCCATGAGGCTAAATGCTTATGTGATATAACTGCCTTGAATGCCTGTGGGTGGAGGTTGAGTTATCTGAATTGGAGCAATTCATCGATTGTTTGTTAAGCCCACTAGACTGTGGCAAAATCTGTATTTTAAGCCTACCTGCGGGTAGCAAACCATCTTTCACAAACAAACATGAAATGCTTTGTTCCAATTCAGACGGCCCAGTCTATACTTGTTTGCTGCGAGCATCACATAGTAATCCTAGGCTAATAATCCGAATAAGAACTCACAAAGTTTTCAAAAACAGATATCATGGTTAGTAGAGGCCGGTCTTTGACCGGGCGAGAGGGGGTGCTCACGATGTGACCTTCCCTAATCGTACCCAAGTTCCCGAGCCAACTTTGGTAATGACGGACACGTGGCCTTTCGGCACCGAGTCAGGGTTTCCTAAATTTCCCATTTTAAAATATTTAGGTGGCGACTCTGTTATCTGGCAAAGCAGTCCATGTTTGGCACTTCTTTTCAAAAAATCTGTTTTCCTTCAAAACGATTTGCCGGATTTGGACTCTTTGGTTCAAGATTGAGAACCGCAACAAAAATCGAGTCCGAAATGGCGAGGTCCTCTCATGGCGTTGTTACCTGAGGTCTTGGGTAGAGAACCAGAAGTCTAGCATCAACACACATTTTGTTCAACTTATACTTTTAACCGTCAGATGTTGATAAGGATTGACCTCAACCATTAAAAACAATTATATCTCTAAGACAATTGTAGGACATTTTCAAAAACCCTTGTGGTTTATTGTATAGATAAGTGGATTTTCATTTTTGTTTGTGGCCTGTCGAAATATATAACCCACTTTGAAATCAACCATCAAAAGTATTCTTACGCAATAACAACCTTTATTGCATCAACAAAGAAGCCATTGTAAAGGGCTTTGGATTAAGAGCTAGTGGGAAGGGGAAGTGTATGCAGATATAAGAGAGTGAAAGGAGTTTGTATATGCATGTATATACAACTATTTATAACAATTACAAAAATAAAAAGTTCAATTTTAAGTTCTAACCACATTAAATCTTAACTCTTAAACATGATTTTAGAAGTTCAACTTTTAGTCTCTAAACACTTTATAGAACATTTAGAATAATTGATCCAGCAAATATAATTAATTTTCAACCAATAAAAAAATTTCTAAACATAAAATTTAGCATGTAGCATAAATATTAACTATCCAGTTAATACTGATATTTTTGCCAACGTACATTTGTAATCATTTTAACTTATATCTCCTCTTTTAAACTAAATCAAATCCATTAATTTAATTGCAGACCATTTTCCGTTGTCGTATCCTCCATATCTTTCCCTCACTGTTTTATTCATTTGGTTGCACTTTTTTTTCTCCCTATACCTCCATTTCCCGACATCCCACAACCTTATTGCACAACCAAACCCTTTCTCCGCTTTTTGTTTAAGTTCTCTCTCACCCATGACATACCAATGCCATGAAAATGCATTTTCAAAAGTAGACTAACTAATATACTTCAAACAAAAGTAACTCTTTGAATTGAAGCTTAAGGTGCTTAAATTTGGATTGAAGTTTTTTCATAGTCATGATCAATCTAATTTTAAGATGTTTATATTATCCAAAATAATGTGCGCAAGATAAAACTCAATGCAGTTTCGTTATCATGAAAGAGTAAAATATGAACAATTTATCAAATAAAATAGTACTCAAGACCTAAAAAATGTATTTATGTGAGAAAAACATAATAATTGCTCCAATTATACACTGAGTATCAAATAGAGAAGCTGCATTCTGGAAGAAAAAAATAACATGAAGATGAGGTTACTTCGTCCTTATGCTAGTGACCATAGAAATTGAATGTCAACCGCAAACTAGATTGATCTAGACGTAAACCGTATTGCACAACCACCACCCTCACTATATTCCCCTCCGAGAACATCATTTTAAATTTAGATAGGAATTTTTAAAAAAAAGAAAAGAAAAAATGAGGGAAATATAAAGTTATTATGATTCAAACACAACCTTACATACGTAAGCAAAATTATTTTTGTTGACGAAATGGTACCAATACATGTTTTATAGAGGGACCAATTTGAGAGAGAGAATAGATAAATACATGCTCTTTACAACTATCAATTAGTAAACAAATTGATATGTACGCAGTTCCCCTAATATATTTTCTGCCACTGGGAATCCTTAAACCAGTTAATTGATCAAATGTAAAATTAACCGTAAAGATAGATATGTGATTTTTTTAATTATAATTCATAATTACACAACTGAGTGAGTAATAAGCCTGTGAAACTGGGCAAAACTTTGTCAAGCCAAAATATTATTTCTGTCACTGTACCCATTGGCAATATAAACTTGGGTTTTTTTCTTAATGTTGCCCCCAAGCCAAAATATTGGTTCTACCACTATACCCATTGGCAACATCATTCAATTATGAGGCTAGGCTTGATTGTTCTAATGTTATGTCCTGAAACCATAATGTTGAAACCATAATAGAAATATAAAATTAGAAAATATTGTTCTAATGCTATGTCCTGCGAAGACTAATATATTAAAAGCGTAATAGAAATATAAAATTAGAATAAACAGCACCAAGAACAAAGAGAATATCATTATGTTTAGAGACCAAGTTTAAAACATTGACCAAATTTTAAGAAGAGTTGTCTCAGTTTACGGGTGATGCTACATTTCCTCCTAGCAAAGGAGCAATAAGGAGGATGTGCTCCTAGTAGCGCTTGATCCACCCACTCGGCATCTATTGGGTTACTAAGTGGAGTAAATGATCTTTGACAGAATCATAGAATCCAAAAATCAACTCAATAGGCAGGATAACAAACTGATTGAATATTAAATTAAATTGAGTGAATATTGTTTTGTGTCCTATACATGGCAGGATAACATACTGAGTGAATATTTATATACAAATTAAACAACATAGAAATTAAAGCTCTATTTCTTTCTCTAAAAAAAAGGTCTCATCAAATGGTTCAACAATTAGAAACTAACCTCTCTGTATCTCATAATGGTTCATCAATTCTCATCTCTGTCTAACCCATTTTCGGCAAATTTATTGTCTCTCTATCAATTATGACCCACTTCAATTTAAAATATCAAATTTAGTAAATAATAATTTGAATTTGAATACATAAAGATATCTAGTTAAACTAACCTAGAACAATGAAACTCTCAACAACTAATTAGAGAATTCCAAGAAAATACAAAGACTTTTGCTAATGAGATTAATTAAAGCTTGAACAGTATGATACTACAAATTCAAACCAATTAACTCATGAATTATTTTGTTAGGAGCCTATTCGTTGAAATAGAAAAATGAAATGTGGTTTAGATTTAACTAAGACAAAATATAAAAATAAAAAATAAAAATAACAAAAAAAATCCATGAGCATTAAATCACAAAAAAAAAAAAAAACTCTCCCATAGACAGGAACAAATCTAGTAGTCTATGCCTCAACTGATGAGTATGACAAATTTGGTAAAAAAAAATCTTATTTTTTGTTGACATGACAAATCTCGTACTCCATGGCGTAACTCAGATTACACCTAATCCTAGATTCTTAAACATTTATCAATGTCAGCATTAAGAAAAGCATAACAATAGAAAGGATAACAAACTGAGTGAATAGTAAATTAAACTTAGTGAATATTGTTGTGTCCTATACATGGCAAGATAATATATTGAGTGAATATTTATATATAAATTAAATAACATAGAAATTAAAGCTCTATTTCTTTCTCTAAAAAAAAGGCCTCGTCAATTGGTTCAACAATTAGAAACTAACTTCTTTGTATCTCATAATAGTTCATCACATTTCATCTCTCTCTAACCCATTTTTGTCAAATTTAAATTTATTGTCTCTCGCAATAAAATCTATCAATTATGACTCACTTCAATTTAAAATATCAAATTTAGTAAATAATAATTTGAATCAGAGAATTCTAAGAAAATACAAAGGCTTTTGCTAATGAGATTAATTAAAGTTTGAACAGTATGATACTACATATGCAAACCAATTAACTCATGAATTTAAAATTTTAACTCATGAATTCTATAATTCTGTTAAGAGCCTATTCGTTGAAATAGAAAAATGAAATGTGGTTTAGATTTAACTAAGACAAAATGTTAAAAAAAAAAACAAAACATATACTATAGTTGATTTCTTAAATCATTCATTCTTTATTGCTCCCCCCCACTCCACCCACCCCAATTTGATTTTAATAAACCCAAATAATGATAATTGTAAGAAATTTTTTTTCAAAAACCAAACCAAAGAAATAATCACAAAATAACAATGATCAATCATTGCTTAAGTAAGAATACAAATCAAATATTTACTACAATGTTTTGATATGAAAGGTCTTAAGGAAGTTCTCAAGCTGCCTAACGCGAGCCTATTAAGCAAACACAATGTTTCAGACACAATGTATTGGACATACCTGATCAAATATTACACCTAATCACAAACTGTAAACATCAATAAAACAATTAAATTGGACAAACCTGTTGTCAAACCTGTTGGAAATTAACAAACCTACTAGAAATTAAAGATTATTGAAACAAAAGATATCAAAAAATTAGAGTATGTTTCAATCACAAACTGTAAACATCAATAAAGCAATTAGATTGGACAAACCTATTGTCAACCAGTTGGAAATTAAAAATTATTAAAACAAAAGACATCCAAAAATTAGAGTAAAGATTATTGAAACATATTAGAGTAAAGATTATTGAAACATATTACAGTAAAGATTATTGAAAGAAAAGAATAAACCTCCATCCATGATGGAAATATACTTGTTGGACCCAAAAAAGATAGGTTATTGAAACACATTAGAGTAAAGATTCTTTTGCTAAACGTTATACTATTAACATTCTGCAAGATTGCTTACCCTGTGGCCCCATTACACTTGAACTCATTAAAGCAAAGGATGAGAAACCACAAAAGAATCATATTATTGAACACGGACTCTAAAAACAGAAATCTCGTTTGGTTTTACATGGCAATCTGAAACTTCTCCATGGTCAGTATTCTTGCTCACTATTGCATACTGTATCTTTTGTAGATGCTATGCTATAGAAATTAGAGTGAACTAAATCTTAAACTAAGGTTTTGATTGTTGCACATGCATGGGTGGGAATAATCAAAAAGAAGAATAGGCTTGAAGGGATTTCGAGTACATTATTCTTTTTAAATACTTAATCAGCGAATCCTACCTATTAGTGAAAATTTACCGCTAAACGTTCACAATCAAAATAGAACAAAAATTGTCTTATGTTAAAAGGTTATAAAAATTGGCTTGAACAAAAATTGTTTTATGGACGTCCGCTTATAATTACAAAAAAAAAAAAAAAAAAAAGGACAATTGATATAAAAAATTATAACAAATTTTGCTAAAAGCTTAATTATAGTACACTTACAATCTTATGTTAATCAATATTAGATAAATGTAAAAAAATTAATAATATCGTCAAAGTATAAATGAAAATAAAAATTTTATCCTTCAAAGTTTATTTTAGTACTTTTAAACAATAAAGAAAAAATTAACTGACATGGACCTTCCAGAACCAGTTAAAACCCAACAGCCACCACTACCAATTTCTATCTCTCACATGCATTTTTTCAAACACCTTATATGCATTATTAAATATACAAACAATAACTGATCTTTCCTCAAAATAAAATAAAAGAACACATTAGAGTATCACTTTCAACCATTTCATCAAATATAGTTTATCTGAAAATCAATCATAAAACAACAAAGGAAAAAAGGTAAAAGGATAATTGTCAAGTAAGGTATGTGTAATTTGCCCATACAATTTTATTTTCTTTCTTTTGAGATTGTTTTCTTTGACTTGGTTTGTGTCGTTGGAGTTAAAGAAGGAAAATGAGGATTCGTAGGTGATCACTATCAACTGTCATAGTCGATAAGGTTGGTTTAATTTATTTATTTCTCAAAATTATTTGGCTATTTGTAATATTTGTATTATACACAGGAAAAACATAATAGATTCCTAAACATGGACTATGTGAAAAAGGCTGAAGGTGTTTCAATATGGACTATAAGAGTTACTTTAAGACCAAAGTCAACAAAAATAAATTCAAGATTGTGCCTTCATCAATAAAATTGATTGTATAATTACATATATATATATATACATTTGTATATATCTGCAAATACTGATTTAGAGTAACAAACACAATATTGAAACCTGCTAGAAAAAGTGAAAGGAAAGCACAGTTCCACTTTGTCGCCACCACTGTTGATTCCCATTTGGATACTAAATTTTGCATTATATATTTTTTTATATAATATTTCTTTTATATGTGCTTTTACTCTACATTTCACTATTTTGACTTGTAATATTGGTGAACATTATGGAAGAAATACTATTATGCAATTAAGAAAAAAATCAAAGCTATTGTACACTTGTTAAACTAATTCATATAATAACATTACTCAAGTAATTTATAAATTTTTTACCAATTGTGTTCTTATTACTTCGGTGGTTAAACACCTGAATATCCTTAAAAAAATATGTCAATCTTATTGTCTTGTTTATCTAAATTGGCCTCTATGTATAATGTGCACTCTAAACTAAGTTAATGAGTGTTGACATTGGATTACCTTAAAGAAAGTTCTCATATTGCCTAAACTAATTTATAGAAAAGTCCTCAAGAAGCATTAAGCAAAACTTGAAGTGGTGTTTTGAACCCAGAATCTTGAGTCCATTTTGCATGGTTCTGTGAGATTTTATTGGCAACAATGCACCAAAATACAAAAGAAAATACAAAAACACAAAAAATAAAATAAAAAAGGAGCATAACACCAACCCATATAAATTGAAAGCTGCATAAATAAAAAATGAAAAAGAAACACAACACAAAAAAAGAAAGAGAAGCCCAAATACATATCAGTTTATGATTTAGAAATACAAACCCAACACAAACACATATCAGTTTAAGGTTTAGGAAAACAAATACAAATTCAAATCTTAGAAACACAAATCCAAATCGATATATATCAAGCGTCTCTTTTGCTTTCAAAAACCGAAGTTTTACTTTGATTCCAACGATTTTGACTTATCCCCTGTTTATTTTTTGACTTTATCATTCAATTTCCTTGTATGCTCTGTTATAAAAACTTGAAGTTTTGACAAATTTGAATGATTTTGAGTTATATGTGACTTGATTGTATATGATTTCGACATTAATTTTCACTGCTCTGTTTCAACTTTTTCTGGGTTTTCATTACAAAGTGTGGTTCCATTGAATACATGAATTAAGGTTTAGAAAAACAAATCTTAGAAACACAAACACATACCTAATCACACAAACCCAAACCCAAACCCAAACCCAAACCCAAACACATCAGTTTAAGGTTTAGAAAAATAAATATTAGATACACAAACACAAACTAAAATCTTAGAAACACAAACCCAAACATATACCTAATCAACAAAAATAAAAAATCACACAAATCTAACACAATGAAACAATTCGATGAAATGATTAAACCTTGCGATGCTAGATGGTTAGAGTAAACCAATCTGCCGGAGTGAACAATGGCAACCGAGCTGCAGGAGAACAATGGTTGGAGTGGTCGGAGTGAGAAATGGAAACAAAGAATTGGAGAGAGAGAGAGAGAGGGGGTCTGTGTTCAAATTTTGAAATTTGGAATAGAGAGACAGATTTTGAGATGAGAGAAGTAGGTGTGAGAGAGATACATTTTGAGATATTTTGGGACTTATATTTTGCACCATTAGATGTTGATGGTAATTGATCTCAACCATTGAAATTTTCAAATAGAACAAACGAGAGTGAGACATTTTTAGCCATTGGATTGAATCAATCTAATGATCCACATATTGACACATATACATTTTGAGCCTTTAAATTCAAACCAAGCCTTCCATTGTTATATAGATATATATATTAACACACTCCATGTATTTTTCTAAACAACAATGATTCATCCCCCCTTTTTAGGACCCCCTTTGGACCCCCTCTCTCTCTCATTGGTCACCTTTTCTTTTTCTTTTTCTTTTTTTTTTCTGCTCCTCCAATCACCTCTTGCCACGTGACAAAGGGGGATAAAGGAGATGACCCCCAAAGGGGGTCCCAACCTTTATTCTTTTCTAAAATAGACTTTCGCTTAATACAAACTATAGGAATTAACGAAAGCAAACTTTGACATATCCTTCTGGTTTTAGACTTTCGGTGTGTAAAGTTTGTCTTATTTTCACATCTACTCATGTCAAATATCATGTCATGTTTGTTAGTTGAAGTTTTTATTTATTTATTTATTTATTATATAAATGACAAAGTATAAAACAAATTAAGTAAGTTAATTGGTTTTTATATTAGTAACATCATGTGATATTATGGCTCCGTTTGGTGTAACTGTTAAAACAGATTATAGATTATGACTTTAATCAGAATTATTAATTTGTTTGGTATACCTATTGAATTATAGATTTAAATTGCTGAACAGTGTTTGTTAAATAAGCTGTGAAGTAGTTTTTTCAATTAACTTTTATTTTTTATTATTCACTACTTATCTACATTTCTCATTAAAAATAAAAATAATCATCTATAGTCCATTTGGGTTTTTTTCTCTTTTTAAAAAAATAAAAAATAAAAAAATCTAAGAATATAACCGTAAATTAACATGTCCACAGAAAAAGCTGATAATCAGAAGCATGGGATGAACAGCTTCTCAGAATCAGCTTTTTTGAGTTAAAATAAGTTGTTAAAATCAAAAGCTGTTTGAAATAAGTTTAACCAAACAGTCCAAAATAACTTTTCCAAAGCTTGAAGCTATAAGTTGGCTAAAAAAAGTCCAAACAAACACCCCTATTTATTATGTGATGTTTCAAATCTGATAAAAAAATTTATATTAAATGATTAGGAGACAAAAAATGAAAAGCATAAGACACTAATTCGGTTATCACCAATTTAGACATCCTAATTATATAACTATTTGTAACTTGTAAGACTTTTGTTTTAGATTAGAATAATGTATTGCAAATGAGTAGGAGATCTTCAATTTTTCAATTTCTGTTAAAAATGGATACGAGCCATAAAACATGATCTCAAAAAACTGACACAAACAACTTAAATGATTTGAATTTAACAACATGATCCCCACTCCATCCGAAATACCAAACCCAAGTTACAAATACTGGTCTATTTGATTCTTTCGTTTTCCATTGGCATGGATATCGCATTTCATTTTGACAGCAAGTAAAATATGCTTTCAAGTCAAATAGAATGCAGATACCATTTTGCACTTTTTTTTTTGGATAAGATTCTAGAAATAACAACAGATATTATATAAAGAGTAATATTAGAAATTAAAAATTCAGATTAAAAAAAATTATAAAAATATTGTGCAGTTCAGATTCATTTATTCAAAATGTAAATTCCACCACATAAAAAGTCATATTGTACATTTTCTAGAGGAGAAAATTAGGGATCATGAAATTTTTTTCATGAAAATGATTATGATCATTGTATTACCTTAATTAGTATGTAGTGTTTTATTCTAAGTGTGTGGGATTGGACTATTAGTCTCACCGGACTAATAGTCCATTGTTTGTTTGAAAAATTTTGCTCCGGACTAATAGTCCCCCCGGACTATTAGTCTCACAAATATGGGACTATCCTATCCCATGAGGGGAGGTGGGATAGAAACCATGGGATTGGTATCCCATGGGATTATTTTGTGAAATCTCCATTTTACCCTCCATGCTATTATTTAGTAAACAATTAAAAAAGGATAAAATAGTCTTTTGAACATTTATAAATTATTTTTTTAGTGTTGTTAATTTAAAATTATATATTAAATAAAAATTTAAATGATAAATTATAAATTAAATTTAATTAAAAATTATGGCCTTATAAATTAAATTTTTTTAGTGTTTTAAAAAATTAAATTTACATATTAAATAAAATTATTTTTTTAGTGTTGTTAATTTAAAATTATATATTAAATAAAAAATATAAATTATAAATTAAATTTATTTAAAAATAATAAATTATAAATTATGGCCTTATAAATTAAATTTTTTTAGTGTTGTTGAAAATTTAATTTATATATTAAATAAAATTATTTTTTTATTGTCGTTAATTTAAAATTATATATTAAATAAAAAATATAAATTATAAATTTAATTTAATTGAAAATAATAAATTAAAAATTATGGCCTTATAAATTAAATTTTTTTAGTGTTGTTAAATTATAAATTATAGATTACAAATTTAAAATTATATATTAAATAAAAATTATAAATTACAAGGATAAAGTAGTCTTTTGAACATTTATTCTTCTCGATAATATCCTAAACAAACATGGGATTCAATAGAATAGTCCAATCTAGACTTCTAATCCTATGACTGAACAAACATAGGATACAAATTTAGTCCAACCAAATAATCCCGGGACAATGTATCCCAAGACTAATAGTCCGATGGATTACAATCCCTCCTTATTCAATCCGTCCAAACAAACACACCCTAAGTGTAATCCAACAATTATAAAATTTTCATAATTATTTTTATAAATTTTATTTCATGATACCTAATTGTTGTTTCTAGAGACCACTTCTCAATGACATTGCATTTGTGGTGTTTGACTGGTCTGGGTGGTGGACCCTTCTCATACATCATTCCCCCGTGTCTATTCTCCATCACTATGCTCCAACAATTATCCCTCTCTTCATGCTTTGCCAACGAGATCATATATATATGTGTGTGTGTTTTTGTTTTCATTTTTATTTTTATTTTTATTTGAGTCTATTGTACTATTTTCGGGTCCTTTGTTTGTATATTCGTTTATTTGAGAGTTCTAGAATTATGATAATTTTATGAGTTTCGTCACTTATTGTAATATATACATTTATAATAAAGCTTATTGTCATTTTTCACCCATGAACATAATCTTGTAACTAAATCACATAAATTTTTATGTGTTTTGTTTGTTTTATTCTAATTTTTATCATCTTTGCATTTGCCAAAACAATTATTATAAACATATAAAAAAGAATATTCGTCTATAATTATGATCATATGTATCACATTTGTACATTATGTATTAATTATAGCAAAAATTGAAAAACATTAAATATATATACACAAAAACACTCACACCCTCTTTCTCTCCCTAGCTATTGGCATCTTTACACCATTTGAAAACTTCCACATATTAAAAGATTTGTTGTCACAAAATAAAAATAAAAATAAACAAGATAAGTGTGGAGACATATTTCTAGGGTCGTGCCACGTTGTCAAGGTATTAGCCGCGTTGTCACGTGGACGAACTATGATACCGAGATTGTTGTGATATTGCCGAGATATGGTAAGATAATATCGCAACCCAAGATATTCTAATAGAGGACAAGAGTTATAAATAAGTTGAAGTGCTTAGTTTAGATAGAGATGAGACTTTTTATTGGGATTATTCTTATTTAACTAAGAGTCCGAGATAAGTGTTATACTTGAGTCCTATAAAGTGAGACTTTTAGAGGACGAGGGTACTGCTAGCTATAAGAGTAAGGCACCCGTGAGTCTAAGGTAGGCTTTTCTCTGGTGAATTGTTTACTTATTTGATATCTTTGAGAGATAAAGTACTGATTTGATCGTCGGAGTGCCCTAGGTGAACCACCATGATATTTCTTATCTTCTTGTGCGCATGTGTTGATTTAATCTATTATGTCGCGTGCTCTTCGGCTAAATTCCTTAAATCTCTATAAAATATCTGTTTGATTGCGTGAGATCTACTTAATTGTGAGGTTAGAAATCAACACCCACAATATGTAAAAATTAAAGTAACATAATAAAGTGAACATAAAAGAATTCAAAACTTACAAAGCTAGGTCGAGAACAGCATATCAACAACAAACCACAATCATGTTAACCACTTAATTATCCTCCTCCGCCAACTGGAAACTAATTTGTAAATATATAATTTCAAAACTCTCTTTTGATTTTAATTCTTTGCTATTTAATTATAGATATAACACATATTAATAAGAGTAAATTATAATTTTAACTTGTATAATTTGAGTTGAATTTTACTTAAATCCTTACTGGTTTAAATTAGACAATATAATTCTACACTTTGAATTTAGTTTCAATTTGGTTGGTCATTACGTTCAAATTCAAAATTAAAATTAATGATTTTTTTTATTATACTTGTCAATCTCCGGGGGTATGAATGTGAAATTTGAGTTAAATTTCACCTTGATCCCTATTATTTAAAATTAGACAATTTGATTCTACATTTCAAGTTAATTTTAATTTGGTCATTTCATTCAAACTGAATATTAAAATTAACAAGTTTTGGATATTTGTTAATCTCTTGAAGTGTACATATGAAAAAATTTAATGAAAATTCAGATAAAATGACTGAATTAAAGTTGAACTAAGTATAGAGATTAAATTATTTAAATTGAAAGATTTGATGATTAGAATACTTTTAAAATGTTCCTCAAAAAAGTATAACCTAATGAAAATGTTAGATTTCTTTAAACAAAACTGACTTTTTTTTCAACATTTGGACAAAATCTATAAATTGGCAGGATCGATTTTATTACAAATAAAACAAAAGAAGAACAAAAAAAATTGAGTGGAAGTATTGACTGGACATTTTTTTGACAGCACTAATGCACTAATGCTCAACTCTGTGTCAGGTGGGAATGAAATTAACGAAGCATTTTTTTTTTTGGTCTCTTTTTCTCTGATAATTTTAGAATAACTAAATTTTTGCATCAAATTTGCTTCATCGTGCCATTTTACATGTCATTCGGTGGTGCCTTTGCATAAATACATTGATGACAAATTAAATAATAAACAAATTTAATTATATAATTTGATCATCACAACATTACTTCACAATACACCATAAGTTACCTTCACCTTCCTTAAAATTTAAAAAAATATAATTAATATCACACTTTTGATATAATTAACTAATGCCAAAGATTTGTAGATATTAAAATAAATAGATATAAATATACATTTTAAACAAATAAAAATAATTTTTTAAAATATATATATATTAAAAACATTTTTAGAAGTACTTTTATCTTCTAAAAATATAAAATTATATAAAAATAATACATGCTTTCTATTTTTTCTTTATTTTTTAGCAAATTAAATTTTAATTTTTTTAACAAATTTTATGAAATAAATTTTTAAATAATAAATCAAACATAAGATAATTAATACAAAATTACACCCTACAAAATTATTAATTAAGTAATAATGTAAATAATGTCACATATTATTTCAAAATTATCACTCAAAATTTAGCAGGGAGAAGACAAAATGATACGGTGCAGAGGTTCACCAACCAAACAGTCCCAGCCTACCCCACTGAGAGAAAAAAGAGAAAACAGAGACGTACAATGTTACATAACAAACACAGACTGCTCAACATTTACAAACACACAGAATTAGAAAGAGATCGAGTATTTACTAGGAATCTCATATTTGAATGGGATTAATTCTTTATACATTGTTAATTGTCGACCCAACAAAAATTGTGCAAACAAAAAGCGCAGACACCAAAGAAACAAGATGAGCAAAGAAAAAGTTGCAGAGATCAGTAAAATTTGTAAAAAGAAGACAACAAAACTGATCAAAACCCACCTCGAATTTTCAATTTTTTTTTTTTTTTTTTTGGGGGGGGGGGGTTCTCAATATTCAGGCATGAGCTGAGTAATTTTGCCTTCTTCAGCAGCCATTTTCTCTTCAGCAACTCTCAACCAAATACACACAGCAGTGAAACTAAGCACCAAGCTCAAAAACCCACTTCCCAATCCGATCCCCACAATAGCCATAACCGAGAGCCCTTTATTCTTCAATGGTGGCAATGGGTACCCATACAAATCCTTATTCCCTTCATACGACGTCGCATTGAACCTCGGCAGATTCCCACTCCGGTTCCCCAGCGACGCCGGAATCGGGCCCGAAAGCCGATTATTCGACACATCGAAAGCCGATAACCGGACGAGAAGACCCAACTGTTGGGGGATTTGACCGGAGAGAAGATTGTCGTGGAGATCGATGACATTGAGGTAGGCGCAGAAGGCGAGTTGGGGAGGGATGGAACCGGAGAGGCGGTTGGAGGAGAGGTTGAGGACGGCGAGGTTGACGAGGTACTGGAGGTCGGAGGGGATGGGTCCGGTGAGGGAATTGGAGGAGAGGTCGAGGGCTTGGAGGTTGGTGCAGTTGGAGAGGAATGGGGAGAGAGAGCCGCGGAGAGAGAGGTTAGTGAGAGAGAGCTTGTAGATGCGCCCGTTGTTGCAGGTGGCGCCTTGGAGGTAGGAGGTGAAGCCGGAGCAAGGGTTCTGGAAGGTGGTTCGGGTCCAGTTCTGGAGGTTGTTGTTTGGGTCTTGTATGGATGAGCTTAGGTGGGTTAGGCATGCTTCGTCGTCTGGATCTGGATGGGTTGAGTGTGGGAGGCTGCCGCACGTTAGCAGCCACAGTAAGAGTAGTAATCCTTCGACACCCATCTAGAGAGACTTGGAGCTTCCAATTTCTTAGAGAAGAAGGCGCACGTTAGCCAGGGGATGAAGACTTGTTTTCTGATGAGGCCTTCCCTATGAGAGAGAATGGAAAGGTTGTGTGGGTTTGGGTTCTTCCTTTCTCTCTCCTGTTCTTGTGTTATCAAAGCGTATGTGTTGAGATGTCTATTTATTTTATCTTCTTGATTTAGGCCATTGGGGACTGAGTGGGGGAGGAAGGAGGGGGAAGAAGAAGGGAAGGGCCGGGGAGAGAATGGAGGGCATCAATTTGGGTACACGGTGAAAATGGAAGTGGTATTTATTTAGCACTATTAGAGTACTTTTTCAGTAATACTAAGTATTATGAAATTTTTTTTATGAAAATGCTTATAAAAGATTTGTGATATTTGAATTACACTTAGAATAAAATATTATATACTAATTAAGGTAATCTAAGAGTCATTAATCTTTCATTTTCATGATACCTAACATTTCTTTTACTTTTTTCACTAAATTTGAGTAAATTTTTTTTGATTTTCTAAATTTGATATGAGTTACTTCAACGGTGCATCAAAAGGGAAGGGTCATCCGGTGCGGTAAGGCTATTTTTTTTTTTTTAACTTGTTTGAACTTTTTGACCTGTTTGAACCTACTTATTTGAAAGAGAACCGGTCGACTAGTTGGTCAACCGACCAGACATCTAGCTAGTTAACCGGTTGGTCTCCCCCAACGGTAAAGCACAGTAAAATAGTGAAATCTGGAGCATGTTCTCACTTTGATGAATTTTTTGTTCCAAAAATTGACTTTTTCACCAAATTTCAAATCTGATACAAGATTTGATGAACCGTTGGAGATAGTCTTAGGATATATGAAAAATATTCTATATATGTTTTTATTTATTATTATTATTTTTCAATTTTAGACTCGGAGATTGTTTGACATGTATTAAAATAATATATGTTATTTTAGTACATTATCTTATTTTGGTCACAAATATTGTATTTGGATCACATCACATCTTATTTAGGTCATACAATTTCTCTACAATATCACTTTAATCTTAACTCACATTTCATATTTTTTTCGTAAAAAGTCCAAAAACATATTAATTTAACATTTCTAAAACAACCCCTCCATTGATTTATGTTATGTACATTTATTCTCTTGTGTATATGAATTAAAAATGTAAATAAAAAGAAAAAAAAATTGGTACTACATAAAAATTATTCAATCTTGCTAGGTAACTTGAATAATTGCGGCTCGACTGGCTCAAATTCCAAAATGATGTCGGTCATATAGGCTGACCATTCGAGCGCAACTTTCATTGCTCGAGCGGTAAAACTTTCTTGCCTGAAGTGCAGGCGCTTTGCAAAAGTATTGAATGTTCCTATTCACCACCTCGAACGCAAAAATGGCCACTCAAGTGGTCAAACTACTGGGACTGCATTTTTGTTTTTTGCTTTGGAGGCATTGCCCCTCAACCCTGCCGTTCTTGTTGCCTCGAACATGAAGGCGTTGTCTCTGAACTCTCATGGCCTTGATCTCTGTACATAGCTAATTAAGTGACAAACATGGAAGAATTATGATCACAAACTCCTCTGAATAAGCACAATTTAACTTGAATTCACATTTAAACACTCATAATTTCATTGAAATAAAAAAGTGAATAAAATTCCAACTAAAACAAAGTTTATCAAATAAAATTGCCAATTACAAAACCTAACCATCCAAACACTTTCCTCATGCAAAATGTTTACCTCTAATTGTCATATTTGTTTTGTAAGTCAGGAGGGAATAAATTCCTTACATCTTAACATCAATCAGTGTGTGCTAAATCCATCCTCTACAATAATGTAAATGTTAGCACAATAAACCTACATTTTGTGAAAATAATGAGTAGACTAGTCAATAAAGACGACTTTGACAGACCATTATATTAATTGGGAAACATTATGGTGGATACTTCTTTAAAGAAATATATTATATGCAATTTATAATTAAAAATAATAATATAATTTTAATTTTTTGAGTGATATAAAAAAAATGTCATATTAATTAATATAATATGAAATATAACTAAAGAACTTATAAATTATAATTAAAATGAAATTATAGCTAAAAAAATAAATAATATAATTAAAAATGCATGTAGTATATATTTTTTAAAAGGGTGTATATATTTATTCTTTGATAATTTTTTTGATTTAATTTATAAGTAATAATTTCTTTGTTCCAAGTTGTCCGCACGAATGAGGAGGCGTAAGATAGTCCATCGCACAGAAGAAAGTCCTAAAGGGCATTATTGGGCATCTAATATGTTTGTATTATTATGGGAAAAATATTTTTTCCCTCGAAATTCCCTCCCCCCGAATAGCCCGAAATTTAGAAGAGAGAGAGAGAAAGGAGGAGCTCCGCCTCGTCACCTCGCCTCGATCGTCACTCCTCCGCCTCGCCTCTTGCCGCCACCTCCGCCTCCACCTCCACTCTCATTCTCGCCCATCGCCTCACCTCCGCCTCCGTTGAATTAATTTTGTTTGCCCCCTCCAATCCTTCTTCTTCCTTCTTTTCTTCTTCTTCTGAAAAAAAAAAAAAAAATTCAAAACGACGAAATGACGTCGTTTTGATTTCGAGGGGATTCGGGGAAGGCAGATTCGAGCTACCAATCACTTCTGATTATTATGGAGTCTTTTGGAAAGTTAGTAAAAAGTCAACTTCTAGCTTTTTATCCATTTTGGATCACATCACCTCTCACATAACTTACCTACAAAAAGACAAAATAAACTAAAAAAATCAATTTTTCACCCAACTTCCCAAAACACCCCTATATATTTGAGACAGGCTTCTATTCAACCGTATTGTTATACTCATGAGGCACATTACAGGTTTCGTTTTAATAATTTGAATCGTTCAATATGTAGAGATCGTCGAGTATTTCATCTCTGCAAAAAATTACATTAATTGGATATTAATAGTCCCTTAGTCGGAACACATTTTTTTCAATGGTAAATATAATTTTAAAAATAAATTGCTAACAAAAATATATTTCGATCAAGGGTTTATCGACATCCGATCAATGTGATTTTTTACAAAAATAAAATACTTGACAAATTTTATACAATAAATAGTTCAAATTATTAAAATGAGACCTGTAATAAACTTTACAAGCTCAACAATATAGTCAAGTCCATGGACAAAGGCCCATCTCTATATATTTATTATCATATTTTGGGTATTATTATTATAGTACAAATCTTAGGTTAAGTACGCAGGCATGTGGAGGCATTGTTGTCTATCTTCATTTTTTTAAAATAACAATGCTAGGTGTCATGAAAAATTTGTCATGAAAATGGTCATGAAAGTTTTGTGACCCTTGGATTACACTTAGAATAAAGTGCCACACACTAATCAAGGTAATCCAAGGGTCATAACTCTTTCATGACCATTTTCATGACAAATTTTTCATGATCCCTATCTTTTCTCTTTTTCAAGGGGTCACTCTATCTGCCTATTGAAGAATTTCTCGATCCTTTCCGTGAAAAACTGACACAAGTACATTAAATAATGCATTTGGAAAATGATAGATGAACAAAAAATTTATACCCCCAAAAAAATCTCAAATTACCACATTATTTTTTGTATCAGAAATGATATTTTTTGTTTGCATGTTCAATCTTCACAATCCCCATATGTTAATATGATAATTGGATGTTTTTTTATTGTACCACAATATCTTAATATATGGGTCATTGTTAAATATTGACTAACCAAATTCATGAACTTATTTTTCTTAAAAAAAATTTAAAAAAATCTTGAACTTATTTAGGGGTGGTTTGGAATGTACTAAATAAGTATACTTTTTGACTTTTTATAAAATATGGGTTGGGTTTGGGTTGGGTTTGAAGTGATGTGGTAGAGAGGTGATATGACTTAAATAAGATGATATGACTTAAATAGGATAGTGACTTTTTGACTTTTCGACTTTTTTAGTACATGACAAACAAGGCCTTAGTTTTGTTGGTGTTGACTGAGAAATTTCTGGATAAGGACAGTGAAGTTTTTCTGGAATGTTTTTGTTGTATTTTTTTTATTAGTAAGACAAGTGGGTAAAATACACAATTCATTTATTTGAGTTAAAGTAAAATAACAAATAAACACATTTTAAAATAAAGTAATTTTGTTTGAATTTTAAAGATGGGTTATTGGATTATACAGAGAATTGTGATCTGAAATTTGCAACTTCAACTTGCAAAGTTTTTTAATCGAGACAGGCCAAAATTGCTTCGATTTTTGTCGAAAAGCAAAATAATAACAAATTAATTTAAAAAAAGAATAAATAAATAAGAAGAAGAAGAAGTAAATTTCAACTTTACACAGAATGTTGCTCCCCGAGATCTCTCTTAGTGATTGTCAATGAAAGCCAGCCATCCAAGACTTTGGTTATCACAAAAAAAAACATATCTCTTCATTTTTTATTTATAAATAGTTGAATTTTGTAACAAGTTTGTTCATTTATTTATTTTTTTTGGAATCGTTCATAAGAGTTATACCACATGGCAGTATTACTATCCATAAGCATTAGAAGTGGAAATTTGACATGCGACCCATTAATGACTTGAACCGTACATATAATTAGAGAGTTATGATTAATTATTATTTCACACGAATACAAATATTACATAATCCAATAATATAAATATTAAATGGAGTGGAAAACGTGTTGGGTACGGCTCAGAATTAATGAAAAATTACAATATAGACTAAATATATTCATCATTTAGTTTCTAACTGCCAAACAAAGGTGAGTCAATATATCCTACGACTAAATTTTTTCATCATGCAATTGATTTAGAATATATAAACTACACCACAAGGTGTTCCAAAACAAATTGGCAAGGCATAGATGACTTAAACTCAAAACGAAGAAAAAGAAAGAACTAATGTAGAGAATGCATATATTTCAATATAAAAGTGATGTTAGTATAAAAAAAAATTAAGTGTTATGTAAATTAAAATTTTTTAAAAAATAATATAATTATGCTAAATCTATAAAAAAAAAAATAATAATATAAAAAAATTCCAAAAGCTGCAAACTCATCCAAAATTGTCTAACTACAAACATCAAATTATATTTTATTTTTTGGGGAGGGTTGATGGGCATGCAATAAAGATCAAAATTCACTCTCACAGCCAAAAAGTTACTTTTGATGGTCCATGCAAAAACTTTTTGAGCATATATAAAAAATATATAATCATATATGTTTAGGCATGCGCAACAGTAATTAAGAGAGAAAGTAGAGAGATATGAGCGTGCCTTATGTTTTTTTTTGCCTTTTCCTTTTAGTTGATCCTATCATGTGAGCGAGATTTGAGATTACATCTTGGGTTGTCAACTTATTACAGAGGGACTCTTGAAAAAGGAAGTAAACTACATAACATGGAATTACAAAACAAAACATATTGTTGGTAGTGGTGGGGTTTCTCCTTAATTCAATTGATTGCTTTTTTTATCTTTTTATTTCTTGGTCAAACATTGAGACTCCTTGGTTGACACAAGGTCATTCCACCAAATAAGATTCAAATATCTCCCAAAATTCTACCCTTTTTTTTATTTTTATGTTCTGTTTATGAAAAATGGATAATTTTTCTTTTTTAGAAAATATTTTCTTATGTTTTTAATTTTAATGTACTTATGGCAGTAGTAGTGATGTGATCGTGGCAATAATGGTTGTCGTGACGGAGATGATAGTGGAGGTAATGGTGTTGGTAGTAATACAGTGACATTAATAAAATTTTAATTTGAAAAAATATTTGAAAAATGCTAGGTACCAAATGAGGTGGATTGTTTAGATTTAAAGTTAGGAGTATGCGTCACACTTAAAATGATTTTAGTCCAGAAAGTACTATTCTACTTTTTTGAGTGTATATTATTATTGAAAACATTTTTCACATTTTAAAAGAGAAAAATATTTTTTTTACTAAATTAGACTTAATTCACCATGAAAACTATTTTTTTATTAATTTTTACTTTTCATTATATCAAATTTTAAAAAATATAAAAATATTTTCCACCTAAATAAATAAATAAAGCCTTACTTTTCAAAGTAAAATGATTTTAGGCTTTTTAAAGGGGATGATGAAACTATTAGGCATAGTACTTTTTTATGTGACATGTCCTACATTTAGGCTAAGTTTGGGTACTTGGAAATAATTCAAAAAGTTAAAAAGTTACTCAAAAAGTTAAAAAGTTAACACTATTCACTAAAAGTCAATAATTACGGCTGCACAACTCTCAATTCAAATTTTCCTCTAAAAATCAATTTTCACAATTTTTTATTACACATTTTTCCATAAAAAGTCAAAAAGTCAACCCAAACATCCATATTTTCAACCTCAATTTTTTTGTCCAAAAAGGCAAAAAGTACACTTATTTAGTCTTCCCAAACAAGGCCTTAGAGAGATAGCGTTGAACTTTGGTCTCTTCATCAAGAGGGAGAGGATGCGTAAAGTTCGTATCCACTATTTTTCATCCTATAGGTAATGTTTGTTTGGCTCTATAGGGGATTGGATTATCAATTCTGTAGATTTAACATAGTCTATGTTTGATTGACAAAAATAGAAGGAAACTAATAATCTTATGGGACTATGAATATCCTCACATAGGGAGACTACCTTGGTTGAATTTTGGATAGAATTAAGAAAATAGTGAAAGGATTGAGTCTATTTTCTATTAAAAAAATTTATTCTTTTAAATTTTTTTTTTTTTTTTACCAAGTGCAACTATTTGTTTTAATATTAGTTCTAATTTTTTAAATATAGAAATAATTTATTTATTTATTTTATATAAAAATAATTTAACAATCTCATCACTAATCATATCCAATATTATCATCAAAATAAACACACTTTTACTTAATCCCCTTACTAACAATCCTCACATTAACAATCTCTTCACTAATAATCCTTTCACTAACAATCTCTTCCAACCTAATCCGCCAAATAAACGTCGCCACGGTGTTTTCCTGTCTCAAATATTTGTTTATTATCCTAGGCTAAATCTCCCTAACTTAGATTACATAATAAAGAAATGATTTAAAACAAATAAATAACGGAGATAAAGATATGATCTCAAATGTGTATATGTATAATTATAGTAGTGGTTCAAATTTTTTTTGAGACTTTGAGTTGAATTGTCAAGTTACCTATAATGTTGAGCCAATTTGGTGTGTATATTTTTTTAGGTGCTAAAAAAAAAAAATGACAAAAGGAAAGCCCTTTCAAAATGTGAGTTTGCTAAAGCTCGATATTTATTTTGTTTAAGCAATTCAAATTTTGTTTCATATGAAATTAGGTCAAGGTTATAATTTGTGAAATACCTCAATATAGTGATAGAGACGGTGGTGATATATGATATATGATGGAGATTACATAGTCCAATAAGTGAGAGATAAAATCAATTTATCTCACTCATTTGGTCAATCTCGATGATACACCATGGATGATAGTGTAAATGTTGCATTCAATGTTCCAATTTTACGCATTCAAAATGCATTAGTGTTATACAATCAGAATAATGTGTTTAGTTTTGGTTTTGTAATCATTAAAAGCAAAACAATTTATCAAAATGGTTTGAGTAATAATAAAGAAACATTTTTTTTTTTTTTAATTTACAGAATGTTCATACATTTATCATTATTCTTAAAATTTCACAAATTCTACTATCACATTATTATTGTTATGAATTCTGTAAAAAAATTCTCTAAGCATATTATTTTCCAAATAATTTATATTTTCAAAAATACATTTGTCACACAATTCTGTGTGAAATTTTTGTAAGAATGGTGTGACCTCATGGTTCATGAGCGTTGAGAGACCGGGATCTTCGTGGCTGAACGAGGAGCACAGGCTTGGATATGCGACTAAAATGGTCCCATATATGTAACTATGCCTTCAACATGAGTGCCTACAGACCAAACACACTGTTGGAGTTTGATTCAAGTACTTAGATGGGTCATCTAGACCAACTGAAAGTGACCTGTCTCTGAATGGAATGAGGGCCCATCAACAGGGCCCACCAACTTTGTGTGGTTCAAAATAGGGGTCTTGCGCTTGAATTGCCCCTCTACCCCTAAAATTATGTTGGATTCTCTCAGGCTGGATTGATAATTTAAATTGTTTATTTTTAAAGATTTATCAACTATATATTTAAATTCATACGATTGAATATCAGTAGTTATATATTTAGGGTTGGTCTGACATAACTTATATAATTCATCTTTTTATCTTTTTTCCATTACATCACTTCTTTACTTTTCTGCACATCTTTTCATAAAAAGACAAAAAGTACACTTTTTTAGGACACCCCAAACCAACCCTTAAATCACGTTTTGTATTATAAAAAAATGAATAGTTATTCTAAAAATTATCTTTATCGTCTATTTTTTTAAGAAAAATGTGATTTAAATATATAGTTACTGATATCTAGTTATTTTAATTTTTTTTATGAATATTCTACTTAACGGGTTTTAAAAAGTAAACAACTTGAATCATCAACAATGACCCCAGAACTGGTTTACTGCTCCCAATTGCTCTTTCAAGTTAGACGACCAACTTGAAAGAATCCAAACCTTTCTAAATATTGGGCACAAAAAATAAATGAATAGTTATTACTTTTGAAAGGGCATTGCTATTTTAATCAAAAAGTTAGACCCATTTTTTAAACTCAATGATATGACAATCAATTACAATATCTAACACAACTTTTTTTTTCGTATCTTTTCTAATTATGAACAAATCATCTCTCTTACATATCACTAAATTTAAAAAGTAGACCTATATTATTTTTCTCTTAAAAAGTGAGTATCATGTAAATTTTTACAAAAATCTTATCAATTTATGCATATTTTTTTATTAGATTTTACGTTTGATTTATGTATTTTGAAAAAACATTCCATCTCTCGCAAATAATACCACTACCAATGGTCCCTCAAGACAACAAAATATCTTCCATTTGGTCAATGGCATGTTGGTCCGAAGTTTATCACTTCAATACAAGCTTTGTGGGTATATACTAGACAACTTATTGTTCGTATATGCATGTGTTAATGAATGTGTGAGAGAGAGAAAGAAATATGACATGAACATCAACCTTCAATAGTTGCTTCATTTGTTTAAATTTTCTTATATTTAATTGTGATTATAAAATCAGTGTAATAGTGACTATTAAGATGTTTGGGATGGCTTAAAATATCTCATTTTAAGCTAAAATAGTCAATAAAATAAAATAAAATAAAATATCACATCAAATTATTATCTTTATTTTTTTAAACGTGTTTTTTTATAAAAAGTCAAATAATTAACTAAAATAGCATATATTCTCAAACGGGGTCATTAGTGACAATGTTAGTAGTGCCAATAGTGGATGGTGGTAATAGTGTTAGTGTTGGTAACAATGGTGACAACAATAGTGGTGGTGGTGAATTTTTTTTTTTTTTTTTGGGGGTCTAAATAAATATGTTTTTCATTCATTATGTAAAACGTTAGCACTTTTTTATTTATTTTTATTTAATTGTATCAAATGCCACCTTTTTTTTTACAAAAACAAACAAAATTAAAATCAAGAACCAGATCCTTTGTCATGTAAAAAGTGTCAATTACTTCTAACAGTGCTACTTGAAATTCAATACTAGCTTATGTTTTGTACTTAGGTTGCTAAACAATAGTTGAAAAATGGGTGTTGAGATCCAAACTCTTCATTACCTTGAGAATTAATTCCTAAAAAAACCTCTAACAATTCCTTAAAATAATAGTGAAGATATTTTTTTTTAAAGACAGGTCATCCAAGGATAAAGATGAAGATAAGAAATGTGCTTAAAAAGTGCTACAACTAGTTGGAGTCTGCATAAAAAATTCCAGACATCCGGTTATAAAGAAAAGTAAATTTTTTTTTTGACTAAATTAGTTATAAAAAGGTAAAATAAATTAAAAAAATAAAATATCACATTTAAATTATAATTATTTTTTCTTATAAAAATTTAAAAAATAAAAAAAATTAATTCAAACAAACTTTTTAACCGAAATTAAAATAATTAAAAAGTTAAAAAACTTAACTTTAAAAAAAAAAAAAAAAAAGTTAATCAACATATAAGTCTGCGCAGCAATAAAAAAATATTGGTAGATATTGAAGTCCACGTCATCCTCTCCTGTTTAACAATTCATCATGGTGCACTACTGACAAAGACATCATAGCATTTAGACAGTTTCACACCAGGGAAGGGATAACAACTTGATATTTAAGCAACTTGAAGTAGATAAAGATCCTTTCATTTATTATTTGTGGGATTATTTATTAATTCTGAAAGAATAATATTATATACATTAATTAGTGTATTAATTAGTATAATAATTGATGATATAATATAATTTAAAAGAATTTTAATATTTGTAATTTATATAATAAGTGGAGCTAATAATAATGTCATAACTAGGGTTACAAATGAACAGAGTCGTTCATGAACAAGCTCGAGCTCGGCTTGATAAGAGCTCGTTCGAACTCGGTTCGTTAATTTTTTTTTGCCGTTCGAGTTCGAGCTCGAGCTCGTTAAATTTGTAATAAACAAGCCCAAACAGTCTAAAGCTCAAGCTCGTTAAATTTTTAATAAACAAGTTCAAACAGTCTAAAGCTCGGCTCGTAAGCTCGGCTCGTTTAATATTTATTATTTATATATTAACTAATATAAAATTATGTATAAAAAATAAGAGAAATATACTATTTATATATTTAAAAAATATAAATGTAAATAATACTAAACTATAGATAGTATATTTATATAATAGTGGTAATAGATATTATTATTTTAGTAAAATATAAACTTTTTTTTAGTATGTTTATATATATTGTATATATAATTGTATAATCAAAGTTTTAATTGTAACTTCAGTCTCACATGCAAGTATGAATTTATAAATTTTTTGGCTCGTTAAGGTTCGTGAACATGCTCGAGCTCGAGTCGAGCCTAAGCCAACTCGGCTCGAGCTCAAGCTCGTTACAATCTTAATAAACAAGCCTGAACACACTAAAGTTCGGCTCGGCTTGGCTCGTTTGCAACCCTAATCATAACTAGTGTTAATACATTAGTTTATATGTAGCACTATCGATTCTGAAATATCACATGATTTATGTTGTATTCTTAATTAATGACGTAATAAAAAAAATTATAAGGAAAAAATATTAACTCATTTTTTTTTTGTTAGGTTCTGAAACTACCTATTACTTAATACTTTCTTTTATGCTTAATCAATTAAGTATCTTAATCAATTTTAGAATAAATATAATAATATTTAATGTTTTAAAAAAATATAATAAATCTGACCAGTTTAATAAAATAAATTTTATATAATTCCAATCCATAATGAGAGACAATTTATCATTTGGACCTTGTGAAGACAAATATTATCAAACCTACTGTAGATATTAGGGTGGGACAACTCATTTCTAGCATGATGCATTTATTGTGTGCATGAAATAGACTTGGGTTGGACTAAGCTAGACAAACGTTTCTTTTAGTGGCCTGTTTGGATAATGATTTATAAATAAAAGCAAGACAAATATAATAAACTTTTCTAAATTAAATATAGAAGGAAGGTCTCTAAAGGCTAACATTCATATAAATTGTTCGTGGTAGTTTTCATTTAAGACCTTTCAAGGTCCCCTCTCAATTTTTTTTTGTGTGTTTTCCTGTTGATTTGGTGGGTAAGCAACAGGGACAGAAATAGAATGGGACCAGTGGTACAAGCCTTTGAAATTTTGATAATTATAGTAGTATCTTTATATATATCTTTATATGTATGGATTATATTATATATATCCTTAATAAAATTACAATCAGATTATTTGGTTCTCATTTTCATAAAACAATTTTAAAAAAATTTTGCTCTTTTATTTTCCGTATTTTAATGTTTTCAATGATTTTTTTAATATTTTAAGCATTTTTTTAAAAATTTTTAGACACACTTAACATAAATGCACTTAAAAAATATAATATTTGTGCAAAAATCTTTAAAAAATACACTAAATGCCAAAAAATACGAAAATTTAATATATTTTTCATATTTTTGTGTATTTATTAATTTTTAAAAATATTTTACTATTTAGATACATCTAAAAAAGTAAAAAAAATTGTTTAAAATTTAAAAAATATTTACTAAAAGAAAAACACGAAAAACAAAAAATATAATTTTTAAAAAGCTAAATTCAAAAAATTGAAATCAAACATACTGAATAGTCTTCATTTCTAAAATTGTAATAGTGTCTATTATAAATTTTCCTTCTAATCACAAGAAACCTAGTAAAATGGGTCCTTCTATTATATACTTTTGAAATAGGTATTCTATATATAAGCTATGACTTTGTATTATTAATATAATAAAACATCATAACAAAATTATTTTCATTCATTACTAAAATAACCACTATATAAATTATAACCAAACAATACATCTTCAATCATAACAAAAATACACACACAAACACACAAAAAAAAAACACAACCACAATCGCAATAAGTCATAATTAACATCAAAATCAGTCATAACTAACCATTACTTATGCATTAAGCGTACCAAGTTCTTCTTTTTTTCATAACCAAAATAACAACCACATGAATTTATAATTATATCTAACACTACAATGTGTTATAAAGACCACAAAGATCATAACTGTGGCATATAATAAACACTTTTGTAGTGTGTTTTATAGAATTTATCTACTAAAATTTATCATTTATAGCAAATTACACTAACGACTTCTATAGTTTGGACTTTGTGTCACTTTGTGTCATTTTGGTTTTTGATTTTTCAATTGTGACATATTTGACCTTAAATTTCGAATTTTGTTCCAAATAAGCCCAATTGATGATATCATTGCTCAATTTCAAGGGCAAAGTTATCAATTTGATAAAATATAAACTAATTTGATAAAAATAAATGTCAAAAAATATTTTTGAATTTTTAAAAATTATTTTTACTTACTAAAGATAAAATTATGTAAAATTGATAATTTTTTTAAACATTTATTTATTTATTTATTTATCAAATTAATTTTTATTTTGTATTTAGATGATGATCATGTAATGGATGATTGTTTTTATTTTCATCAAATTAGTTTATATTTTTCTAAAAGTCAAATATGGCGACAACTTTGATATCATTATTAAATGAATTAAATTAAAAAATCTAAAATTAAAAACATTTCATATATTAAATATATCGATTACACATTAAAAGCCTAACAACCATCTATTACATGATCATCATCCAAACACAATAAAAATTAATTTGGTAAAATAAATAAATGTCTAAAAGATTTATTAATTTTACAGAATTTTATCTTTGGTGGGTAGAAATTATTTTTAAAAATTCAAAAATATTTTTTTTAATATTTATTTTTGTCAAATTAGTTTATATTTTATTAAATTAACGACTTTGCCCTTGCAATTGAGCAATGATAACTTCAATTGTTCTTATTTAGAATAAAATTCAAAATTCTAGGTCAAATGTATCACAATTGAAAAGTCAGGGATTAAAGTGACACGAGCCCTAAATTATGAGGACTGTTAATGTAATTCACCCTATCATTTATATCTCAACTTATTTTTTTTTTAAATTTTTCAATCCATCTAAAATAGTTACTTTTCAATATTGTATAAAATTTAACCTCAAATTCTTTAATTTAAAATTCACATTTATCCAAATGAACTCTTAAAATATTTAAGTTCAGTAATATCTCATTATTGCTTATTATGCGAAAAAAAAATTAATATTATCATTAATTTGTACTAACTTCACTAAATTCTTAACTCCGCCATTAAGAAGCAGCTAGCTATTGGTTTATATATGCCCCTTACAACTCAAATAATTTATTCATTTTTTTGTTTTTGTTTTTTATTTTTTTAATTTTTCTTTTTATTATCAATATGTAGAAAATGTTCCACCTAGAAAAAAAAATTGGAGGGCTCGACAGAGGTGGTGAAGGGTTGTTGTGGAGAATAGGGAAGGGAATGAAAACATATTTTAAAAACAAAAAATATATATATTTCATTTCTATAAATTTTGAAAATTTGAAATCGATTCCACTATTATGAAAATGAAACAATACACCACACAAGTTTCGTTTCTAGTTTACAAAAACAACACAAGCATTAACGAAGGACCCTTACTTTTTTAGCCCAGAGAATCATGATATGAAACATACTAGTAGATCATTCAATGTAAAACTCGCCGAGTCCCAGAAAATTGTGTTTTCAGCTAAAATTATACAAAACGTTCTACACTCAAATAAAGAAAATTCTGCAATTGGTTTGGAGCCCGGCATTGCAAGTAAAATGACCACCCATGAAAGCCTCTAATACAACCTTGCACTTCAAAAAAATTCCCAAGTAAACAATCATCATTCTTCTCTTGTTAGGTCTCACCACAAATACAATATTGTTTCACTGGACACACCATCTGCATTGACCAAAGCACCTTCTGCTAAAATTCGAGGAACCAAGTTAGCAGCTTTTGATCTATATGTTCTTTTCTTTTTTCAATAAAGACTATGAATGAACCACATATATTAAGAATGCAATTGACAGAAGGATAAATGAAAGCATTCTTTGTTATAAATAATTAGCCTCTAATTCACGATGAAATCTATGGCATCAATTCAACCTGCAAAAGACGACAAAGTTTTCGAAAATTATCAGCTAACTTCACTGAAAAATGTAAAGAAAAATCAGATTTTGAAATCTACCATTAGATTCCAGATTCTCAGGTGCCAAGTCAGAAATGAAGTCTATCTGGCTGATATTGTGAAGCTCATTTTCCCATATGTTTGGCACCTGTGAGTAGATGTTTCAAATTAGATCTCTGATGAAGAAGGGCATCGAATGTAACTTCTAGTATGTCTTTAACCTACATTCGACATGGTTAGCAATTCGAGGTTTGACGTCTGGGTAGCTAGCAAAGCTCCTTGCAGGATTTCTTTTCGATAAGAGCTCATTCCCAGTTCACCTAGAATAGCTGCACTGCCGCCTTGTGAATGATGGATCTACACGGGAATGAACTGAGATAAAGCTAAAAAATGAACCCTAAAATTGAATTTCATAAAATCATTGCTTGGTTACTTACATCTCTTGAGAGAATCTGTTCATGCTCAGCATTTGTTTCAGGATAAACAGTGGCAAGTTTCATAGACAGAAACTACAAAAAAAGACAAGTTCATCATCAATATTAATGGGAATGAACGAGTAAAATGGCATAATTTGTTCATTCTGGCTATTAAATCAATATGCAAGGGAGAGTGACTATATGCATCATGGGAAATTGTCTGCTCAATTATGCCAAGCTAACCAAGTCTGAAACAGAATGATTCTTGGTCAATGTCCGAACAATCTTGATCAACCATGTCTCATTGGATTCCTGAAAGAGAATGTTTTCTTCTATTCCTGAAGATGATTTTAGGCATTCCTTGAAAAGGATAAGAGAAAGAAACGCCTTGTTAAAATTGTTGGATAGTGTGGATTCTGATAAATGTTGAACACTAACTACCTGATTGGAGGTCTCACCCCACCCGAATTTTGGAGTAAGATACTTTTGATATTTCATAGTTCTGCCCTATTACCCTAATACTATGTATTTATAGCTGAGGCGTCGCATCTCTCTATATTGTATTGTAATTAATGAAACCACAACGGCCGTGGACGTAGCATTATTTTGGGGTGTGCTTGATTTTGATTATTGTTTTATTCCTATTTGTGTTTCATGTCTCACTAACCTATTTAGATGTATCAATTTCTAACAAAAATCTCCAGCTAAGGCCCCTATGAGGTGCTGCGCCTATTAGATAGTTTGTAATCTTTAGTGAGCTGCAAATTTACAATAGATAAGCTTATGAAACAGAATTCCCTCACCAATTTACGAATATAATAAAGTGCCAAAACTTTTTTTTTTTGAGCTTCAAGAGCATACCTCAACTTGCTGTTGCAATGATAGAACATAGTTGATAATCTCATCAAGCATTACTGCCTTCCCTGTAATCTGAAAGTCGAGTAGAAGCTATTAGAATACACAAGGCTAATCAATATCTCTCAAAGATAATTCTAACTTTACCTTACTGCATCCTGGAACAAGGTCTTGAAGAAACTTCATTCGTTCTCTAATTTTTTCTCTTCTCACCTGCAGGTCATGAAAATGTTATAGGCTACTGATCTCCAGGAAAAAGAAAAAAAAAAAAAATAGAGCAAAACTTACAATAAGAATGAAAATAAATCATAGACAGGAACATACTCTCTCTGCAAGGCTGTGACTGTTTGTTGCTTGGCCTCGTTTTGCCCTGACATGAACATAGTCTTCTTTTGGAGCATCCCCACTAGTGGAACTATCTTTAACTTCTTTACCCACTACCTGAGCGCATGTATTAGCAACTGCCTTTTGCTTGTGTTTCGGTTTTGCCTCATCTTGCTGTCTGATGCATTGGTCCTTCTGTTGCTCTGTTTTCATATTCTGATGGAAAAAAGAAAAAAAAGAAAATGGAAAAATGATGACCTAAACAAAATCAGAAAACATGAAGATGTAGAACAATGGAAATTAATTAGTAGTTCAGCTAACCTTTAACCGTGCAAATTGAGACCAATCGTCACAATCTCTTTTTCTTTTCTTTCCATCAGGTGAAGGTTTCATAGCTCCGTCTTCTAAAACTTTGCAATCCTCTGGAGATTGTGCATAATTATCAGCTTCACTTTGTGACATTAATGCTATCTTGCTCTTGTTAATGCCATCAACAGAACAACTAGAATTAGAAATCCAGCGGCACCTACTCAGGATAGAGAAATTATCAATCTCCGAGAAGCTTCGACCGCCAAAGCACGGAAGGTTAGGCTCTAGTTCTGCTAGGCACTGATCCGATTGAAACTGAACAAGGCGAGAGGTGCTATCTGTTCCTCGACTTTGTAGTAAACTATCAGTGTAAGAGAAGCTATCAATCTGATCATGGGAAGACATGAGAGAATTCACAATTTCCGCATTATGTGGAGTCCAACCACCACTGAACGATGAATTCGGTGCATTCCAATGCTTGTACAGTGGTTCCGAGCCAACTGTCATTCCAAGAACCTTGTCCGATGTCAGAGGCTTGAAGTTTCCCAAAGATGAACAATCCAAAAGGCCCCCACCTCTATTTTCAGGCCCTGATTCCCCATTACCACTGGTCTCCATTTTCCAATGAATTTGAACCGCAAAAAAAAATAATCAGTGGAGCTTTGCCTAGTTGACAATTCCAACAACAGTAATTATAACCCAGACATACAAGTGTAATCAATAGTTTAAACTTTGAAGGATGAAAAAATATAGTTATCAAATTGAAGAGGGTTTTGACAAAAGTTAGCTGGTAAAGAATTTTCTGTAGGGCTAAGCAAGGAACAAAGTAACCTTGGCAGCTTTATAGAGGCAAGAGGAGGTTAAAGAATCAAAAAAGAATCCAATGTTACTGGCATATCCAAATCCAGCTAGTTAACTCCTGCTTAGCAAAACCCTAAAGATAAAATTAATCGAATACCGAGTAATTAAAAAATAAAAAGTTAAAAAGCTTCATAGAGACAGGAAAGTGAACCTTTCAGAACGTAAGGGAGACAGAGAAGAAAACAATGGCATTAGTTAACAGCTCAACAAGCTCCCAAAGGAGGAGGCAAGCTCACAATATTAAACCACAATTGTACAACCATTGAACCACGAAATGTAACCAATGCATGAAGGTTCGCAGTTTATAGAGAAACATCAAAGAACTAACCAAACTTACCAATCCACTAACATCAAACCGAACCGAGTGCAAAAAATAAAAGATAATAAAATGTAACTAATGCAAGGTTGAAGACTAAGTGTAAACAGATAGAAGCCAAATAAAGATTAATCTGAAAAATGGTGTCCACAGAAACAGTAATAAAAGCTACACAGAGACATTGATAGTGCTAGAAATACAGAACCCAAAAGCTTTTCCAAGAATTCCACAAATGGGTATCAAAGGACTAGCATTAATTACCAAATTAAGCTTCAGTTACACAGAAGTAACCCTAGAACATAGAAGATCGATTTTATATCTAGACTCAAATTCATCAACTGGGTTGGGGCACAATCAGAAAAGGAAGCAAAAAAGAAGAGAGAGAGAGAGAGAAGAGGCAATGCTTACCAGGTCGAAACTAACCAACTAACTTCAACTGCTCAATGCTCATGACGATGGTACTAAATTATTTCAAAACCTAACCCCTTCTCTGAGTATTCACTCACTACTCACTCACTTCTTATCACTTCTCACCTTCAAATTTTAAAAATTGCTATCCCACCCTCCCTCACACCTGTCCTGTCCTCACCTTGGTCACTGGTTCAATGGAGGCTCCGCCACTTGCCATTCTAAACTGTATTTGCGGGTGGGCATGAGTCGAGTCGGGTTGGGTCTGCTCTGCTCGCGGATTGTAACAATATGAAGATCATGGGTATAAAAATACCCGACAACTTGCCAACCCGTATCAATCCAACTTGATCAAAACTAACTTGCACGGTTTGGAGAATGTGAGCGGTTTGGGTTGGATAGGGATGTAACTTGAACAGGTTCGATCCAATTGGAGGTTTGCCAAGTCTAGCTCAAATTGTGTTTGGCAGTACCTAAGTCCGTTCAAGCCCGACAATCAACCCGAGCATGGTTTGTCCGAGCTCGAATCAAACTTCATAATTTGAACTCGGGTTAGTCCAAATTGCTCGAATTTCACAAGGCAACAAACAACTTCTAAATTTTTCTATACAACAAACAGTGTTTCATTATATACATAAGCCCATTAGTCCATACAACAAACTTAAACATCATCCCAACCACAAACACTGCTACATATAAAAGTAAATTTCACAAGGCAACAAATAGTGTTTTATTATTCCATACAATAAACAAAGCAGTTCTTAAGCATTAGGCAAAGAGCATTTATCTAATGTATTGTAAGACCAAGATTGATATCAGTATCAATATCTTCAATTTTCATCCCAACAGGTAATTCCCAATCAAATGAGCAAAGAAGATTGACAAGTGCAAGCTCTACTGTTACAACTTGCAGATTGATTTCACAATGCTCTTCGACCAGATCCAAATGAAATTAGTCCAAAGTCCTGTAAAATCAATATCACCGGTTTTGAGTGGTAATTGAATGACGAGCGACCAATAATAGACAAATTAAAGCACAAATACAAACATAGAGATTTATCTACCAGTTTTGTGTGGCGTCGAGGCTTATCGAAAGGGTGGCATCATCGTTGTTCGTGGTGCCGTCATCACTGTCATCGTCCGCCGTTCTTCAACTCTCATAGAGAAATGAAATGAAAGTTTGAGAGAGAAGGAAGAAACAATAAATAAGGTAGGATTTTGTTTTTGGTTTTAATCTAATAGTCCAAATAAAAGATGCTAATCCAAGGGCCAAAGACCATGCAAAAAATAAATAAAAAATTAAGGGCCAACTATTTAATTTATACATATATTATATAATTTATATAATATATTAAATGCAATTCGGGTTCGGATTGCTCGAGTTAGCCACTAATTTTGTCCAAGTCCAGTCCGAATTACAATTTAGGCATCAAAAATCTGCCCAGACCCGTCCAGATTATAAGATTTTGTTGCCTAAGCCTTAAAAAAACTCAAGCTGGGCATAGGTTGCTTGGGTTAAGCCCGCCCGAGTTGCACCTCTAGGATTGGGTGATATGGAGAAGACTATGAAGTGTGTCATATGCACTTTATAATTAAATAAAAAAATATTATAAATTTATATTTTATGAGTTATAATTAAACAAATATTCATAATCAAACAATATGTGAGATATAGCAAAAAATCTCATGAGTCATAATTAAAATAAAGTTATCACTAAAGAAAAAAAATGACATAATTTAAAGGTGCATATAGTAAGAAGGCGTATAGTATAGTTTCATAAAAATTGGAGGGTAACATTATGTTGCACACTCTTTAACTGGTGTGTACTATATATATCTTATAACTAAAATGAAAAATGGTATAACTTTTAATTTCTGAATCATAACTAAAAAAAAATCATAACTAAACACTACATGAGATATAATTAAAGAACTCATGAGTCGTAACTAAAAAAGAAAATTAGTTATAACCACAAAAAAAAAAAAAAAATGACATAACTTGGGGTGCATATAGTACACCCTTTTTAAAAGAATGTATGTTAGAATTTCCCAAAATTGGGGGTGTTAAAATAAAAAGATAAACATTGAGAGAATTACACACCAGTAGAGTTTCCAATATATATATATATATAAGTGATATATTTTATAAATATTAATAATTAAAATCATAATTTTTTTCATTTATTAACAAATAGATTAGCCTGTAAATTAAAATTTGTTAATTCATTTACAAATTAACCGAACTCATCTTTATAAATACCTTAAATTACCTGTACGTGCCAACTCATAATCTGTACAAAACCCTAATGTTATTAATCAAATACACGTATTCTTCATTTTCATTGTATATTTTTCTGAATTCAATTGTTTCATATATTAATTTGTGAAACTATATTTTGAAAACAGCAATGGTTGAGGGTCACAATTTCTGTGGTTCAAATGGCTTGAATTTGCCAAAAACGACGTCGTTTTTGGTACACAACGACGTCGTTTTATAACAAAACGACGTCGTTTTGATAAATTCAAGCCATTTGAGCCACATAGATTGTGGCCCTCAAACATTTTTCTTTTGAAAATCATCATGCATTTTATCAATTTGTAAGTTGTGTTGGAATTTGAAAACTGAGTTTGGTTTCGGTATATTTGGTTTCAGTTTTCTGAATTCAATTTTCTAAAGACTGAGTTTTTTTGTTTTTAGTGAATATTTTTAAAATTTTAAGCATTTCTTTTACTTTTTTAAATGCACCTTACTTAGATGTATTTAAAAAGTAAAATAGTTGTGAAAAAATATTTTAAAAAATTAATAAATACACAAAAATATGAAAAATATATTGAATTTTCATTTTATTTTATTTTATTTTATATTTTTGGTATTTAGTGAATTTTTTAAAGATTTTTTCACGAAAATTACTTTTTAAGTGTATTTATGTTAGGTGTATCTAAAAATTAAAAAAAAAAAATTGCTTAAAATATTAAAAAATTTTCAATTAAAAAAAAAGGAAAAATAAGAAAGTAAAATTTTTTGAAAACTGATTTCAAAAAACTAAAAACAACATGGTGATCATTTTTTGCTTAAAGTTGTATGATCATTGATGTTCTTTTTTATTTTGTATTAATCCACTCAACTCACAATTTTTTAATATCTTGTAAATTTAACCTGTTCAACCCAACAGTTTGAAATTGTTAAAATATTAAACTCATTTGTTGATTTTGGGGATCGGAAAATGTTTTTTAGCTCGAAAGTTTTCCTCCCGAATCCCTCGACTGCTCAAAACGACATCGTTTTGGGCAGTTTATTTTTTTTTTTCTCCTTTTGTCTGAAACAGAGAGAGAGAGAGGGAGAAACAAAGGGAGAAAGAGAGAGGAAGAGAGGACAGAAGGGAAACAGAGAGAGAGAGACGGCGATGGCGATGGCGATGGCGATGGCGATGGCGATGGCGGTGCGAGAGACGGCGATGGAGGGTGCGACGGTGGATGCTCACCCTTGCGATTTATGGCGCTGATGTGTTGATGATGAAGATGAAGATGTGTTGATTTTTTATTTTATTTTTTATTTTTTATTTTTTTCTACTAGATCCAGATTTGAATCTAGATCTAAAGGGGGAAAAAAAATGTTGGCTGATGATGATGTGATGAAGAAGATCTTGGTGATGATGATGATGTTTTTCTTCTTCTCTCCTTCTTCTTCTTCTTCTTCTTCCTCCTCCTCCTCCTCTTCCTCTTCTGTGTCTTCTTCTTCTTCAAACAAACGGGAAGGAAAAAAAAAAAATCCCAAAATGATGTCGTTTTGGGATTTCGGACGATTCGGGGGCTTCCAATTCAAGCTACATAGCGCAATTGGAAAGGTGAATTGGCAATGAATTAAAAAATTCTCAAATCTGCCAAAGATTGATTTGCTTATTATTACTTTTTTTTTAAAACCAATCAAAATCGGCCTGTGCATAACGCAAATGAAAACAAAAATAAACCAACCTAAGTTTGGTTCGAATTGAATTTTATAAAAGAAAATTTCATAACAAATAATTTGATATGAAAAAAAGAAAAAGAAAAAAGAGAAGTTATTGAGATGAATTGTATATATAAGGTTCTCTTTTGTTTCATTGTTGTTTTGTAATTTTTTTTTCATTTTTTAAAAATAAAAAAAAAAAATTTGTTTGACAAATTGTTTTAAAAAATTAAGTTTAATAAATTATTTTGAAAATGACACAATTTTTAGAAAAACTCTAAAACATTGTTTTAAAATTGTTGAAAACTATTTTCCCAAAAAAAATTATTGCTTTTTAACTTTTATTTTTATTTATGAAAACTCGAACAATGACAAGTAAAAAGGAAAGCAAAACAATGCAAACTGTGGGTGCTGATTTCCGATCACACTGTCAAATAGGAACTCAGCAGGAGAGCACAGGCAGAATAGATTACGCCCGAACAACTTGTCACAGAAAGATAAGACTCCGACGATAGTTCGTTCACCAGGGATCCCTCCGACGATTAAGTCAGTACTCAGTTATCTCTCAAAAGATAGCAAACAGTGCTTCACTCACTAGCTAGAATACAAAAAGCATACCTTAGACCCACGAGGGTGCCTTACTTTTATAGCCAGCACTAACCTGATCCTTGTAGAAGCCTAGCTTCAATGAACTTTGGCTCAATGCTTATTTTGGACTCCTAACTAGATAGAGATAAACACCTTAAGAGTTTTATCTTTATCTAGACTAAGGTCCTCCCTAGTTTTAGGACTTTTGTTCTTGTCCGCTCATCTTGGATTCCGATATTTCCGCAGATAATCCCGGCCTAGCCGAGATCACCTCGGTGTCATGACCAAGACAAGTGGCACCTCGGCTAACACTTCGGCGTCACCTTGGCCACGTGTTGTCATTTACAAAATATGTCCCCACAATTACCTCCTAGGTTCTATTACCTCGGCATCTTGAGGTGATGGAATCTACATCGTTTGTCCACATAGCACGTCGACTAAGACTTGCTCCATCCTTCATGGCCGATATCATCACACATCGGCTTCTCATGACCAAGACTCTGCAGTCTACTTTATGAGTGACCAAAAACCAAGAACCAAGTTTTTCAAATTCCTTAACCGAGATCGCTCCTATAGTCGAGGTTTTTGTTTCATTAAATCAAGAACTCCAAGAGTTTTATCTGCGCATGAGCTGTCACGCATGGTTTATTTAACCATTTTCTCCACGCATCGCTCTCTCATTGGTTCGTACTTGACATGCGCTATCAGGTCGCGTTGCGTCTGCGCATGCCGCCTGATAGACACGTCGTCCAAGGTAGGTCATTATAGTCTGTTGCCTTTTCGCGTTTTAACAAAACATCTCCTTCTCTCTCCGTCTCTTCACTTTGCATTCCTTCGTTTTTGCCCAAGCTTTCTCTATCTAAAGCTTCTCTCCCAAAACTGCCATTGTTCAAGTCTTCAAGCTCTGCAATTTGCTCCGATCACCTCCTGCGGCGAAGCATTCACCGTTCTTTTCCACTCATTGCCACCGTCTGACTCCGGCAAAATTCAAACCGGTGTCCTTGATCTTGGCCCCAATCGGTGAGTTCTTTATTTCTTTCGATTTTAGTTTTAGCCTTTCATTACTATGTATATATTCTTTGTATGCCTATTCCGTTGCTGTTGAATTTGTTTTTATGGTTGTACTTTGTTTTTTCTTTGATCATGAATCAATTCCCATTTCTTTGGATTTTTGTGGTTCCTTGAGCTTCGTTACTGCATTTACTTGTGATTCGTACTGTTCAATCTATCTCTAGGTCTACATATGTACATACGAACTATTCACATGCATGATGTTTTAGCAATTTGTCACTGTTCTTTGGCTTTTGCACATCTGCGCACGCTTACACAGTGTTCTTGAATTTATGTTTGTTTTCTTGAGTCTAAATCATTGCTCTTTTCTGTTTTTTTTTTGCTTATTTCTAGATCTTTCCCTTGATTTCTTGTTTCTGTATAGATCTAGGCCTTGGGTTTTGATAGAAATCACTATCTTTAGAAAAATTGAAACAAATTCCCTTAGATCTTGAAAAACCCCTAACCTAGTTCAAACCCACACCAACCACTTTCTTCTGAAATCTTGCACCTTCTTCCTATAGCCGATATCATGGGTATATTCAAGTGGAGAGTAAATACCCCTAAAAAAATAGAGTATTTCCGTCGAGAGTTCTCCATCCCAGTCGATGTTCACCTTAGGCTGGCTGAGGAGGAGGATTTCATCATGCTTGATGGGGATTCCATGACCTTCCCAAGAGTTGCTTTCATAGAGTATGGACTTAGGTTTCCTCTAGACACTCTTTTTTGAGAAATCCTTCATTATTACAAGCTCAACCCGATGCAACTAGCTATTAACTCCTATAGGGTTATCAATGGCATAATTGCTCTAGCTAGCCGAGAAAACGCTAGGATAACACTAGCCAACATCCAATATTGTTATACCATGTGTGGCCTGAAATCTGAAAAAGGCTACATTTATTACCTTAAGTCGAGATCCACAGCCTCAAACTTATAGTCGACCTCCTAGACTCTAACAAAAGTACTGGAGATGATTACTTCATCATCTTAAGTAACTGGGAATTTGCACCTGACGACGACCTTCATCTCTATCCTCTGCGCCGATCGGTGTTTAAAGAGGATGAGGGTAAGAACCAAGTGTCAACTTTTCTGCTTTAAGACTTATCACTTTATTCCCCTTATATGTTCTAATGTATGAATTTTGTTCTTGTAGCTCTCCTCCAATCCTCAAAAGATATTTGCCAGTCCTTCTTTCCCAGCAAGGACTTGAGGAGGCTGCTGGGCTTGCCGATTGATCAGCGCAAAGCCCCTCTACTGCTCAATTACATTCCAACTTACAAATCCATATTGCCCGACGTTCCCAAGAGGAGCAGGACTTCTCCCTCTATGACAACTCCAACAGTTGCTTCCTCACCAAGGCCAAACTAGGCCTCATCTTCTAACCTAGCCAAGGTTGCATCAACGTCTGCTCCTCAACTGATCCCTCCAGCTCAGCGCCAACGCCGATGCCGAGCTCTACTTCTTGCTCCTGCAAGCAGAACTCATAGCCGTAGATGCCAAAGCATTAAGGCATCAGCTTACGATTCAACAAACCCCCTTATTGTACTTTCAATAATCCGCTTCGGTACCAAAGTTACCGTTGCTGCTACCGCCGAAGAAATAGGTTGTAGCAAGGCTGTCGTTAAAGACCTTTTGGCCGATTTGCCTAAGGTCGTAACAGTTCAATCCTCCCCATCACAATCCCAACCCAAGGCCAGACCAAAGAGGGTAAAGAAAGCCAAAGCCAAGGCAATAGTGACTCAGTTCGACTTTGAGGACACTGTACCAATTTCCAAGTTGGCCGAGGATGAGAAGAGTACTCCTTCGGCTAATAAGAGGCCAGCCCAGATCGAGGCATCTGACCCACCACAATCTAGAAGGCTGAGGTCCAGCAGCTCCTCTAATCCTTTCGGTTTTCGTGCCAATGCTCCTTGGAATCCATCTGTCACAGTCAGAGACCGACCTCTTCTAGCAGGAGATAGTGCTCTGGACAGTTTGGAGGTCGGTGCTGCTATTTCCACCGTCGTTCTACTCCCAGCCGACATCAATCAGATGGCTAAGCTTTCGGAGTATGAAAATTATACAATGATGGTGCAACATTATGTCTTGGTAAGTCTCAATACTTGTAACTGTTTATCTAACTTTAAGTCTGGTTTCCATACTTAACTAATTTCCTTTTCACTTTTGCAGGCCATCCAGCAGGGTCACTCACTTGCAGTCAAGACCGATGAATTCAAAAAAGAACTTACCCAAAAGACAAAGGAGGCTGCCAAACTCATTTCTTCACTCACCAAGGCCAAGGCCCGCATTCGAGGTCTCATGGATCAGGCCAAAGCTAATGAGCTGGCCTTGAAGAATGCTGATGATATTGTTGAGGCCACGGAGAATGTTGCCAAGGTTGAGGCGAAAGAAGCCAAGGAAAAAGAGACCCAGGCCCAAACTGAGCTCCAAACGACATTGTCTACAAAGGCAACCGAAATCAAAGAGGCGGATGAAAAGGCCTATGCCGAGGGAGCAGCGGACGTTCACGAGGAGTACAAAAAACAAGTCAGGTAGGCATGAAACAATAGTTACACCCTTGGTTGGATGGCTACTCTGAATGAACTGGCTGTCTTGGAGGACTCACCCCTCCGAGATGAGAGCCAACTGGTCGTGCCATTCCCTCCCGTTCCAATCCAATCCGAAGATGAAGCTGAGGATGATGATGAAACTGAAGTCGACAAGTCTGGGAAGACCGAAGCTACTGGGGCCAAGTCCCCAACTCTGAATAAGCAAGCCGTTGACTTGGCTCAGGATGACAAGGACGAGGTTCCCAAGAATGCACCTAAAGCCGAGGTCGAAAGCGCCGAGAAGAGCCTTGACAAGACTCTCTAAGAGATCGATGCTGAGATCGAGGCTGATAAGGATGTTGAGATCGAGGTTGATAAGGCTGCCGAGAAGCTCTTCTAGTTGTCTGCCGAGGCCGAAACACAGCCAATAGCCGATGATGCCGAGTAGTCTAATTAGAAGCTTTTCCTTATTTCTATTTTGTAATAGTTTCCGTTATGATTAGGCCGAAATGCCATCTTTGTAACTGAACAAGTACTCTCTTAACCTAGGCCGACATGCCCTTTTGCGTTGTCTCTGAACAAGTTTCTTTTTCAAATGCGTGTTTTTTTTTCTTCTTCTAAATATTGAATGTTTCTTTTGTATGCTTGTTTTATTGCTTTTCATACTTAGAATATTTATGTATTTCTTCAAAGTATGCCTTGACTGCATAATAACTTCGGGATATAATACCTCAGATACAAACCTTGATTGTTTACCTTGGCCAACCATTGGCACACCTCGGCTAACACTCAAAAATAAAAAATATCTTTGCAAGTGTTATTCAGTATTGCTATCTACCTTCATATGCTATCCCTTAGACATTACCCTTTCCAAGTTTGGACGACTTGGTTGGTTACCTCGGGTAAGATGTGTCTCAGATACTTTTTCCAATATAACCTCAGCTAACTTCAACTTGTAAATTAACTTCAACTTGTAAATTTTTCTGAATTTTCAACAATTGTTAAGCCCATTTTGACTTGTAAATTTTGTCTATAAAATTTCGACAAGTCCCAAGCTCTTGCTCTCAAGTTTATTTTATCACTCCTACCTCCTAATGTGAACCTAAGTTTTACTTAAGTTCCTATTAAGCACGTATAGTCTTTCACCGAAGTCAGATTCAAACAAAGACTAACCGAGGTCCTCAACCTTGGTTTCTCTGTTAATGCACTTAGTTCCATTCTAAGTTTACTCATGTCGACATGGCCAGTCCAGTTTCAATTCAACTTAGTTCAACTCTATTATATGCAAATATAATTCAACTTTGCAATATAATAATAAGTCTAAGTTATTCGTCATGTTTCAATTAGAAACATCGCCAACTTAGTTCAACTCTATTATATGCAAGTATAATTCAACTCTGCCATATAATAAGTTTAAGTTATTCGTTATGTTCCAGTCAGAAAAATTGCCAACTTAGTTCAACTCTATTATATGCAAGTATAATTCAACTCTGTTATATAATAAGTCTAAGTTATTCGTCATGTTTCAATCAGAAACATTGCCAACTTAGTTCAACTCTATTAAATGCAAGTATAATTCAATTTTATCATATAATAAGTCTAAGTTATTCATCATATTTCAATTAGAAACATCGCCATAGGATTAGTCAGTCCAGCCACGCAATTTTAAAATATAAAAAATCAGGCTAAAATTTTATTACTACCTCGGCTAATAAAATTATGACATAAATTTTAAAAAATAAAAAGTCTAATGATAGAAAAATTTCAAGTTGCAACTATTCCAGGGTCTTGGTAACTCTTTGCCCTCACTGTCTTCAAGTCGATATGCCCCATTGCCTGCGATTGAGATAATTTTATAAGGCCCCTCCTAGTTTGGGCCTAGCTTGCCCTCCCTAGGGTCCTTTTTGTTGCTGACTACTTTCCTTAGCACTAGGTCCCCAACTTTGAACTCTCTTAGGTTGACTTTCTTGTTAAAAGCCCTAGCAAGTTATTGCTGGTCTGTCCCTAGTCGAATTGCTGCACTCTTTCTTTTCTCCTCAAGTAGGTCTAGATCTCGGGCCAGGAATCCCTGGGATGCTGACTTCTAGTAAGATGACTGTTTCTGTGCCATAAGTTATGGCAAATGGGGATTCCCCTGTTGATCTTCTCCGCGTAGTCTGATATGCCTAAAGTACATTGGGCAATTCTTCCACCCATTTTCCTTTTGCTGCCTCCAGTCTCTTTTTGGTCCCATCCAAGATAGTGTTATTAGATGTTTTTACCTGACCATTACTCTGAGGGAAACTTGGAGTAGAGTAATAGTTTTTAATTTTGTACTTTGCACAGAAACTTTTGATTAGCTTACTGTCAAATTGTGTACCATTGTCTGTTATTATTGCTCTTGGGATCCCAAACCTACTGATGATGTTCTTCCATATGAAGTTCTTTACATTAGTATCCCGAATCTTCGCAAGGGATTCAACTTTTACCCACTTTGTGAAATAGTCAGTTGTTACTAGTAAGAACTTCCTTTGTCCAGCTGCTTGGGGTAGTTGTCCAACAAGATCCATGCCCCACTAGGCAAATGGCCAAGGGCTGGACACTGGGTTCAAATCTGCTGCTGATTGATGTATTAAAGGTGCGAATACTTCTCGCATTTTCTGATATAGGCTTCAGCATCCTTCTGCATGTAGGGCCACCAGTACCCCTGAGTAATGGCCCTATGAACAAGTGATTTGCCCCCAACATGGCTTACACATATTCCTTCATGTATTTTATACAAGAAGTCTTCAACTTGGGAGGGATATACACATCTCAAAAGGGGACCAGTAAAAGACCTTTTGTAGAGATGTGCTTTATCGTCAGGCTAAACCTAGCTGACTTCAGTCTGGTCTTGTGTGCTTCTTTGCGATCATCTGGCAGCTTCCCATCTCTAAGGAACATTACTATTACATCTATCCAACTTGGGTCCATCTCTACACACATTGCTTCGTACTCTGTAATCAGTGGTTCCACACTTGGGCCTGACAAATAGTCAACCATTATTGTCCTTGCCTCCCCTGATTTCATTGCACTAGTTAGGTTAGCCAAGGTATCGGCGTGGCTGTTGTCATCTTGGTTAACTTGCTGTAGTCAGTAGTCCTGAAACAAGGCTAATAGTCTAATAACCTCTTTGACATAGACTATTATTCTTTCATCTCGGGCTGCATACTCGTCTGTTACTTAGTTCACAATAAGCTGAGAGTCACAGAAGGCTGCCACCTCGTTGGCTTCCATTGCGGCTACCAACTTCAATCTTGCGATCAGTACTTCATATTCTACTTTATTATTTGAGGCTTTGAACCCCAAACGAATAGACTGCTCTAACATTTACCCATTTGGAGATACCAACACCACTCTTGCCCCCGCTCCTTGACGGTTTGAACTCCCATCAACAAACAGGCGGAAGGAGTCGCTGATGTAAATATTGCAGGGCTTGAGTTTCTCTTATTTCTTTTGCTTTGCTGTGGAGTTTTTCATTCCTAGCTGGGTCTCTTCTTGTTCCCCTGGACATCCTAAGCCGTGGCTCATCGGAGCTCGACGTGGGATGGCTCCAAGTGTAAATTCGGTCACAAAGTCGGCCAAAACCTGGCCCTTAATTGTTGTTCTGGGCCTAAATTCTAGGTCGTATTGGCCCAGTACTACTGCCTATTTGGTTACCCTGCTTGTTAGATCTCCTTGTTATAGCATGGATTTCAAGGGGTGCTCAGTTAATACCACAATCTTGTGGGCTTTGAAATAATGGTTCAATTTCTTGGAGGCCATCATTAGGGCCAATGTCAATTTCTCTAGGGGTAAATACCTAGTCTCTGCGCCTGCAAGGGTTTTGCTCACATAGTATATTGCCCTTTGTTCTCCTTTCTCTTCTCTAATTACCACTGCACTTGCTGCATGCTCCAAAACCGCCAGGTATAAGAATAATTTCTCTCTAGGTACCGGATTTGAGAGAACTAGAGTTATGGTTAGGTATCTTTTCAAGTTGGCCAAGGCGGCTTCACATTCCTCTTTCCACAAGAAATCTATGGCCTTTTTCAACAGACTGAAAAATGGTTTACACTTATCTGAACTCTACTTATAAACTCGTTCAGAGCTGCGGCCCTTCCAATCAACATCTGCACTTGTTTTGCCGACGTCGGGCTTTTCAAATCCAGGATGGCCTTAATTTGATCTGGGCTTGCCTCAATGTCCCTTCTAGTAACTAAGTATCCCAAGAACTTACCAGATCCCACTCCAAATGCACATTTCGAAGCATTGAGTCGGAGTTGATATGTTTTAAGGATGTCGAAAACTGCTTTCAAGTCGGCTAGATGATCCTCAGGTTCTTTGGTCTTCATGACCATGTCATCAATGTATACTTCTACTGTTTTGCCAATCAGATATCTGAACATCTTGGTCATTAACCCTTGGTACGTTGCTCCTGTATTTTTCAACCCGAAAAGCATGACTCTATAGCAATATAGCCCTTTTGGGTTGATAAATGCAGTCTTTTTTTCATTATGGGGTACATTGCTATCTGATGGTACCTCTTATAAGCATCCAGGAAGCTCATCCTTCCATGCCCTGAAGTGGCATTCACTAATTGATCGGTCTTGGGAAGTAGGAAATTATCTTTGGGACAAGCTTTATTCAAGCTAGTGAAGTCTACGCAGACCCTCTACTTCTCATTCTTCTTTTTCACAACCATAGTGTTGGACAGCCAAATAGGATAGTTTACCTTACGAATGGCTCTAGCCTCTAACAGTTTGTCCACTTTTTCTTCAACTGCCTTCACATGGACCAACGTCAGCCTCCTTGCTCGCTGAATGACAGGTTTAGCTGACCTATCTACATTTAGTCTGTGGCAAGTGACCTCGGGGTTAATGCCAGACATCTCGTATGGCGTCCAGGCAAACACTTCTATGTTTGCTCGCAAGAATGACTCTAACGTCTTCTCTTCCTCTTCGACCAAACTTGATTCGAGAAAGAAGAAGCGCTCATTATCCCCTTGTTGGACCAGGATCCTCTTTAAGGCTTCCTTGCTTTTGTCGGTCAGCCCTTTGTTGACATCATCCAGGAACTCCATGTCCTCGCCCTCAATTTCGACTGTGTCTGCCTCTCGCACGTTGCAGGTAGATTTCATTGTTGCCATGGAGTAATTCTTTGCTTGCACCTGATCTCCTCTGACCTCCTCAATTCCATGCTCTGTTGGGAACCCTAACAGCTGGTACAGTGTTGAGGGAACAACCTTCATTGCGTACAACCATGGTCTCTCCAAGATAACATTGTAAGGGGAGGGGGTGTCAATTACTGTGAAATTTGTACTTACCTTCTTGGTACCTGCCTGCATCTCTAAACTTATAGCTCCCATGTCGGCATTCCATTGAACCCAATTATTGGACTGTTAGACTGCTTCAGATCATCTCGGTAAAGGCCGAGCTTTTTGTAACATTTGACATACATGATATCACAAGAGCTTCCTTGGTCAATCATGATACGCCTTACCTGGCATTCTCCAATCTTGAGAGATATCACCAGAGCATCGTTGTGTAGATGTTGCACCATGTCTAGGTAGGCTTTAGTAAATGACACCATTGGTCCTTGGTACTCATCTGCTCTAGGCCTCTTTTGTTAGATTTGATACAAATGCTGTAAGTGTTTTACTCTCTGAGTCTCCCCACGTACCTCGTTCTCATTGACCTTTGAGTGAATCACATTGATCATTCGAGGTTCGTTTGCCTGCGGTTGCGGTACTAGTGAAGGTGGTGCTGCTGGTGCCTGGGGCAGCCTTACTTGTTCTTCCTTTGTTTTGGCCTCATCTACTAGGTCCCTTAAGTGACCTTGTCTTACCAGATCCTCTAGATGTGTCTTTAGGGCTCTGTACCCCTGAGTCAGATGCCCATCCTCATTGTGATAGGCACAGTGCTTCCCAAGGCTTCTCCCCATAAATTCGCCAGGGATCTTCTCTAGTGCTCTATAGTAAAGTTGATTTTTGATCCTTTCTAGGACTTTGTAAATCGGGATTCGGAACACTTTCGGCAACTTGTGAAACTAATCTGATGTGATTTCTCCAAAGGATGAGGGAAACACCTTGCAGAGCAACGGTTCGTTCCCGGTATGTAGTGCCATTGAGTTCAAATATAAGCCGACGTGAAAGTTAAGATCAGACTTGCTGTCGTAAATCTGAAATTCCATGGAACCTTTTCGGGGCCTCAAACTTATCCAATTCTATTGAGAACGGCGTTCTCGGTTTGACCGGAGATGTGACCTCGGCATCTTGTCGCTTCCTCTATAGGTAGTCCCTCAAATCTTCCTTAGTCCGTCTAGGAGCTCGGCTGTCAATAGTTTTCAGCCTTTTTGGTGCGCTGCTCCCAGTGTCGTTATAGTTTTCAGCCTTTTTGGACCTCCCTTCATTCATCATGTCAAAACAAAGCTCATTCCCTTGAACATGATGATGTTCCTTGACATAAGTTTCCTTGGCACGAGGTGTCTTCTGAGACTCTCCTCTCATCAATTCTCTTCGCCCGACCTCCCATGAAGGCCGATGCGAATGCCCTTTTGCCCTGTCATGCTAAGGGACTGTAGGAATTGCTCTCTGTCCCCCTTTCTGGGCATCGTTTCTTGGTCGCTGGAATCGGCATATCCTCTAATGAAAACGATGGCTACATGACATTGTTTTGCCTCATGAAGTTGACAACCGATTGTAGGTTTGCCAACTTGTTTGCCATTCTCTTCATCTCGCCATCTCTCCTCAGGCATCTATTTTTCCATACCTGGATGTCACTTTTGTTGTAATACTCGCCTTAACATGTTTTCTTCGGTGTATCTCCCTCTTAGCCGATGTCTTTTTCCCAGGATTCTTATCTCGAGGTTCTTCATTATAGTTGCCCTCTTCAACGTTAGGATCGGCGTTTTTACCACTCCCACTAGGGATGTCGCCCTCAATATTTTCTTTCTGCCCGTCGTTGGCCATCTATTCTCTTTATGTTTCCCACAGACGACGCCAAATTGTGGGTGCTGATTTTCGACTACACTGTCAAACAGGAACTCAGTAGGAGAGCACAAACATAATAGATCACGCCCGAACAACCTGTCACAGAAAAATAAGACTTCGGTGGTGGTTCGCCCACCCGGAGGCACTCTGACGATCAAGTTAGTACTAAGTTATCTCTCAAAAGATAGCAAACAATGCTTAACTCACTAGCCATAATACAAAAAGCATACTTTAGACCCACGAGGGTGCCTTACTATTATAGTCAGCACTAACCTGATCCCTGTAGAAGTCTAGCTTCAATGGATTTTGGCTCAATGCTTATCTTGGACTCCAAGCTAGATAGAGATAAATTTCCTAAGAGTTTTATCTTTATCCAGACTAAGGTCCTCCCCAGTTCTAGGACTCTTGTCTTTTATCCGCTCATCTCGGATTCCGATATCTCCGCAGATAACCCCAGACTAGTCGAGATCACCTCGGCGTCATGAGCAAGACATATGGCACCGCGGCTGACACTTCGGCGTCACTTTGGTCACGTGTTGTCATTCACAAAATATGTCCCCACACAAACTTAGGGTCGTAAAATGAATTGAGCTACTTGGAATTGACTTGTATCTAACTTGTTAAGAATTTATTCAAGATCGGCTCACTATGTAATAAGTTAAAATTAAACATATTTTAAAATTTGTTCAACTTTAGGTCATTTATTCATATAAAAGAGGCCTTTCGCCTCCGCAAGAACAACAATAGAAAACAAAGGAAACAGGTCATTTTCGGCCACTTTTTTAGCACTGACAATCGGCTTGCAACAGTGGAGTAAAAATGAAAAAAAAAAATTTTTATTTTAAAATAATAATTTGTCATTCTCACTAAATAATTTTATTAATTATGCCTTATCTCTATTCATAAAAATAGATTTATCACCAATAAACCTTTTATTTTAGGGAGATTGTCTAATAAATTTCATATTTTAAACTTGTAATTTATTTAGTCATTTTGGATTTGTAATGATTTATTTGTCCGTCGCATTGGAGTGTCACATTTGAAAAAAGTACGTTGAAGAGTTTTTTTAGTGTCACATCATACTCGTCACGTTAGAGTGTCACATTTGAGAAAAATACACTAAAGAGTTTATTAGGGATTGTTTGGGGTGTCCTAAATAAGTGCATTTTTTGAATTTTTATAAAATATGGGTTGGGTATGGATTGGGTTTGAAGTGATGTGATAGAGAGGTAATGTGGCTTAAACAAGATAATGTGACTTAAATAGGATAGTGACTTTTTAACTTTTTGACTTTTTTGGTTATGCCAAACCAAGCCTTAGTGTTACATCATACTCGTCATATTAGAGTATCACATTTAGAAAAAATATACTAAAGAATTTTTAATTTTTTTAGAATGTCACATTATACTCGCCACGTTAGAGTGTCATATGTTACGTTTGAGAAAAGTACAATAAGGAGTTTTATTTTTTTGAAGTGTCACATTATATTCGCCACGTTGTCACATTAGGAAAAAATACACTAATTTTTTTTTAAAAGTGTCATATCATACTCGTCACGTTGTCACATTAAGAAAAAGTACATTAAAAAGTTTTTATCTTTTTTAGAGAAAAAATTTTAGAGTGTCACATCATACTCGTTACGTTATCACATTTAGCTAAGGTGTTTTTACTTTTTTTGGAGTGTCACATACTCATCATATTGGAGGTTCACATCATACTTGTCACATTAATAAAAGGATATAGATGTCCATCAAAACACTACCAAATCAAAAATAGAACCACATAAAAAGAAACTCTTCACTAATAAAACTTAACAGATCAATATAAAAAATTTAGAACTAATTAAAATATTTATTTGTGAAATGAAATTTATTAGTAAATATTCATTTATTTTATCCAAATTAATGTAAAAAATCCATTATTTATTTTAATAATTTTGGCACCGTTTTCCAGCCGTGGATAGCTCCAATGCAAACTTTAGATTAGGAAAGGGGTAAGCATCATCTTTGTGGTTTTTGGGTCAAACATTACCTTGTAGTCAAATCATTTTCTGGTCGTGATCTTGCTACAAAAAGTGCAAAATCTTCAGGATTTTGATTTGATGGCTGATTTAGGAGTGCTTTAAAAAATTGGTAAAAAATTATTATTATTATTATTTTTTTAATTTATTTTATCTTTTTATAAATAAAAAATATAAACAGTGATATGATTCAAAATAAATAAAACACTGAAAGTCGGCTCTTTATTTTCTTCCCAAAAGATCCCTTACTCTCAAGAAATTGTTCCAACTGTGTGTGGAGACACTTGCAAACCCAACTAATAATGCTTTTTATTAGCAAAGCTGATCTTTATTAGTTGGCAAAAGTAATTCGGATCACTACACTACTATAATGTTGTTTTTGGTAAGTCAACATTGGTATGCATGCATGTTTTGGTTATAAAAAGGTTTTAAAATTAAATACTTGATTACCATTTTAAGAGTTTCCCCCAAAAAAAATAAAAAAAAATTGAACAGAGTGTCGGCATGGTTATTGGATCATTACTTGCTAATTACATGTTTTTATAACATAGGTCTATTTTGGTAATACGGTTAAAAGTCATTTCTTAAATTTTAATTTATTTTTTATCATATTATCTTTTATATTTTTTACATATTTTATAAATAAAAATTAAAAATTCAACTTTTAATCATCTTTCCAAAATAACCTTATAATCTTGGTTTATTAGATTGAAACCAAAAATTAAAAAAAAATAAATTAAATAAGATTCAAACTAATTGTAGAGGTGACATTTCGTGTCATTTTGAATTAATAATTACATTAATTTATATTTTTATATTATTATGTTATTTTTAGTCTGTATTCAATTCATAGGAGGTGTTTAATTGGAAGGATTAGGGTGTAAGATTGGATTGTAATCTATTAGAAGCCCTTATTTGTTTTTATTTTTAGTTCGCCGAATATGAAGTTCGGTTAGACTCCTTATTTCCCATATGTGAGATTACACTATTCATGAGATTAGGTGGTTAAATGACCACTTTGTCCATTTACTATTTAATTATGTATTATATATAGGGATACTTACGTGTAGATCATAATAAGTGGACTTATTGTCTAATAGGACCTATGAGAAAAATTTGCCATAAAAAAGTCACTAATGGTAAGGTTTAGTGACAATTTATAAAAATCATGACAAAAAAGTCACTAATTGTCAATTTTTAGTAATATGTATAAAAAATTGTCACAAAAAAATTATTTTTAGTGATAATTTTACCAAGACTTATTTTCAATAGGACTTAATGAGAATTAAATCTAACTATTAGGACCTATTGGTAGTTTACCCTTATATTTAATGAAATTCAATAAAATTTAAATGTCTCAATTTAAAAATAGAATAATTTTAGTTAACTTTTTATTAATGTTTTATTTATTTAATTTTTTAAAATAATTTTTATCAATATTTTATTGATGTTTTATTTTAAAATTTTGTTTATATTTTATTAAATTTTATTATTTAAATTTTAATAGATGTTTTATTTAATTTCATTATTTAATTATTTTTATTTTTTAAAATGAATTTATGTAGAATTTTAATTAAAAAAATAACACATATTTTTATTGATATTTTATTTATTTTATTTTTTTAAAAATAAATTTATTTAATTGTGTAAAAAATAAAATAAAAGAAAATAAAATTTTATTTAATCTAGTTAAAAATAATTAAAATATTAAAGATATGTTTAATACTGTTATTACTTGGTAAACAATTGAAAAAGTATAAAATAGTTTTTTGTTTATTTATCATTATCCAGTCCGTCTAACAAAATATTGGATTTACTAAAAATAGTTATTTTCAGACATCTAATCCCATGAAAAAATAAATACGGATACACATCCAATCTATCCAATCTAACCAAATAATTCGGAGGATTTATTGTCCCAGAATTCAAGTCTAATGGATTTTAAAATTTTAATTTTTTATTGTCCATGTGTTAACACGTTATGTTAATTTTTTTAACTTTAATTAAAAATACTCTATGTATAGCGATGTTGAATTTTTTTTCCTCATAAGCTAAATTTCATTAAATTATTTTTTATTAAATGAAATTATTTATAATTTTTTTAAAATTTTTTTAGGTAAATTCTATTTTCCTTATTTACAAAAATTTACTCCATTGCTATATTTTTTTATTAGATTGACTCTAAAGAAAAAAGACAAATATATATATATACATTATTTTAAATATATATATTAACATTAAAATTTTAATTTTAATTTTGCATTTTTTGTATTCAGCTAGATAAAATGACATAAGGAAATGTCATGACACCTTTTATATTCAATATTGGTTCGACCTGTTTAATATTTGTGTTATTGTGTTGTGTCATTGAGAGGGAGATTTTGTAAATTGGCATTGGCCGTGGTAGTGATCGAGTTGAATTAGGCCAAGCAAGTTTGGGCCGAGTTGGGTTGGGCCAAGCTAGTAGCAGTGCGCTCGGTTAAGGCCCCGGTTTGATTTGGCTAGGGTAATGTCAGACTGCTAGCCCGCTTCACTTCATTTGCTCGTTGAGTTAGGCGGGTTGGATCTTCTGCAGACTAATCCAACCGAGCAGGAGCTCGATCATAACAGAGAATGGCTAAGCTGCAGTGGAATTCTTTAATGAAGTCGGATAATTAGCGCAGTCGTGGTGTGACAATGTGGCGCCGTGCTAAGCGTAGCTCGGTTTAGACCATTACATGTCTCGAAAGTAATGCGGTCGTAAAAAGATGGAGCGGCGCTGTGTTGTCCATTTGCGCCAACGCCGTTTAGCAGTTTTGTTAGGTGGTGTTTAGCTGTATTTGCGCTGATATGTGGGAAAATGGGAGAGGAGAGCAAGTCCACGTGTTCAAAGGTGAATGGACGCAGAGGCACGCGCAAAAGGTATATAAACGTGGCTGTACCCCCATACTGAAGTCTGAAACATCTTATGATCATAACTCACCTACCACTTGGCTTCTCTCTTCTCTCTCTTTCCCTGTGTGCTAACTAGACTGTAGGAGGGGATTCCGGCAGTGCCCCGCCAAGTAGCTCACCGTCATTGTGTTCTCAGGTCGATCGGAATGAAGTACAGCTTGGACACGAGGAGTACGGACAGTGACGGATATTTGTTTCCTATACAGTCATATTTTTATTTATGTCAAAAAATAAAATAAGTAAAATAAAATACATTTCATACCTCATGTGACAACGTTATAAACAAATCTAAACCGTTGATTTTATCTAGATTTCATGTGAATCCCACATAAATGAATGATGTAGATATTTTGTGGTATAATGTGACTTCAACAAATAATTAATTTTAATCCACTAACATCACGTAAAATATGAAATGATCATAAGAATTTCACTTTCAACAATAGAAAGAGCCTCCCATCCCAAAAAAAAAACCATAATATGTATGAAGGCAAATATTATGATAATGATGATCATTAAGGCCATCACATTAGCAAGTAGTAGGTGAAAATATATATGATTGCATGCAAATATAATGATGAGAGGTTCAAGACAGCAATTCACAACCAGTTGTATGAAGAGACTACGATAAAATTCCTCCAGCTCTATGAGCTTTGTTTCACTCACCAATCTCTGTACTATTTCATTTGCAATCTAATCATTATTTCGGTGTACTAAAGCACTTTCATGATATGTACGAAGGTACATATTACTATGCATGAATTGTCCTTAGGGTTCATGATAGTATTGACCAATTTTATTACTTTTATGCTGTGTTTGGTTGAGGGATTTGAGGAGGGATTTGAAAAGGGAAATGGAAAAGGTAGGTGAAATGTGAAAAAAATATATCTACATTTCACATAGTTTCACACACCTTTTCCCTTTTCCTTTCCAAATCCCTCCCCAAATCCCCCAACCAAACACAGCGTTAGAATTGTAGAAAATTATTAGAGTAATTTCACATCAGTGAGTAATTGAAAAAATATTTTCAAATTAGTGAAAATTTTTATAAGTATTAAAAATTAAAATAATATGTAAATTCTCTAAAATTATTTAGCTAGCGAATTAGAACTATTATATTATTTTTTAACAATATTATATATTTAAAAATATCAGTAAATTGTCTATATTTATTCATTCTATATACAAATTTTGATAATATCAATGAAACTTCAATCACACTTTCATTCTTGGAAAAAATTCTTAATCATGTTTTTGAGTATGTAGAATTTTTCATTAAATTATTTATTTAATTTTTTAATTTTTATCTTAATTACCTTGCTCGGCCATAATGACCACCCCAAATAGGATGGAGTATGACGTCCAATCTATTTGAAAAGATAAAAAAAAAAAAAAAAAAAAAAATCAAGTTTCATTTTATTCAAATATTTTATTATCAATAATTACAATAAAAAATGACAAGATGGTTTAATTAAATAACTTTTGACAACCACATTTTAAGATATTTTGAAGGATAATTCCAAAGGGAGTATCTTTGACGAACAAAATTGCCGAATATTGTTACTAGGACAATAACCACTTATCACTATGCTCTATCATTTTATCAGGCTTATTGAATTGTTAATCATAATTCATCTAAAGTTTAAATTATTAAAGAGAGAGACAACTTTATTATTTATATTATATTCTCAACACATTCTCTCAGGTGTGTGACTTTTTCTTTATAAGCCAAAGACTTGCCAAAAAAAAAAAAAATTTAATTATCGGATAGGCGGTAAAATTTAAACACAGAATCCATTGTCTACTTTAATATCATATTAAATCGTTACTCTTGTGGTCATAGAAGAAATTTGAAATGGAGCTTTTTTTATGAAATGAACAATGTATGAGTATGTGAACAAACATCAACTCAATAGGCAAGTGATAAAGCTCTTTCGCTGTTTTGGAGAATTTATTCTTACAAAATCACGTCAAACTCTTCCTACCATTACAAGTTTATCTTGGAAAAATGCAAATTTGACAACCATCAAGGAAAATTTCCACCAACATCATTATGGTTATTTTTTTCAATCAAATTCAAAGACAAGCTATCCTTGGTTAGTTGTCATAGCTCCATCGGAACAGTTATAATGAAAAAAAACAACTTATAAATAGAATTTTATATGAAAAAATTTAAAAACACAGAAAATATTTCCTACAAAACAAATAGGGCAAAAAATGTTACATCATTCTATCTAAAAATTATGTATGAAATTTCTATTTGTTTATGATTATGAACCAAAATCCTTAGTAAATGTTAAACTTTACATTCGGTGATTCAACCTGTCGCTGTTGGCGACAGAACAACATTGTTGACGAGTGAGACATTATATATATAATTGCAATTTTGTTTGACATGACACTTAACAAATTTGAAGAACCTTTTTAAACCTTTCAGTAATAATTGACAAACATCTCTGAATTTTTTCAATATCTTACTACATAAAAGGTGTTCTTTTTGACCCTCACTAAGCTGTAATCTCCACCATTGTACGTAATATGTCCTCTTTAACCTTTTTTTTTTTTTTTTCCCTTTTCTTACATATCCTTTTGCCTTTTTTTTCTTCATGCATATCTTGTTGTCTTCTTGTGTTGAATTCTAGCAAGTGATAAGGTGCTACCTTCTTTTTCAACAATGTCAAATAAAAAAAATAAAAAAAAGAAAAGAAAAGAAAAGGAAAGGAAAGAAAGTAGTAATGAGGCCGAACTTGTGCTAAGTTGAGGCATTCTTTTTGTGTGTTTGAATTTGGTTGCAAATGTTACACTAATTAATAAATTTTACAATTTTTATGACTAGTTGATATGGCACTTATCATAATCAAAACTTCAGAAATTGAAACATAATCTATTTTAATAATATCATAAGTGCTGAATCAATAACTAAAAAGAAAAAAAAATTATAAGATTTGTTATTTTGTATATAATTACTCTTTTCTTTGTCTGTTGCAAACACAAAATTAAGGACAAGTATGATAATTATTTTTTTAGTCATCATTTATTTATTTGTTTTACTTTTTTTAAGATAAAGATGATGCGTTTGACAAATTATAAGAAAATTGCATTTTGTTACTACAAAAGTTAAAGTAGGGTTTGCAATTTTGATATATATATATATATATTTACTTTTTATATATTTTTAAACGTTTCTTTTTATATAGAAAATCATTCTAGGACCTAAAAAGTTAAAGGTTTTGATAAAATTTCAAATAAAAATGATTTTTTTTTTTATAAATTTAAAATGTGACTTTTATTATTTTCGAATAGGGTGGGTCTTTTAAAAAAGTTTTTTTTTTTTTCTCATTTGTCACCTAAATAAGACGAACCAAACACTTAATTATTTTTTTATATTTTTTTAGCTTAAATAATTATAAACATTTTTTTAAACAATAACCAAACATATCCTAAATCATAAACACTTGCATATTTGCATGTATTCACATGTGACATTTGAATATATTTGATTAACTCTGTAATTTAATCTTGTGTCCCTAGAATTTTTATTTAGAATGATGTTGGATTGATCACAGTAAACATGTCCAAAAATAATAATAAATAAATAAGAGCATTGCTATTTAAGAAAAAAAAATCAATTAAAGTATTAAAGGCAACACTTTCTCATATTTTTTTTAATCATCAATTAATCATATCACTTACACATCATTAGCTTTAGAAAATGGGTTTGTATATCATTTTCTAATAAAAAAAAATGTGTATTGGGCACAATAAATAAATAAATAAATAAAACAATAATGTTTTTGGGCCACTTGACAACATGAATGCAGTATGTATTCCCTAATGGGTCGCATGGGCCAGGCCCCAGACCAGTCGTGTAAGCATCATAACATTCAGACAAACGTTTTATATTCTTTGCCAAACTGATCATTAAAATCATTGTCCTGAATTATACTGTGTAAAATCAAAAGCCTTTGCTCAAATAATGAAAATTTTGAATATCTCAAAACAATAATAATGTATTTACATGATTTAAAGTTGTGGGTTTATTATTGAACTTGATTTTACAAGCCTAGAATTTAAAATGATAATTATGTGAACCGACATTGTAATACTTTTATTTTTATTTTTTTATTCACATATTTAATTGATTAAAATAATGTAATGTATTCCATTCAAAGTGTGTTGGACAGGATTCTACTATGTAACCATACAGAAGACCGTGTATTAACCCACCTTATTAAATGTGTGAATAAAATCAGACCCATTTTAATGCCCTTACATGTTTTTTGTTCTGAAAAGTTTAACAAAAAAGCTAATGAATCCAAAAAAATAGTTTCAAAAATGAGATATGAGTCATTATTAAAATAGATTTGATTCACACATTTCATTTTTAGTATATATATATAATTTTGTAACATTGCTGAGATTATAATTATGCATAATTTTAATAGTAAAGACACAAAGAAAGATAAGATAAAATATATATCGGTATAAAATAAATAACAATATTATTTTTCTATTTATATCACTAACAAATTACCGATAAAAATGAGATTAAACGTAAAGGATGATCAATTACCATTATATTCGTTTGGTGGCTAGTTCTTGTTTATGGGTCACCAATGTTTGGAACTAATGTCCTCCAAGGTACTATTGGCCCTAAACTCATTTTACAGGTTCACCTTCAACCATGCTAAGGTAGGGCCCCATGATTTGAACCCCACATTTTTAGGGTCAAAAGAATGAGATTTGAGTCCCGACATGACAAAGGAACAAATGGTATATACCCTCACGTGCCAATACACTCGGTGACTAAAATTAGGGTTTAAAAAAATGAAAGAGATCCAAAAAGCTAATCAACATGAAAACACTTTCAAGAAATGGAAAACACATTCCAAGTAATTATGGGACAGACATTAAATCAATTCATTAAAACCACCTAAAGTCACTTGATATGGGAATCCATTTTTACAACCACATTCCAACCTTCTTTTGAATAATGGGGGGATGGAATGTTGTCTATATCACCTTTGCCAAAAGCTAAGCCAAGAAAGAAATATATGGTAATGATGAAAAATCAAGGTATAGTGATTTACGTGGTGAACAGATCATATGGTCAAAAGACTCCATGAAAAGATCTATCATAATTGCAAATTGGTACCCAAAAAATAATAATAATAATAATTAAAATATAAGCCAATCCATGCTTTAGTGCAAGTAATTGTTTGCAACAGAACACAGATCCCATTTTCACTTTTTTGTTTTTGGATTTACTTTTATTTTTTATTTTTGAAAAAATGATTGAAAAGCTATATGTTTCATCAAGATGAATGTAATACTGTCACAATGCTGCATTCTGAATAATGTTTTGAGGAAATTTTTTAGGGTATGTAACATTAATATTATTGAAAAACAATGAATTGGTTCTGTACTTTAATAGGACCAAACAAAGTTAATTTGGGATGTATTTTAACTTGGGAGTTAAAAAATCTTATTTGGGATGATATTTTTTTAAAATTTTAACTTTTGTAAGAAAAAAAATGAAATGATTATAATTTAAATGTGACATTTTTTAACCTGTGACTAAAAAATCTATTTTGTTTTTTTTCAACGATCAAGCATCATTTCCTTCATAAAGTTTCCCTCCAATTTCAAGATCCTTCATTTATCTAACTAGGTTAGAAGCATTGAGTTTGAAATTTCAGAAACCAGCTTGTTAACAGACAGTTTACATGTCCCCACCTAGACTTTCCATTAATCCCCCAATTCCATTCACTAATTCAAAAAAGAAAATACCAATTTAAAACCAACTCCTCTCTCTCTCTCTCTCTCTCTCTCTCTCTCTCTCTCATGATGCATCAGTCCATGCAGCAAAAACAGGCACATGAGGCAGAGACATTGGAGGCCTCAGCTGTGTTGATGACATCCAAGAATTCACAGCACTTGTGGAACTATTAACAAACTTGGCTGATGCCGATGATGGCGGCATTGTAAAAAGAAGTGGCAGCCCATTCTGTTTATCAGGACTGCCCTCTCTTGAGCTGGCCAAGCTAGTCACCAATGATGAAGCATTCGACAAGTGGTTTGCCATCTTACCCGATTCATCGACCTCTGGATGATCCAAACCTATCATTCTGTTCCCAACCAAATCATGATCTGAAGCCATTGAGAAAGATGGATTGTTCTTGTAATTTTCAATACCATCATCCTGCCTCTGGTGCTGATACAATGTCATTTGCCAATTCGATTTGCTTCCGTTGCTCTCCTTTGGGAGAGTGGCTTCCTCGGTATGGTTAAGAGTGAGAAGGTCTTGATTTGGAACCTCTTTAATGGATTCGATCTCTTTGTTGCGTCGAGCAAGTTCTCCGGCAAGAAGGGTATTGCTCGCCATGATGCGCTCAACGTCGTACCTTGATATGTCGAAGTTGGTGACGGCATTCACCCCACGAAATTTTATCGCTGCTATGTCATAGGCCTCGGCAGCTTCCTCTTGGGTGCCTGAAATTGTTGTTCAATTAGAACGAGAGTTTTAAATATTAGTCGTTATGCAACAGGTTTTTTGACTTCCAATACCATTATTTACCGATTTATAGGCTAATATTGGCCATTATACCTTATGGCTAATACCGATACATATTCCAATTCTATTATTTAAAATCATGATTAGACCTTGGTGGAAAAGGCAGCAGAGGATCCTATGTCTGAATCCCAAATGTCTCCAGGCTCTCTCAGAAATCCATGTGATAGAAAGGTTTTTGGCAATAAATCATGTGTATAACACAATGTATTATCCTAATCTTTAGACTTCGATTACATGGTAAAAGTCAAAAGATCAAAAAGAACAGCCTTATTTGTAAAAAGCTTGGTCTTGCTGACAAAAACACCCTCAAAGTAGCTCATGAACAGCCTTATATTGCCACTGAGAGCCAGAGATGACCTTTAAATTGTTGCTTTTTTCAAAAAGATTATAAAGCACACCCATAACCCATTTTGTTTTGAAGAATTTAAAATGAGAGAAGATTTGTGAATGATTACACACAAGACAATTAAAATGTATTTGATGAAATAGTTTGTCTGCGTAACTTTAAGATTCAAAAGAACTCACTGAATGTCCCCAAGTAAAGGTCCTTGTTCCCTGCAACTCTGCCAATCCGGGCTTGCCATCGGCCGTGTTGATGATGTCTGTTAAAGATTAAAACAGAATCAGATGGAACAAACAAAAACAAGAAAGTAAATAAAGCAATCACACAAGAACATGACAGAATGGCTGAGAATTTCATTATCCAAGAAGGAGAAATTACAAAGAGCGGCTGTTATAGCCCTCAACTGAAATAATTCATATCTAATAAGATCTTAATACAACAAAAATTGGGTCTGAGCTAGTGCTGGTCAATAACGAGTCACAAGCATAAATCCAGTAGAATATGAGACACCACAAAGACTAGGGTTATTAATAACAATTCTTTTCAAAAAAAGAAAAAGAAAAAAAAAAGAGCACGTTCTTGCAAGTTGGAACTATGAAAATACAGGCAAAATAGTAAGACCTTGTGACTCCTCTGTACATTGAAGCTCCCCTTGAGAAGCCACTGCTTTTTCTGCAAAAATTGAATGTTAGAGGAAGAAATATATCAAACAACACAAAATTGGGGTGTTATACACAATAAAAGGGTGATCGAGTGCAGGAGTCTCCATTGTACCTTCTTAAGTGAGCAACATATTCTTGTCGGGTCATGTTCTTCATATCTTCAAGTTCTTGTTGATAGTTTTCCACCTGCATTACCGATACACATTCTATGTCAGCAAGAAAATAAATCGATTGACAAATAAACATATTGAGGATCAGAGCACTACGGGAAAATTGATATGGGTTGAAGCTCCCCAGTACTTGAGCGCCGCCAAATCGTAAGCTCTTGCAGCTTTTTCTTCCATATCATAACCCCCTGCAAACCAAAACTAGGTAATTATCTAACCAAAATGAAGGAAATAATATGCTCATGGCTCAATCATTGTCAATGGAAGTCTTACCCAAATAAACTGATAACCATCATTAGATTGAAATGGTACACAGATCAACCAAGAACATGAAAAATCAGTAAAAAAAGCTAGGATTAGTCACTCACTTCAAGAACAAAAAAAAAAGTCGATTTTTTTTTACATGTATCAAATTTTTATTTTTATTTTTATTTTTGACTAACCTTGCCTTCCTTTCCTGCTTTGTCCCTCTTTCTTGCAACTATTGTCCCACAGATGAGCTTCATATCTACCAGTCCATCTATGCCTGATGAACAAAAAAAAAAACCACAAATAGAAATTAAAAAAAAAAAAAAACATTAAATAATAATAAATTAATAAAAGCCAAACACAGCTTACAAAAATGACAGAACTAACCTTGTGACACCTCTGTACTGAGAAGTTCTCTGTCCAAATGTATCTATGGACTTCCTATGAACAATCTGCTTCTGATCAAGCTTTACAGATCCTCTTTTCTTTGTTTCCAAGGCTACACACTCGGTCACAGCGGGTGAGATTTGGTGTGAACCAGTGACACAGCTTGATTGGGACCCAGGGCTCATAGACAAACTCAGAGACTGTAAATCTCCATAGCCCAGTGCACTCATTGACCCAGATTCACCCCCATTGTCCCCCAATCCATGGCTGCCATGAAAATTCCTCGAAACCCAGTTCTTCATTCCACAGATTTCATCCTCTGCCGCCATTGTTGTGATCTGGGCTTGCTTAGTGTCCTCTGTTAATGGGGATGTTTGGTACACCTCATGGCCTCTGAATGCAGAGTAGTCTGAGTATTGTTGGACATGAATCTGGTTTTGTGGTTGATGGTTTAGGAAGTCTTGACTAGTGTTGTTGTTGCTGTTGGTTTCATGATCTGGGTTTTGTTGTTGGTGGTAGTACAAGCTGTCTAGGCTCAGAGCCATGGCTTCTCTGTCACAGCTTTCATAATGATGGGTCCCCATTGTTGCACCTCCAAAGAAGTCTTCCAGTTTTGGTGTTGAAGTTGTTTCCATTCCTTCACATGGAAAAGTCAAAGACACAAGAGTCCACAAGTTCAGACGAGCGGCTCAAGACATTACCCAAAAAAGAAATAATAGAGAGAGAGAGAGAGAGAGAGAGAGAGAACCTTGTGGGGTTTGAGACCTGGTGAGAGCTTCCATTATACAGAGGGAGCCATCGGACTTGAGTGGCATGACAGTCAAAGGAGAGTAAAAGGCACCAGTTTCAGCTTCATGAACTCCATAGCAAGCACCAGAGTAGCTGAAATGACTTGGGGAGTGAAAGAAACTTGTTGGGAGTGCACTGGAAACAGAACCAGAGGGAGAGATATGAGTTTGATGATGAGGCTCTGAAGAAACTCCAATGGTGTTCATATGAGAGGAAGATAGAGAAAAGCCCAACCAGTTGTTATTACTGTTGTTTGTGTTGGTGTTGGTATTACTATCATTGCTCATGGACTTCATTTTCCTTCCTGTCAATCCTTTTTTTCCCACTTAACAAACAACAAGTTTGTTCAATCATTGGGTAACAAATAAACTAATGATATACAAAGAAGTCTTCTCTTTGTTGCTTGGCTCCATTTTGAAAAATGGGTTGTTTTTGTTTTGTAGCTGCAGAGAGGTGGATTAGAAGAGCAAATCTAACCATCCATCTGAACAAAATCCAAATACTCTGAATGGGTAAATCTATGCTCACTCTCTGAGGAAAAAGATTTCAAAAGAGAAGAAAGCAAAGCAAGTCCCTTTAAACTAAACAAAAAGAATGAGTTTCAAGCAACGCTGGCTGGGCATCGTTCCTGCATTCCATAGGGATCTGTGTTTGAGAAAGACCTCTGCTTATGCTTTTTTTTTTTTCTTCTTTTCTTTCTCTCCGCTCCTCTCTGCCTCCTCTTTCTTTTCTTTTCTCTTCTCTTCAAGACATACAAGTACACATGTATAATTATATATCCATACATCCATACCTACGTACATCAATTAGAGCAGGAGAGGTTTTTTTTTTTCAAATAAAATTTTCCAAACTCAACTCTCTTTTTTTTTTTTTTTTCCAATTTATTTATGTCAAATTCAATTTATTTTAGGTTCACAAACTCCAACATCCCTCAATTATTCATTAGAAATTAACCAATTAATGTTGGGTAAGCTAATGATGTAAAGGGAGGTATGGCCATATTAATATGATATGATGTAACCACTTTGATTTTTTCATTCCCACAGTCTTCAGACAGGCCTAGATGAGGAAGGCTTAGAAGTAGATGTTTGGTGAATAAGTTAATGCTCTATATAAAGAGAAACATAATTGCCAAGGATGATGATTTGTCCCTTAATTTTTTTCTCTCGAATCCTCCGAAATCACAGAGGCAAGTGCGAGAGAGAGAGAGAGGGCTGTGAATCTCGTCTCCTCGCTGCCTCCTCACCGCCACTGCTCAAATCGCAGCCAGACTCAGCTCAATTCCGACTGGCTGCCTCTCGCCTCGGCCCGTCTCTGCCTCCTCTTCCCCTGTGGTTAGGGCCCCCTCCAGTCCTCTTCCTCATTCCCCGTTCCCTTTCTCCTCCTCCTTCCTCCTTCCCCTCCTCCTCCTCCTTCCTCCTTCCTCCTTCCCCTCCTCTTCTCCTTCTTCCTCTTCCTTCTGATTTCTGCTTCTGAAAAAACAAAAAAAAAAAAAGAAAAGATTGCCTTTAAGAAGATTCAGAGGGGCTATTTTCAAGCGACGTAGCATTACCGAATTGCAAAATGCTATCCTCATGTTATTTTAGTAGCTAATAGCTATTCAATAATGTTTAGCGAAAATTTTACGACAATATTAATTTATTTTTGTTAAGTAATTCAGAAATAATAGATAATCTATTTAGTGTATTTAGTTTATGAATTTGAGTAAAAATTTTAAAAGAGAAAAGAAAAGAAAAAAACAAAAGAAATGTATTAAAAAAAATTAAGTTATATTTCTTTTACTTATTTCGTTTCTTTAGAAATTTTTTATTTAAATTTATGATTTAAACACAGTTTTAATGGGTTTTACTCAATCAATAATATAGTGAAAAACTTCACTACCGAGACAGTACTAATTCATATTTGTTAGGTGATTGAAAAATAAGAGATGACTCACATAGTACTATGAAACTATTTAATTTGAATTAAAAAAAAAAAAGCAACTGTTTAATAATTTTTTTATTTTATTTTAGTACAGGATTCTATATAAAAATTTGGAAAAGTTACCCTAACATCTTTTGAAATTTGAAGAAATACAATAAATTTCATAAGTTTAAGATAATTACATTAGATTCTCTTAAAAATTTAATTCATATAACACTTAATTTATTTTTATCAAAAATTCGTTAGTCGCATGAAAGAAAAAATGATATTATCATTTATTTTATATTATGTATCTTTATATCTTCATATCACCTGTAATAGTTTTGACCTCTCTAACCTTATTAAAAATGATATCAATATAATTATATTAAAATTGTAAAATTTATTATATTTTTTTCTAAATATCAGGAGAGGTAAATATATTTTACCTTAAAATTTTAGTAAAAAAATTATAATATTCAATTATGAAGTGGATAGTTTTCACATGAAAGAAAGGTGAAAACGTGTGGTGAGAACGGAGAAATAGAGAATTAGAGCTAATCACTAAAGCAGTACATTGTCTGTGTCCTTTGACCAACTTTAGTTTTGCAACTCATGTGGTGGAGAGGTATCTACCTCCCATACTACACTGTTGCTGTGAAGCTTGTGACGACGCCGTTTCTAAATTGCCTCGATAACAGTATGTTTACTGAAATAATTAAGGGGTTGTTTGGGATGATTTAAATAAGTATATTTTTTAATTTTTTAAGAAAAAAAAATATGAAATATAAGCTGAGTTTAAAGTGATGTGGTAAAAAGATGATGTGATTTGAATAAGATAATATAACTTAAATAAGATAGTAACTTTTTGATTTTTTAATTTTTTTAGATTATGTCAAAATAAACCTAAATACACAGCCTGAGTATTCGTTAATTTAAAGAGTGGGCGAATGTTTTAAAGTTAAAATGTGCTCTATTTGTGTGTTATAAAATAAAATAATTATAATTATTACAATATTTTTAAAAAGTATAGTGCTTTCATTAGCATGATTAAAAAAATAAGTTGAGATATAATAAGAACAGTATCAATAGAACAACAACAACTACTTCTCTTTTTCTTAAATTATTGGGCTCTCCATAGTTAACAACACTACTGTAACTATTGGAAATAAAAAATAAATGTTTGTTTGTTATCTGACTTAATTGCTGACACTAATGAGTCTTTAATAGAATCATTGTAGATGCTCCAACAAATAATTTTTTTTAAAAGTTTGATTATTTCAATTTTAATTTCAATTAATTATTATTATTATTTTTTTTGGGTAATCTTATTGAGCTTATTTGTTATCATAGTATAATAACCCAAAATGTTAAAGCCATACAAATAAATTCTTTTAGAATAATATTAGGAATTATGAAAAAAAAATATTATAAAATCTTTTATAAAGATTTCTCTTCTTTTGTTTAGTATGTGATATTTTCTTATGTATGTAATCCAACAATAAAGAATCTTTTATAATCATTTTTATGATATATTTTTTTTTTATGATACTTACTATTACTCATTTTTTTTAGAGCTGTAATTGGGGGCTCGAAAACGGGACCCCTGAATGTCCCTAAATTTTTTTTTTTTTTTTAGCAGACGAAGAAGAGAAGGAGGGGGAGGGGAGGAAGAGGAGGAGGAGGAGAAATGACTGGATGGGGCCTAAAAAATGGAGGAGGAGGGGGCGGAGGCGACGCGATCGGCGGAGGCGACGAGCGAGCAGCTGACCAGCGGCGATCGAGGCAGAGCGACAAAGGCGGCAGTGGCGATCGGAGGCGGCGTGACCTCTCGCTCTCCCTCTCTTTCTCTTTCTCTCCCTCTCCCTCTCCCTCTCTCTCTCTCTCTCTCTCCTTCTCCCTCACTGCGTATCAGACTGAGGAAGAAGAAGAAAAAAAATAATAAATTGAATGGCTGAAACGACGTCGTTTCAACCATTCGGGGCATTTGGGAGAGAATTTTTCGGGCACAAAATCATCTTCTTCTTTTTTTATATATATAAAGCTGGTACAAAATGACGTGATCAAAATCAAGGAACAAAACTTTTGACACGCACCGAAAACTATACAAAATAATAAATTGTTGCGAAACCTATTAAGAATACTTTGACAATGATTATTTCTATAGATTTGGAGTGGCAGCTGTGTCTCTAGCACAGTAACCTTTATTGTACAACTAAATGAGTTTATTTTAATTATTTAAATCGTTTATCGTTTAAAATATATTGAGTAAAATATATTTAAAAGAAATTAAGTTAATCAAATATTGTCAATTTTTTTATACACTCATATTTGTATCTACAAAAATAAATGACAATTGTGATTTAAAGTATTAAAATGAATATAAATGTGAGTAAATGAAAATGTCAACAAATCCGATTAATTTAATTTTTTACAGGTATATTTTACTCGATATACTCTAAAATATGAATGATTTGAATCATCAAAATGAACCCTGAAATAGACCCATTTAGCTGCACAGTAGCCACCCCGAATCCCATTTCTATTCATCAATTTTTGTCAACAAAAATAAAATCGAAAATAAAAATAATTTAAATTTATTAGACAATATAATAAACAATAAATAAATAAAAAAAGAGATAGACGGGACAGACAAAACAAATAGAATTAAATCACTATCTTTCCATATCTTGTTTTTCAATTGAAAAAAAAACTGGTACATGATATTTCAAGACTGTTGAATAATTATTTAATTTTTCAAGGATAGAACACCTTCTGATTTTATATCGACACGTCCATATCCATGTCTTCCAATGGAACTTTAAATATTTTTAATCCACAACCCATAAGGTGTACCTAGTACAATGTTGTCAACGTGAAATCTTTTGTTTCTTTTTTACTTTCGTCAACACCTGCTTCAGGCAAACAGTGAGTTGTGAATTATCGTTATCAACATGAACATGACAACCATTGCATGATTGCCACATAATTTATGGTTTAAGACAAAATAATTCATAATTTAGGTGTAGTTGTTGAAAAGTACGGTTTAAGACATTGCAGAGCTGATTAAATTCTCACTATCACTCTACTTGCCTCACAACACATGAACATTACTCATGATAGATTTTCTTATTTGAAGATAATTCTTGAGGAATTAATAAAAATAAATAATATCTTGTTATACGTCCACTTGTGATTTGTTGAGACATATTCTCAAGTAAGGTCATGTGACCTTGGACTGAGATGTTAGTTGTGTGGGCCAAGATATGTATGCTGACCATATCTTGGTGGGGTTGTTGGGTCGAGAGGTTGATCCTTGGCTAAGGCTTGATTCCTAGGTTGGGGAAAAATTAGGAATCTTTGAGGAGGTTAATCTTAATCCAACTAGAAAAATAATCCAATAAGATGGAAAGTATCTTACAAGGAAAGAGATTCAATAAACAATGTAATTCCACCACGAAAGATATTCTACAAAGAAGGGATCTTGTTGGAGGCGGTAAGACACTCTATATAAAGATTAACACCATATAAAGACTAACACCCCAAGGGTAAAGATATGTGAGTATTTGGAAAAGAAGGCTGCTTTCCTTCGCAAGTAGGGTCACTCTCATCAAATCGGTTTTGGCATCCTTGCCTGTTTATTATATGTCTTTGTTTATGATTTGTGACAACCCTCACCTCTGATTAGTGCTAATCTCTGATTAAGTATGATAAGTAATTGAACAGACTAAAATTCTGAACTGAATGCATGAGTATGTTGTTTAATTGCATTTCTATCTGTTAGTCATTAAATGATCTGTTCATGTTTTATCTTTGAACTGCGAATTGAAAGCCTTATCGGCGACCGATTCAGAAATTGATTGGTATTTTATGTTAATTAGAATTTATGTTATTTTGTGGCAGATTTAATTGAAATTTGATTTGGAACAATTAAATTAGATTAAATAATGTTAAATTACATTAGTTGCAATATTTACACAATTGCCACTTAGTGGCTTGATTCAAGACCATTCTTTTCTACTTCCCTCATGTTTGATATGCCATCCCTTTTATCTTTGAGGCCAAACGTGTGAGAGAGAGTGAATTGGAAGGAAAGAATTGATTCAACAAAGTTTGGCTTGGAACTTAGGAGAAATTGAAAGAGAATTGCATAATTGAGCTTCTTTACCTTGAATTCAAGACCTAAGGTAGAGATTTCATCCTCTCATTTGTACATTTAAGTTGTATCTTGCATGGTTCATGGGATTATTGGGGGTTAGAGTCAAATTATGGTTTAAAGTGTTGAATTGAGGCTTAATCCATGCATGCATGTTCATATTCTTGAATTTGGAGGTTGTTCTTCATGAATTCCCACATGCATGTCCATTTTCTAGTTGTAATTCATGAATTCATCATGTTTTTGAAAGGATTGACTCATTTGATCATGTGTTAGAAGCTTTGAATTCAATTGAATATATGCAGTACATCTTGTTCTTGAAGTTTATTTAAAATTGGTGTTCAATTGACTCACCCTTTGGGCTTTGATTTTTCAAATTGATCTTCGAAACATGTTATATTGTTGGTTTCCAAGTGTTTTCCACAAAATTGGCCAAAAAAGTTGAGTTTTGAGGTGTTGAATGCTTGGTTTGAGCTTGGGAGGCAAGTATGGAAATTCCAGGTTTTGGCTTCTACGCTCGAGCGAAGGATTCCACGCTCGAGTGACCGTCTTTTGTTCAGAGCTCCGCTCGAGTGAAGGAATTCTCGCCGGCGTAGATTCTAAGCTCTCATTTTTTGGTGCCTTGAGCCTTGACGCTCGAGCGAAGGATGTGTCTTACGCTCGAGCGAGCATCGACCGGGGATTTTCAACATCCAGCACTTTTTGCATTTTTACAGACCGCTCGAGCGAGGAAGTCTACGCTCAAGCGACTCCACTGTTTTGACAAGCTTGCTCGAGTGAAAAAAGCCACACTCGAGCAAAATCCCTATTTTCTGAAAATTTTGAAAAGTGTTTTATAATGCATCTTTGCATCCTCATTCCATCCTAGGCATTCCTAGGCCTAGTTTAAGGCATCATCTTAATGAGGATAATGTTATAGAACCACACCAAGTATAAAAAAGGGCTAAGTTATTAATCCCGAGTGTGTGTTCGTTCTGCAACTGTAGGATTGACATTCAAGGACGCGCATTAGCTTGCCTATAGCCCAGTGTTCTGTGAGTAACAATGTTGTAAAGATATGTTCAATTATGATTATCTTCTGAATGATCAACTGTTCTGCCTACTGAAACGTCACTGTTTAATGAATGAATGTTTGTCCTGTTTGTAAACTGTATTCGTGACATCCATAGCAATTTACTGTTACTGCTACTGTCACAGAGATCTCTGTCGGTTCCCATGTTTGGAACCATTACTGTTACTGTTACGATGGCCATCAACTGACTGTTCGGCCTGTTAAGACCTACTTGTCACGACCCAAACTCGCCCCTATGGGTTTAGTATCAGAATCGCCAAGAATTTGAGATTACCGAAGGCATGGCAGAAGCCAAAACAGTAAGTAAACAATGTCCAACGAGCTGTGACAGTCTGTATGCAAAAAGACTTTCCATACATATACATAGATACATGAACAGTACAAAACAGTATGTACAACATTTACAGTCGATCAGAACAGGGACCTAATCCTTGATAAATAGTACAGTAACAGTGCTATCAGTCTAAACAATAACCTAAAACAGATACAGAGACAGATGGGGGAATTTAAAACACCTCTAAGCCATAGCTTGGCAGGCTCGGAACCTCGCAGTGAGGCGCAGTGGTTGGCTTGACAAAAAGGGGAGTCTAACCCACGCTCCTAGCTCCGGTTTGGTGCCTGAACATCTACATATATATATATATATATAAACAGTGAGCTAAAGCCCAGTGAATAACATAAGGCGTAAAGAGGTTTAGAATGAATGCACTTATAGTAATGAAAACAGTTCATTGATTCGGTATTTCAGTCATTCAGTCATAACAGTCATATGTGGTACATCCATTAGCATAGCAATACAGTAAACAATAGGTCTTAAAAGACGGAACAGTCAATGATGGCCATCAATCAAGATGAATGAGTGGTTCCAACAAGGAACCGACAGAGATCTTTGTATGAACGAATAGATAGTAGTTGCTAAGGATGCCACAATGTCTGATTCGAGAATGAGACATACATTCATTCGATTAATAGTGTTAGTTCAGAAAACAGTTCAGTTAAACAGTCAGAAATATTCACAGTTGAACATATCTTTACACAATTGTTACTCACAGAGTTCTTGGCTACAATTAGGCTAGAGCGCGTCTCCAGATGCCAACCCTACATAGTTTACAGGATGAACGCGCACTAAGTTATACAGTTGAGAAACAATAACTTAATCCCTAATTTGCCTCGGTGTGGTTCTAAATCAATATCCTCATTAAGATGCCTTAAACATGCCATAGGAATGCCTAGGATGGAAAGAGAATGCAAAGTTGCAGTTAGAAACACTTTTCAAAATTTTCAAAAAACAGGGGTCTCGCTCGAGCTTGGCTTTCTACGCTCATGCGGACATGCAAACAAAGGATCTCCGCTCGAGCGTGACTTACGTCGCTCGAGTGGATTGCAAGCTACAGTGAAATACTGGATGTTCAAAATTCATGCTCGACGGGCGCTCGACACTTGCTCGAGCGTGAGACACAAGTCCTCGCTCGAGCGTGAATTCTCTAGCTCGAGCGGCCTGTAAGCTCATACAAAGTACTGGATGCATGCATTTCATGCTCGAGTGTCACTTTACTCGCTCGAGCGGAAGGCATGATCACAGAGTGTACGCTCGAGCGTGGAGTTCCTCGCTCGAGCGTGGGTCCAAAATCTGGAAATTCCAGATTTGAACCTCAAGCTCAAAACCAAGTTTTAATGTATCAAATTCAATTCCTTTGGGCCCATTTCCTGGAAAACACTTGTAAACACATAGAATAACATGTTTCAAAGCTCAATTTGTAAAATCAAAGCCCAAGGGTAGTTTAATTAAATCCAATTTCAAACCAATTTCCATGAACAAGATGAACATGCAACATGTATGAACTCAAATCGTTTCAAAGCTTTAAATACAAGCTCAAATGAGCTAACTCTTACAAAAACATGATGAATTCATGGTCTACTCTCAAAATATAGACATGCAAGTGAGGAATGATAAATTACAACCTTAAAACTTATCAATATGCACATGCATGCAACAATTGAGCTTCATGGCAACAATTTAACTCCAATTTATGGCCTTAGGCTCTCATCTACCATGAACCATGCACAAACTAACTTGAATTCATAATTAAGGAAGTAGGCACTTTACTTTTGGTCCTCAATTACAAGAATGGAAGCACAATATGCAAGAATCCCTTCAATCTGTACGATTCGCTAAGCCAATTTGTGAAGAACTCAAGCTTTCTCTACCTCTCTCTCTCCCAAGTCGGCAAGAACAATAAATGGATTGATGAAATGTTGCCTAAGTGTATAATGAGGCTCAAATATAGTCTAGGTAGTGGGCCACTTATGTGGCAAAATGGTAATTAGGCCAACTCTTGACATTAAGCTTATTTTAATCTAATTTAATCATACCAAATCACTTTTCAAGTAAATATACCATAAAATTACATAAATTCTAACGATCATAAGACATCAATCGATTTCAGATTTGGCCGCCGATAAGGCCTTCAATTTGCAGTTTAAACATAAAAACATGAACAGATAATCAAACAGGCAACAGATAGAGATGCAATTTAACTAACATACTCAATCAATTTGGTTTCAAATTTCAGTCAGTCAGTCAATTATCATACTTGATCTCAGTTTAGTAGTAATCAGTGATTAAATCAGTAATCAGTGGCGAGGGTTGTTACACTACTATACTGTTTTGCTATGAGATGTACAATATATGACTGCTATGGTTTCTAAGTGACTGATATGACTGTTTAATTACTGAAAGGACATTCATTTTTAACCCCTTTACATTACTGTTATTCACTGGGCTTTAGCTTACTATTTATATACATATATGTAGGTGTCCAGGCACCGGACCGGAGCTAGGAGCGTCGGGTTAGCTCCCGTTTTGTCAAAGCCAACCATTGTGTCTCACCTCGAGGTTCCGAGTGCGTCAAAGCCAAGGCTGTTTTGAGGTGTTTTAGATTTCTCCATTTTTGTCTCTGTTCTGTAATAAATGTTAAGACTTGACTGTACAGTTAGTTAGGGACTTGGTCCCTGATATGGATGTTTGTGTTTATGTCGCATGTACATATGTTTTGGTTATCTATGTGGCATGTTTATGAAAAGATCTTTTCGCATTCAGACTGTCACAGCTCATTAGACATCTTTTATTTACTGTTTTGGCTTTCGCTAGCTCTTTTCTCTGTATTACTGTTAAGTAGGCCTTTGGTAATCACGGATTACTAGCCGGTTACGATACTGAACCCATAGGGGCGGGTTTGGGTCGTGACAGAGTGGTATTAAAATGATATCAAACTATGAGTTATACCACACACATGTGTCCAAATGAGCTATAGAATGTCCTAGAAAAGTGAATGGGGCGTTGCATGAGCATTGAAAAAGTGTGTGTGGCCATGACATGAATATATGTGCTAATGTGCTAATGTGTTTAAGTAAGCAATTCCTATGTTCATTATTACTATATTGCATATAGTGAAATGGACAATGCAAGGAATGCCGATGAAATGGAATCATCTGATGCCAGAATGGCAAGATTAGAAAGAACAGTTGAACTGTTGACTGAAGTTTTAAGACAACAACAAAACCAACAACCCCCACCTCCTCCAGTACAACCCGAACAGAATGTTAATGATGATATAATTGCTTTGACACAGAAGTTTAGTAAAATGAAACCATCATCCTTTTAGGGAGGCCTTGAACCGTTAAAGGCCAAAGCATGGGTTCTAGAAACAGAGAAATTATTTAAAGTGTTCCCGTATTCCGAAGCACACAAGGTATTGCTGGCTACCTTTACTTCATAAGAAGAGGCCAGAAGGTGATGGATACTTGTTCGTGACACAAATATGGTCATGACTTGGGCTCAGTTTAAAGAGTCCTTCTTTGAAAAATACTTTTCCCAGTGTGTCCGGGATCGCAAAGTGACTGAGTTCGAATAGTTGAAACAGGGCACCATGTCGGTAGCAGAATATGAATCAAAGTTTACTGAACTCGCCAGATATGCACCACACATGATGGACACTGATTACAAAAAGGCCAGGAAGTTTGAAGGCAGCATTAATGTAGAGATACTTGATAGAATCAACGTGCTGAAATTACTGAAATATGTGGATGTTCTTGATCAAGCAATAATAGCCAAGTCGAACATCGAGGCATTATAATAGACCGAATCACCAGTGACTGAATGACGTGGTAAGAGACGAGGTTTTAAGTTTAAGAAAGGTCAGAACAGTTCATTGAATAAGAAGCAAAATACAGGGTCAACAAACAGTTCTAGTCAGGGAAATGGTTCCATACCACCTTGCTCTAAATGTGGGAAAAAGCATAAAGGAGTTTTTTATAAAATTTCTGGTTCTTGTTACAGGTGTGGCAAGGTGGGCCACATGGTCAAAGATTGCCCTTCCACTTCTCAAGGCAATAGTAAAGCTGCAGCTAGCGCAGCAGCATCAACTGTTGCACCGAAACCCAATCCCAAAGCTACCGGAAATGAGCCTCTAAGGCAAGGCCGAGTGTTCGCACTTGTACTGGGAGATGTGCAGAATACCGAGACCGTTGTGTCAGGTATACTCTCAATTTGTGCTCAAAATGCTTATGTTCTGATTGATTCGGGGTCTACACATTCATATGTCTTGTATGCTTTTTCACGAAAATTGAATAGACCACTGAAACCTATGAATTATTTGTTAGCTGTATCTTCACCTGTTGGGAGATCCATGACTTGTGCTTATATGTACCCTGCATGTGAAATTATTGTTGGGGATGTGCATTTGTATATTGATTTACTGCCTTTGAATATCTATCATTTTGATGTGATATTGGGAATGGACTGGTTAACAAAATATCATGCTACCATAGACTGTGTAACATAACAAGTTATTTTTCGTCCACCTGGATTGCCTGAATTTGTATTTAACGGAGTTGGTGTAGTGCCTTCCCCATATCTAATTTCGTCTATGAAAGCTTTTAAACTGGTTAAGAAGGGATGCAAAGGGTATCTATGTTGTATATTAACTGTACCTATTGATACTAAAGCTAATGTGGACAGTATTCCCATAGTCAGAGAATTCCAAGATGTTTTTCTAGATGATTTGCCAGGGGATTTGATTGACAGGGACATTAAGTTCACCATTGATGTGATTCTGGGTATACAACCAGTTTCTAAAGCTCCGTACAGAATAGCACCTACTGAACTGAAAGAACTGAAAATTCAGCTGCAAGAATTGTTAGATAAGAAGTTCATCAGGCCCAGTACTTCGCCGTGGGGCGTATCGGTTCTTTTTGTCAAAAAGAAAGACGGCTCACTAAGACTCTACATTGACTACCGTGAATTGAACAAGATAACAGTGAAAAACAAATATCCATTGCCTCGAATTGATGATTTGTTTGACCAGTTACAAGGTGCCCAGGTTTTCTCTAAAATTGACCTTAGATTTGGATACCACCAGTTGAAAGTCAAACCAGAGGACATTGAAAAGACTGCCTTTCGAACGAGGTATGGACATTATGAATTTCTTGTTATGCCTTTCGGAGTAACTAATGCACCTGCCGCATTTATGGACCTTATGAATAGAATTTTTAAACCGTTCCTCGATGAATTTGTAGTTGTGTTCATAGATGACATTCTGATTTATTCCAAAAGTAGAGAAGAACATGAACACCATTTGAGAATTGCCTTATAGACCCTAAGAGAACAGAAACTGTATGCAAAACTGACAAAGTGTGAATTTTGGCTCGATAATGTTATGTTTTTGGGACATGTGATCAGTAAGGATGGCATTATAGTTGACCCATAGAAAATTGAAGCAATGGTGAATTGGCCTAGACCGACTAATGTTACTGAAGTTTGAAGCTTCCTAGGCCTAGCCGGGTACTACAGAAGGTTTGTAAAAGACTTCTCCAGAATTGTCCTACCATTGACTCAATTGACTCAAAAGGGAAAACCATTTGACTGGACCGATCAGAGGGAATCAACTTTCCAAGAACTGAAGACTCGACTGGTGACTGCACCGATTCTCACCCTACTCTCAGGTACGGATGGATTTACTGTTTTTAGTGATACTTCTTACAAGGGTTTGGGATGTGTCTTAATGCAGAATGGTAAAGTTATTGCATATGCTTCCCGACAACTGAGACCGCATGAGAAAAATTATCCGACCCACGACTTGGAACTTACTGCAGTAGTATTTGCATTGAAAATTTGGTATCACTATCTTTATGGGGCAACATGTGAGGTGTATACAGACCACAAGAGTTTGAAATATTTCTTTACACAGAAAGAATTGAATATGAGACAGCAGAGATGGTTAGAACTAATAAAAGACTACGACTTGCAAATTTTGTACCATCCAAGGAAAGCTAACACCGTTGCTAATACACTCAGCTGTAAGTTAATTGGGAATTTAGCCTATTTACTCAACGGACAGAAAGAACTGCTATGTGACCTTGAAAAATTTGAATTTGAGATTGTTCTACGAGAACAAAGTGGAACATTGGCAGCAATTTCTGCCCAACCAGCGCTTATTGAAGAGATCAAGGAGAAACAACAGCAAGATGATTTTTTGAAAAAGATCATTGATGAACGGGAGTCCAAACCGAGGTCGGACTTCAAATTTGAGAATAATGTGTTGAAATTTCAGGAAAGGTTATGTGTACCGAATGATTCTGAACTGAAAAGACGAATTCTGCAAGAGGGCCACAATTCAAAACTGTCTATCCATCCAGGAAATACGAAAATATACCAAGACTTGAAACTGAATTTCTGGTGGCCGGTTGCTGACTTTGTATCGAAATGTCTTCATTGCCAACAAGTTAAAGCTGAACATCAATGACCCGAAGGCTTACTGTAGCCCTTACCAATATCGGAGTGGAAATGAGAACATATCACTATGGATTTCATTATTGGTTTACCTCGCTCCAGTAAAGGTATGGACTCAATTTGGGTTATTGTTAATAGATTGACTAAATCTGCTCACTTCTTACCTGTCAAAACAATCTATAATGCGGACAAATTGGCTACAATTTATATTGATGAGATTGTTAGACTGCATGGAGTGCCTGTATCTATTGTTTCTGATAGGGACTCGAAGTTTACATCGAGATTTTGACAAAGTCTGCAAACTGCATTGGGTACTGAACTGAGACTGAGTAGTGCATACCATCCTCAAATAGATGGCCAGTCAGAAAGGACCATTCAGACTTTGGAAGATTTACTGCGGATGTGTATTCTTGATTTCCAAGGAAATTGGAAAAGTCATCTACCCTTAGCTGAATTTGCCTACAATAACAGCTTTCACTCGAGTATTGGTATGGCGCCTTTCGAGGCTTTATATGGTAGAAAATGTCGATCTCCTATCTGTTGGGTAGAAGTTGGAGATGGGCCTTTGCTTGGGCCAGAGATTGTACAAGAAACCACGGAAAAAGTGAAACTGATTCAACAGAGATTGAAAACCGCACAAAGCCGACAGAAAAGTTATGCGGATGTCCGGAGGCGAGACAGGGAATATGAAGTAGGTGATCATATTTTTGTTAAAGTGACACTAATGAAAGGGCAGACTCGTTTTGGAGTCAAGGGTAAGCTAGCGCCGAGATATGTCGGACCGTATGAAATTATTGAGAAGATTAATCTGGTGGCGTATTAAGTACCGTTTCCTCCTGAAATAGAATATATGCATAATGTCTTCCAGATTTCAATGTTGAGGGATTACCTTCGGGATCCCTTCCATGTTATTGAGCCTACCCGTGTAGTGCTAAGTGATGACTATACTTATGAAGAACGGCCTATTCAGATTGTGAACCGGCGGATCAAGAAATTGAAAAACAAAGAAATCCCGCTAGTAAAAGTGGACTGGCAAAACCATGGTGGCGTTTATGCCACTTGGGAAAGAGAAGATGATATGTTGAAGAGATATCTTGAACTGTTTCCCCTGGACCCAGTGTTCTTCCGAAGTGAAGGTAATTCGAGTTTAGAGGGCCAAACTCTTTTATGGGGGGAAGACTGTGATAACCCTCACCTCTAATTAGTGCTAATCTCTGATTGAGTATGATAAATAATTGAATCTGGGGGAAAAACGTGACAACCCTCACCCCTAATTAGTGCTAATCTCTGATTGAGTATGATAAATAATTGGACAGACTGAAATTTTGAACTGAATGCATGAGTATGTTGTTTAATTACATTTCTATCTGTTAGTCATTAAATGGTCTGTTCATGTTTTATCTTTGAACTGCGAATTGAAAGCCTTATCAACGACCGATTCAGAAATTGATTGGTACTTTATATTAATTAGAATTTATGTCATTTTATGGTAGATTTAATTGAAATTTGATTTGGAACGATTAAATTCGATTAAATAATGTTAAATTATATTAGTTGCAATATTTACACAATTGCCACTTAGTGGCTTGATTCAAGACCATTCTTTTCTATGTCCCTCATGTTTGATATGCCATCCTTTTTATTTTTGAGACCAAACGTGTGAGAGAGAGAGAATTGGAAGGAAAGAATTGATTCAACAAAGTTTGGCTTGGAACTTAGGAGAAATTGAAAGAGAATTGCATAATTAAGCTTCTTTACCTTGAATTCAAGACCTAAGGTAGAGATGTATCAAAAAAAAAAAAAAAGACCTAAGGTAGAGATTTCATCATCTCATTTGTACATTTAAGTTGTATCTTGCATGGTTCATGGGATTATTGGGGGTTAGAGTCAAATTATGGTTTAAAGTGTTGAATTGAGGCTTAATCCATACATGCATGTTCATATTCTTGAATTTGGAGGTTGTTCTTCATGAATTCCCATATGCATGTCTATTTTCTAGTTGTAGTTCATGAATTCATCATGTTTTTAGAAGGATTGACTCATTTGATCATGTGTTAGAAGCTTTGAATTCAATTGAATACATGCATGTTAAATGTACATCTTGTTCTTGAAGTTTATTTGAAATTGGTGTTCAATTGACTCACCCTTTGGGCTTTGATTTTTTAAATTGATCTTCGAAACATGTTATATTATTGGTTTCCAAGTGTTTTCCAGAAAATTGGCCCAAAAAGTTGAGTTTTGAGGTGTTGAATGCTTGGTTTGAGCTTGGGAGGCAAATTTGGAAATTCCAGATTTTGGCTTCCACGCTCGAGCGATCGTCTTTTGTTCAGAGCTCCGCTCGAGCGAAGGAATACTTGCTCGAGCGTAGATTGCAAGCTCTCATATTTTTGGTGCACGTAGACGCACGCTCGAGCGACGAGACCTACGCTAGAGCGAAGGATGTGTCTTATGCTCGAGCGAGCATCGAGCGGAGATTTTCAACATCCAGCACTTTTTGCATTTTTACAGACCGCTCGAGCGAGGAAGTCCATGCTCGAGCGATCCCACTGTTTTGACAAGCTCGCTCGAGTGAAAAAATCCACACTCGAGCAAGATCCCTATTTTCTGAAAATTTTGAAAAGTGTTTTATAGTGCATCTTTGCATCCTCATTCCATCCTAGGCATTCTTAGGCCTAGTTTAAGGCATCATCTTAATGAGGATAATGTTATAGAATCACACCAAGTATAAGAAGGGGTTAAGTTATTAATCCTGAGTGTGTGTTCCTTCTGCAACTGTAGGGTTGGCATTCAAGGACGCACATTAGCTTGCCTATAGCCCAGTGTTCTGTGAGTAACAATGTTATAAAGATATGTTCAATTATGATTATCTTCTGAATGATCAACTGTTCTGCCTACTGAAACGTCACTGTTTAATGAATGAATGTTTGTCCTATTTGTAAACTGTATTCGTGGCATCCATAACAATTTACTGTTACTGTACTGTTACTGCTACTGTCACAGAGATATCTGTCGGTTCCCATGTTTGGAACCACTACTGTTACTGTTACGATGGCCATCAACTGACTATTCGGTCTGTTAAGACCTACTGTACTGTTTTGCTATGGAATGTACCACATATGACTGCTATGGTTTCTAAGTGACTGATATGACTGTTTAATTACTGAAAGGACATTTATTCTTAACCCCTTTACATTACTGTTATTTACTGGGCTTTACCTCACTGTTTATATACATATATGTAGGTGTCCAAGCACCGGACCAGAGCTAAGAGCGTCGGGTTAGCTCCCGTTTTGTCAAACCCAACCATTGTGCCTCACCTCAAGGTTCCAAGTGCGTCAAAGCCAAGGCTGTTTTGGGGTTTTTTAGATCTCTCCCTTTTTGTCTCTATTCTGTAATAAATGTTAAGACTTGACTGTACAGTTAGTTAGGGACTTGGTCCTTGACATGGATGTTTGTGTTTATGTCGCATGTACATATGTTTTGGTTATCTATGTGGCATGTTTATGAAAAGGTCTTTTCGCATTCAGACTGTCATAGCTCATTGGACACCTTTTATTTATTGTTTTGGCTTCCGCCAGCCCCTTCCTCTGTATTACTGTTAAGCAGGCCTTTGGTAATCACGGATTACTGGCCAGTTATGATACTAAACCCATAGGGGTGGGTTTGGGTCGTGACAAGATTCCTGAGTGTGTTACTAAAGAACTTGATAAGATTCAAGCAAGGTTTTTGTGGGGTAGAGATGAATTTAACAAGAAAATCCATTTGGTAAAATGGAATGAGGTGCAGTTACCTAAGAAGCAAGAAGGTCTTGGAATCAGAGATATCAGATTGATGAATGTATGCTTGCTTATAAAGTGATGGTGGAGATATGCCTTAAAAGAGGAGGCTTTGTGGAAGTCTGTGATTTGTGCTAAATATGGGGTATCTAGGGGTCAATGGTTTCCTCCAGTGAATGATTTGGCTTCTGTTTCATCTATCTAGAGAGAGTTCCTTGCTGTGCCTTTTTTAAATCCTTCGTTGTACAACTTTTTTCTTGAAAATGTGGTGATAAGGATTGGTGTTGGGAATAGGGTGAAATTCTGGGATGATATTTGGTTGGGAACATCAAGCCTCAAATATCAATTTCCAAGGTTGCATCAACTGAGTGTAGATGAGGAGATCACTTTGAAGATGCAGATGTCTTGTAGAGTTAGTAGCAACTTTTGGTGTTTTAAGTTTAGAAGGCCTCTATTTGGTTGGGAAGAATATGAGGTGTCTAGGTTGCAAAATCTGTTTGGAGTAGGGCCCTACCTTGCTGTTAATCAAAGGGATTCAGTTAAGTGAAAGGCAGAGCAGTCTAGGATTTTTAAAGTGGGCTCTGTGTATAATTTGTGCAAGCAAAGTGTTGGGTCTGTTCTCAGCTATCCAGAGTTGGTCTGGAATAATTTTGCTCCTCCTAAGGCTAAATTCATAACTTGGCTGGCTTGGAGAGGTAAATTGAAAACAACTGTTTTCCTCAGTAGAATTGGAGCTTTGAGAGGTAATGGGAATTTGCAGTGTGTGCTATGTAAAGCTAGGGATGAGTCTTCTAATCATCTTCTTTTATCATGTTCATTTGTATGGTGTGTGTGGTCTAACATCATGGACTGGTGGGGTCTTCAATGGGTGTTACCAGGTTCTTTCGAAGGTTTGATGCTCTAGTTAGGGTGGAAATTCAAGAAAAAGAAAAAACAGGTTTGGAGAGTTGTTTTTATCTTTGTTGTTTGGTCCCTGTGGCTGTATAGAAATGATTGTGTTTTTAATAATACTCAACCTGATATTGCTATTTTGTGTGAACTTATTAAAATTAGAGTGGCCTTGTGGTTGAAGACTTATGAAAAGGGCTGTTGTTATTCTGTTCAAGAGATTGTTTCAAACATAAAATGGGTCAGTCATATCATCTAGGTCAAGAGGAGGCTGTGGTGGCTGTTGCTGTTATGATTCGTTGGTGATTTGCGAGGACAGAGATCCTTTTCAGTTGTCTGCTGTTGCTGTGGCCTTCTTTGGGTGCAGATATGGCTTGCTGCTGCTGTTGTTAGCTTTTGGTTATTACAGCTGTTAATTTTGTTTGCTTCTTGTGGTTATATAGAATTGTTTGTGTATTTATCAATACTCAACCAATTTTGCTACTTTGGGTGAGCTAATCAAATTTAGAGTGGCCATGTGCTTGAAGATTTATGTCAAGGGCTGATGCCATTTCATTTTTGAGATTGTTTTAAACGTAAGATAGGTGAGTCTTATTATCTAGGTTGAGAGGAGGTTCTATTGTTCAGAGAGGCTGGTGAATTGGAGTATATATTCTATTATGGCTGCTATAGTTATGGTGTGGTGGTGATTTGTGTGGGCAGTGCTACTCTGCAGTTATCTTATCTCTTCTTGATGTTCTTGCTTGCATCCTCTTATGCTAACTGGTTTCTTGCCTCATTTAGTGTTGTCCTATTTTTGTTGTTAGGTAGTTTGCATGCTCGGTCTTTCTTGAAGTATTAGTGTTGTCCAAATTTTTGCTGATAGGTAGATTGATTGCTTGGTTTGTATTAGGTGTGGTCAGTGTTTTTTTTGGGTGGTAGTTTTTGGTGTTTGTGGTTGGTTCCTCACCAACTCTTGTGGTTGTGCTAGCATATGATTGAGCGATCTTATCGGTGCCAACCTAGTTGGGATTGATTTAGTTCGCTATCATGCATTCTGCACTCCTCATTTTCTTTTTTTGATGTAATAGTTTTTCTGTTTTATCAATAAAGTTCATTTTCTTTGCTGATAAAAAAAAAAAACTTATTGTGCTTTGAATGTCTTGTGAGTGGTCATTGATTTTATTATTGGAGTGTTCTCTCTGTTGACAAACAATTGGGGTAGGTACTAAACTAACCTTAGTCTTGCAGGTGCATATCTCAACAAATTCATCTAGACTAACCGGCTTCATTCGGAGATATTCATGTGGAGGTAATCTTATTGGTTGTATGATCAGATTTTAGCACACATGATTATTTTTGTTGCTCAACTCTTAATTCTACATGGTTTGAAAAAAAAAAAATGAGTCTTTCTAACATGATCCAAAATGCTTAAACCTCATTAGTAGTCTATTGGGTTCTTAATATACTAAACTAACATTGAAGAATTATCTTCACAATTTTACGAGTTCCATTAACATTTCAAGTCACGACATATAAATAGAATTTTTATACAGAATAAATGAGATGATTATTTGTGATTATTTCATTTTCAATCAAAACATCTATTAGTGTTTTCATAATTTCACAAATACTATCAATACATCATTCTAAATATAATATATATATATATATATATTTTGTATGTAAATTATTTTCTAGTCCCATAATAATTTTCATGAAGTTGTAGTAATTAATATTTGGAGGTGGGTGCCCAGGGAACTTCATTTTATTTTTTTAATATAGATTTCATGCAAAATTTGCATGACAAAGTTCATGGAGACAGAATTTCCAGTGGGAATGATTTGGTTAGAAAAGAAAAGGAGAGATGGATTATTGGAGGGAAAAAGAAAAGAGAATAAGAGATGTACCAAAGACATGCAGATGGAAGAGAATGTAGAGAGGCCCTTTTTTGATTGAAGTAATGATGAGTAAATGCACTCAACCCACTAGAGGCCAATTCATATTTTGCCTCAAAATATTGCAATGGCCTAACAAAAGGGCTCTCTTTGCTCTCTGATCGACACATATTTGCTTTCTTTCATTTTCACCACCTTTTGGTGGGAAGCAAATGGGGCGGGAAGGGGTTGGTGGTGCCTCTCTTTGTTTGCTTTAAATAGGCCACGGACAAATATATTAATGTACGAGTATTAATATATAAATAAAAAATTTATACATATTATGATAAATTAAAATATTAGAGTAAAAAATTTAAAAATAAAATTACTTTTTAGAAACAAAATATTTTAATTGTAAAAAATATCATTGTTTTAATTTTAATTACGGAAGTAGATTTTAGTGATGAATTACAATTTTTTTGAGATTAGAATTTTAGTTCAAAAGTAAAACTTTTTGATTTGTTCTTAAAAAGTGTATTTATTAATGATATTTTATTAATTTTGTTGCTATTTTTTTTTTTAAAAATTCAAAACGACTTTTTAACGACAGCTTTTGTGATGACATGAGTTGATTCTCAAGTATTTTTGGTAACAAAATTTTCACTTTTGAGGATAAAAAATTGGTTCCTAAAACATTTATATGTTGTAGTGACAAAACTTTTATACAAAAATTTGTGATCTTTTGTTGGAAGATTTACCAATAAATCTCAAAATTTAAACTTATGAACCAATTGGTCTCATTTTTATTCTACTAAACCGTTTAGTCCCATTTAATTGTAAGGGACGTAATTGCCATCATTTAACCGTTATTGATGCAGCTGTTAGGAGAAAATTGGGTGTGGTGCATGTGTGTCTCACGTGCATAATTAGTGAATGGATGTGTGGTGTGTTGCATGTGATACATTGTGAGGGTGTCACAGAATGGCAAAGCGCTGTAAGGGATTTTTGTTTTGGGCTGGGTTGGTGTGTTTGGGGATTCACACAAGCAGACACACACACATTCACAACACACACTGAAGACGTGCGTCTACGACCTAGCCTGGTCTGAATCCTACGACTCCTTCATCGTCGCCGTTGTCCCCGACGGCTCTGTCAAGCTCTACGACCTCTCTCTCCCTCTCGAACGAACCGTTCGATCCTCCATGAACACACTCACGAAACCCATTAGAGATTACAACCCGATTCATGAGACTCCTTTATCACCTCGACCTGGGACGATACTATCAAGCTCTAGACTATTGATCGACCCACCAGTGTTCGCACCTTCAAGGTATTCATTGATTTGGGTCAATGGAAATTTTGAGTTTAATGGATTGAGAAAATCTTGAATTGTCTGAATTGGCTCAATTCATGATTTGGGTTAATGAGAATTTGGGTTAATTGACGGAGAAAATCATGAATTGTTTGAATTGTGTTAGTCAACAACGCAATTCATGATTTGGGTTTAATTGATGGAGAAAATCATGAATTGTTTTGAATTGTGTTTGTCAACAGCTCAATTCATGATTTGTATCGTTTCACCTTCATCAGGTTCTACAACCTTAGAGAATGCCCTAACTTTGTTTTTCGTTGTATATAAAGTTGTGGAGTGAAGGGAGGGGGAGGTGGTGGTGGTGCACAGCCGGGGACGGAGGCGGTGGTGGTCACACACACAGCACACACCAAACCCATCTCTCTCTAAGACACACCCAGCGCATAACACACACTGATACACACACACACTACTGGCTCACCCACACACACGCACAATGATACACACACACAACGCACACAGGACACACGGAATGAGCAATGTTTCCAAAAAAGGAATTGATTCAGCAAAACAGACCCACATTAAACCAAGGACACTCTCGTCCACACAGTTAAACAAAAATGGAAAAAATAAAATAAAAAGGACCAAATCAACTCACCAGCAGGACTATTTGGTATAATAGAATAAAAGTGGGATTATTTGGCATAATAGTTTGTAAAGTAGGATTTATTGGTAAATAATCCTCTTTTGTTCTGGTTTCATTTTCATTATAATTTATAATTTCAACATGGCTACTGTCACGTAATTCTTGACTCAATTTTTTGTAAATTATTTCTAAATATATGACATTTCATAAGCAATTTAGTTGGCTCAAATGTCTTTACCAAACTAGGACCATTATGCCCTTCTAGGACTAGGACACCGCCGGAGAGACTAGTTAACCAAGAGTCACAGAGAAAACAAAGTAGAACAATGGTTTAATTTCATGTCATAATTGCATTGAAATATATGTATGAATAGTGGGATCGAGTAAATCAAGATTGAGAATCCTCTATCCCACCCTTCCTTCTCTCTTTGTCCTAAACACTCTCATTGGATGTGACTTTGATCTTACAATAATGGAGTTTGAAACAAAGATAAAAGAAAGTAAGATCGAAGATTCAGTTTTCTAAACCCAAGAATAGGGAATATGGGATAGAGAACATAAATTTTGAAAAAAAAGAATCACGTGCAACCGAAAGTATTTTGTATCCAAATGTTTGGTAGAACCCTGCAAATGTTCATGAAACAAGGTTTAAATGCATATTTATGCTGGGTGCTAAGGTGAAAGATGTCTTCGAACCCTTTTTCTTTCCTTTATATATATATATATATATTTTTTTTTTTGTTTATATGGGTAACAAGGACAATGTGTACCTAAACTTGTTACACATTTAATGGTTACAAAAAAGAAATAAAATCCCAAACCAACCAAACAAATTATTAGGGATATGATGATCTTCATAAGAAGACATACTAGTACAGACACAAACCCAAGTATATCCTTAAACCTTCTTGTTCAGGCCAAATCGATTCGTGAAGAACTGATCTCTCACCCAAAGAGGAGACCATGAAAGTACAGCAAACAAACCAGTCATGTGACCAAACACAATCTGCTTAGGCGGTCTCGGACTCAAGACTTTCTTCGCAACATGTCTAGCAAAAATCGTAGCATCGGTCGCTTTGCCACCTTGGGAAGCGCCAGCACGCTCGGCAATCGCTTCTTTATACTCCCCGTAAAGTTTCCAGTCACAATTTGCCAACTTCTCCATATTATGACTTCCTAAACTCGATTTCACCGCCCCTGGCACCACTAGCGCCACGTTTATCCCAAATGGCTTTAATTCGAGGCGCAACGTGTTTGTCATGGAGTGGACAGCGGCCTTACTAGCACAGTAAGACCCAGCCCAAGGTGTCGACACATTCCCAACAACACTCCCCACATTAACTATCATTCCACTGCGTTGCGAGGTCATGTGAGGCACGACTTGTTGGACCAGCCTTAGCCCGCCCAATGTGTTGATTTCATAAGCCTTTTTAACCTCATCTAACGAGAGCTCGGCTAGTGGTCCTGTGCTTCCTATCCCAGCATTGTTGATTAACACATCGATTCGGCCACACTTGGATATGATTTTTTGGGTAGCTGAGGCTACGCTTTGGTCGGATGTGACATCGAGCTCAAGCGTGTCAATGTTTTGAGATGAGAGGTCGGTCATGTCATTGAGGCGATGAGGGATGTCGGATGCAAAGACATGGCAGTTTTGCTCAGCAAAGGCTTTGCAGTACTCGTAGCCAATGCCACCCTTGCCGCAGCCAGTGATTAGAACTACCTTACGATTATTATCCATGTTACTTGAAGTGTTGTGTTGAATTATAAGCTTGCCATGCTTATAAAAGAAGAGATTAATCGTGAGAATACCTTGGTTTATCCGCCATTAGATTTCTTGTTTATGATTTTATTAGGCATAGAATTGAGAATTAAGAATATGCTTCAAAGCATATGCTTGTGAGATTCAAGATTGGACGGCCTAGTTTTTTTTTTTTAAAAAAAACCCCTATATATATATGTGCACTTTTAACAGCACAATTGAAATTTCTAAAATAAAAAATAAAATACAATTATATATAAATTTATGTAATTGTGAATGTATGCATGCAATTAGGAACAGACTTCTTAATAAGAGATGATTCTAACTGAAAAAGTCATACCAGGCATGATGATCTTATGATATCTCATTTTAGGAATATACTATTCTCTTACAAATTTTTTATTAGAATGAGATTGCAATGACAGTTTAATAATAATTACATATCATTTTAGCATATCCTCCCTGCCACTCAGCAAATGTTACATTCCATAAACTGTTACAGTGGTTTTTATTATTTATTAAACTGTCCAAAATTACTAGTCAATTTTTCTCAATCATTAAACTATCTAAAAATTTAAATATGAAATTGCAAATGTATTGTGTTTGCACCAATCACTAATTGTCTAAAATGATAAGTCTCAATTCAACTATATTATATATATATATATATATCCCTCATTTTATGAAGTTGAAAACTTTCTTCATTGCACAATTACCCATTCAGTATTGGACTAGAGAAACATTTTGAAGTTCAACTCAACAGTGGAAGAATAAGTTAAACGAAATCCAAGTACCAAAACTACTATGGTCAACTACCATGGTAATATAGGGCAGCAAGGGTACAAGATTCTTTATCTCTAAGTTTTTCATCTACTTATTTTAATATATATTTTATTACATAATAATAATATAATGAGAATATGAATTTCAAAACACAATCTTATTTATAATTAAAAGTGCATTGAAAAGAACAGACTATAGAGGAAAAAAGGATTCCTCATCAGTAGCAAGGATATGGACAGACATTTAACATTGATTATCATGAAAAACCTTAGAAAGCCTAATTGCACATCAAATTTTCACAAATGAGACACAGGAGACAACTGGATTGGATGATGTCCAATACAGTCCCATTGGATGGAGAAATATGACAACAAAGGAGCTAATGAGACCTGGTTTATTCACCCAAAAAAAAAAAAAATAGACCTGGTTCACCAAAATAAGGAAGCATAAAAAACACAGGTAAAATCAACAAAACAGTACTGGTGTAATGGTTGATGATGAGTCATGTGAAGTAGTAATACAATTCATTAGTCACTATTGTTCAGAAGTGTAAGGCAAAGCAAGTGAATTCAACACTCTTCAACGTATATATTAATAAGAAGCCAGTTTCAAAACTGACGAAATAAATGCAAAACAAAAATAAATAAAAAAATTGTACTTAAAATGTAGGGTAGGATTGGTATTTCACTTAGGGATGGGAGCACAAAGTCCAAACAAAATCCAAAACAAGATCACAGCAACAGCAAACAGTTGTCAAACAGAAAAATAGGATATTAGGGACAGCAACCCCAACTGAGAGCGACCATAGAAACTCTGTATGCCCTACTGTAATGCATGAGATGAGAGTGCAAAAGGTCTTTCATCTCCTTACCCTTTTCACATACAGAAGTAATACAGAGAGAGAGAGAGAGAGAGAGAGAGAGTTAGTTTGTGTATGAAAAACAAGTCTAAAAACAGAGAGCTTGTCCTCAGGAGACTTATTAATCAGTTGTATTAATTAGATTTATTTATTTATAAATTTTGATTAATAAATTTATCATTGAAAATTTATTTATAAAAACTAAAATGATTGATAAATCAATAAGACGTAGGCCTCGTTTGGCAACCTTCTATTTTAACTAAAAAGTTAAAAAGTCACTATAGTTGTCATATCACTTTTTCTACTTCTCTGCACATTTTTTTTGTAAAAAATTAAAAAATTACTAGAATAATCTGTTCATAAATTTAACAAATAAGATGTATCGATAATTTACCCTGGTTCTTAGACCTTGTTTGTCAAGTGACTTTTTTAGCAAAAAAGTCAAAAATTCATTAAAAAAATCAAAAAATTAATTACCTATACTAAAAAGTTAAAAATTTTATTTTCTCTTCACTTTTTACATATCTTTTTATAAAAAATTAAAAAATTATCTCAAACATATTAATTTTTTTATATCATATTTTAACTAAAAAATAAAAAAAAATATTAGAAAATCTTGTTATCGCCTTAGTACTTACTCGCCACCATTAAAGTGAGCCTCACATTAAAACTGTTCCTTTGCCAATTTTCTGCTTCCTAACCTCAACTCTCTTTAATCTCTCTCTCTCTCTCTCTCTCTCTCTCTCTCTCTCTGACATGTCATGATCTGAGGTTTGTGTGTCATGTCATATTCACCTAAGATTCTTCCTCCTTATCTCCCTACACCTACTTTGTTTAAAGCTATATTTTGCAATTTTTTCCCATGCTCTTCTATGGGACTTTCTTATTAATGCCTATATCATAAAAATAAAATTAAAAAAAAAAAAAAAAAACACTCATCTTCAATAACTAGATGGTCATCAGTCATGAGAGAAGTTAGTAGAATCCACAACTTCTTTTACAATTGGGAAAAATTATTAAATATATATCATTGAAAATTATCCACGTAACATCACGTGCCAAATACCCTACAACGTAAGGAACCCAAAAATATGCTCACTGATTGGACATTGAGAGACTAGAGAAAAGGATTGGTCTATGAAAAACTATGCCGAAAAGTGCCAAAAAAAAATAATTAGGATTTGAAAGATTTGAATCAAAAAAGGAAAAGAAAAAAAAAAAAAAAAAAAAATTGGAATAAAATAAAAAAAAAATAATCTCAGATTAAGTTTTTTTTTTTTTTAAAAAAAAAATCTTTCTTAGAAGATTATTTTTTTTTTTCGTCGGAGCGTGATATTCGAATCCACACGAAGCGGTCTGATCAAAAAATTATTTTCCACCACAAAATAAATAAATAAATAAATAAATTGACACCATATATTTAAATTTGGGACATTTTTCTAAATACTTTTTTGACTACATATGTGACACTTCTGAATGCCAATATACATATACTTATTTTCTCCTATATATCTAGTAATGTGGAAGAAAGGACAGCTACCACTTCGGTGTTTTTATAGCCTTGGATAGAGAAAACCTCCGAGAAATAGCACCTAAACCTAAAGCAAGCAAAACTGCCAAACCCTATTCTAATTTGTTAAGCCTTTCCAGAGCAATCACCAAAATATCCACATTCTTAGGACCCTTGCTATTGTCTGAAAGAAAAAATTCTGATAAAAGAAAACATTGAATTGAATACATATATATATATACATATATATCTGCAAAGCAGTTGTGGTGGTGGGGTTGCTTTCAAAGAAGAATCCAAACCCCTAAACCCACCTACCTTGTATACAAGGTGCCATTCATGTCTGCTACAATGGCCCTGGAAATGTGGGTTTCGTTTGCCATCTACTTTTGCTTTCTCTTTCACAGCACAAAGGAATTAATCCAATAAAAAATAAATATGTTTGTTTATGACACTAGAATTTTTTATTTATTTTTTAACCTCACTTCAGGAGCACAAACTGAGAATTTTATGAAATCACCTTTAACCTTGTATATTAGGCGAAGTAAGAGATTAAAACTCAAATTTAAGACTTTTTGGATAAAATTTAAATAACTTAAACACACCTAAGGTATATATTGGAAATTGTTTTTAAGGGGGAACAAGACACATTTGACTTGGAATGTACTGAAATTGACAGCCACCAAGATGATTTAACTCCATGACATGGTAGACAGCTAAAGCATGTCTTGTATTTCACCTAAAAGGTAGATGTGCAGGGCCAAGAACTTCTTAATTGAAGAGAGACTATAGCAAGATTGAATAAACAGAGTCTGGGTTCTAATGACCGATTAATTTGGGAGGTCAATTTCACCGTTTATTAATGGGAAACTCAATCAAAGTCCGGAGTCTCAAATGCTTATGAGGATTTGAATTTGAGACAATGAAACCCAAGCCCGAACACTTACACTATGTAGTGTTACTAAGCAATAATAAATTATAAATGAAATGGAATGGAATAGACATATTTTGTTTTTCACTCACTCAACTATGTAGTTATCATTATCACAATATAAAAACTTTTTATTGATTGATAATATGATCACGTCATATTATCATTTATCCATTATTTATTCAACACGATGGATATAACCCTATGGTTAGTGGCCGGTAAGAATGTCATTTCAAGCACTTTTGATTGGGGCTAATTTAAGGGAATTTCTAAATGCACTCACTTGATTTCTTTTCACACTACTACTACACATTGTAAACCTCGTATGTACATATTAATTGATAGTCAAGTCCTAACGGAACTTGGGTCACTGCAGAAACTAAAAATTTTAATAAGGTATATGGTGGTTTTCGAGCATTATCATGTAGTACTTCAATTTGAATGCGATTAGGTCATATTGTAGGATTCATTATTTAATGTTGATATTTTGAAAGACGTGTGGCAAATAATGATGGGCCAGCCATGTTATCCATGCTTAATCAACAAACCCAATTGTATGATCAAGCAGGGTGTCAATTTTTATGGTGTCATTGAGAGCCTTCAAGGTACATAAACCCTCTGTGCTTCAGGTCGTACAGAACCTTAAATTCAATACCAAATGCTCAAATTTAACAAGAAAATTAGCTCCTTTGGTATTTGCCACGATGAACCAACATGCTACATGGCAATGCCATTTTATCCATATTCCATGGAGAGTTTGTCAGAAGCAGTTTGTGCCATCTCAGGAATGAGTGCACATACATCAACTGACTTCCTTCATTTGTAGGAAAATGAATTTGTTACATTGATTTGAACAATGCAACGATACCCTTACTCACAACAGTAAGCACGCTATTTGATTACCTATGCAGATACAAATACATGACATACTACAATATATGGGCACGAGTCAGTTGATCACCTTGATACATTTAGCAAATTCCAGAGAAGCTATGTGTGCCAATCAGGTATGGACGTTATATATCACCTTTAACATCCAAAAATTTAAGTATAGGTTCAAGCAACCGAAGCTTTGCGGCAGATATTGAAGATATCATCTAAAGGGGCATGATCACCAGTTCCCTCGTCTTTCCTTGCATACAACAATTGCTTCCCTTTAAAGACCAACATGCCTCCCTATAGCAAATAGAAACAAAACTAAGTAGCGAGTTCGTGTAACCCTAGTCAAACATGTATGAACGAGTGGGCGTGGATTTAAGAATACAAGGGAGGCTAGATTAAACCTGTTGTAAGACACTGCTCCTGTCATCTGGAGTTGCTTCAATTGTATAGTTCTTTAGAGCTTTTTGAATATTCTCAAATCTTGAGAACACTTTAGCCTGACATATCAAAGCCAATGCACAAAAAATTTGCACGTCATGAGTGCAATGCAAACAATCCATATCTTAATGCCAACCAGATAGCTTGTGTCCAAAACGGGAAGAGGAGATTTACACTGGCTGGGTTAAAAAATGTACGTCCGATACCATAGTACAAGCCCAAGACATCATATGCCTGAGATGAAAAAACAATGTCATAAACTGCCACTAAGAAGTATAGTTAACTGAGATAGTAAAAAGAGATGCACAATTTTTACCTTGCGATCAGGATCTGCATATAGGCAATCTGATGGAAATGGTAACTGGCCACATAAAATCAGAGACAAAATAATCAGCTCCAAGAATGAAGAAAACACATGGTAACTCAATGCAAAAGGCAATGAAATTTATCCCTGCTTCAAAGAGGGAGGGAAAAGAAGAACGAAAGAAACATTTTACAAACTTCTTATGAGGTTCAAAACATGAGAACCCCATGTGCCTCCAACAAGAAAAGAGACATAGATTTTCGGTAGAAATGTTCCCTGTCATCTGCAACTATATACTAGTAGATGACATTATCAATTGACACTAGATTAGGAAAGAATTTCCTTCCTTCTCAATGTCCGGATGAACATGCATTCTTTTCAATATATTATGACAGTAGCCTCAACCAACTAGGCCTAGCCTAGTCGGTCACCATACCTTCCTTAGGACTTAGTCCCAAGGAGGTCATGGGTTCAATTCCCCTTGGAAGGGTTGAATTGAGGGAATGCAAGCATTTAGGTGCTTTGCCAAGGGTGAAAAGATTTTCTCTCATAGGTGCTAATCTAACAACTAATAACTAACATTTGCCAATCAAAAAAAATAAATGACAGTAGCCTTATAATGACAAACCTGTGAATGCAGAAGATTGTATTGAAAACCCTTTTTTATATAATGTCTCTAATCTTGAAAACATAGCAACTGCACTGAGGGCTCCACACTGTTATATAACCATATATAGTTCTCACAAGGTTTTTTCATTCATTCAAATATTTCATGGCAGCACTTTGCATCCTAAATCCCAAGATATTTAACAGTCATTACAATTTGATTTATTACAATCAGCCTGTACTGACAGAACACCAAAAGCAGGACAGCATACAAATCATGCAACTTGAGTGAGTCTTAAAATACAAATCCAAGCAATGAAAGTATTGGATCAACTGAGGGGAAAAAATACAAAATAGAGGGCTCACCAGCTTTCCCTTTGGAGATTTTTTGTTACCATTTTCTCACAAAAAGTACATGGAATATGCTTTAAACCAAACAAACAAAACAGAGAGAGAGAAAGAGAGAGAGAGAGAGAGAGAGTCAGTACAAAACAAATCATATAAGTGACAGTAATTTGAATAAATCAAAATTTATGTCTGCAGGTTCAACACTTATTGCCAACTCTAAGACACTGCAAATCTCAATCTTAGTAACTATCTTTTGGTAGAATGTAAGATAACCTAATGTGATCAAAAGGGTTTTCATTTCAAGGACTTCAAGCATCCTAGATCTAACACTAAACTTTCTCCAAAAAAGATGCACCGCAACAATTATAGGAAAGATCCCAAGGATAAAAAATATACTGATATCAACCATTTCCTAATTTAAGAAAAGGGCCATATGCATTCTTGAAAGTTTAGAAAACAATTTTTTCATTACAATATCAATAAAGCATCCACTAAAAAGTAAGCAAACATCAAAAGAACTACAAAGGATATAATCTTGTCCAGAATAGTCATAACCACAAAAAAATTTCCATCAAATAGTAACATAAACATCCTCCCCAAAAGCATTAGTGTACAAACAGAGATGAAAAAGGAATTACCCGCTCGGCAAGAATACGAGCTTTGTTAGGAGTACCAACACCAACAGCAATTAGCTTCACACCAGCTGAGTCAAATCTTGGTTTTGATTCTTTGAGAGCTGAAGCAAGTTCCCAGCTAATAAGTGCAAATCAAGGAAATAAAGGAAAGGGAAAGTTAAAATAAAAATCTTGCTTTGGTGATAAAAACAATTATCCAAATATCATATAACAATTCATAGCATCTACCAGCAAACGCATCCAAAGTGCCTCAAAAGTGCAACCACAGCCATTCCCTGAAAGAAAAAGAAGAAGCACTTAAATTACGAAGAGTAAATTGTGCACAATTTCCAGCACCACAGCTGCAGCATTCTGGCAGTCCAAAGAAGATAATTATGAATAAAAAATTTCAAAAAAATAAAAATAAAAAATCAGCATTTGTTAATCATCTATCTAGAACTATAAAATCATCAAAATTTTGTTATTCACTAAACAGGGTAAGTGTACTGAGATGGCCTGTTTACATGAATATCTAGATTTCTAGTTCTAGATCGAAGGTTGGAGCCTTGTTTTATTGTGATCAACCTTCCCAAGTATCAGACACAATACGCACTTAATTAGCTAGTTGCCGAGCACATGTGATACATTTGCAAATAGCAACTTGAGTTTGGAAGCTAATAAACTCTTTATCATTGATACATAAAAAGAAAAAGGGGTAAAATTTTGACATGAATTCAAATTCACCCACTGACGTTTAGTTGGGATTTGAGAAGGGATTTAAAAAGGAAAAATATAGATGAAATATAATTAAAATATATTTATATTTTACATAGTTTCACACAATTCCTTCCCAAATTCCCTAACTAAACCAAACACAGCGTGAAAGAACAGCTTCGGTACGACAGAAGTCTTTGAGCAATCATGCATACATCTATTAATACGGTGCAACGATGTTTCGATTAGTAAGAATTTAAAACCTCTTTTTGATCCCAGAGGTCCCTGAACATGACTGGTTCACCAGCCGCAGTAAAGATGGAAACTTCACCGAGAACATCAGTGATGTTGTCGCCGAATCCAGAAGTGGAAGCAGCTCTTGCGGACCGAATTTGATTCTTGGATTTTGGGGAACGGACGGTGGTGATGGGGTGGGAAGGAAGGGAGAGAGGTTTAGATGGGAATAATCGGGGAGAGGACGATGTAGAAAGAGAAATAGGTTGAAGAAGAAATGGTAGGTTCTGTAGTATCATCATCGCCATTGTTGTTTTCAAGTGTACAGATTGAAGAAACCCTAGAATTTTTTTTGGAGAGAGAATTCCCACCTTCCAACTGCCTAATCAGTGATTTTGTGACGCGGGAGAAGTTTCTGTGAAGCTGTTCATGAGCCGAGTTTGACTCGTTTAAAACTCGCTTATGAACTAGGGTTGGTTTGGAATGTTTTTAAAAAGTTCATTTTTTTGATTTATTGATTTATATATATTGGGTTTCATGTAATGTGTTAGAAAAGTGATGTAATTTAAATAAGATGATGTGACTTAAATAGGATAGTAACTTTTTTATTTTTTATATTATTTAGGTTATGCCAAACTTAGCTTAGTTAGAGTTTGAATTTTAAGTAGGGATGTAACTTGGGCGGGTTCAATCGGGTTGGAAGGTTGTTTAAGTTCTGTTCAAGTTATGCTGAGACCTCTCTAGGCCTATTCAGGCTTGAATTATAATATGAGATTACCTGTTCAAGTCCGACTCGAGTTAAATCTGAATTGTTTGAGTTGTACGAATTGCCCAAATTGTAAATGAATTTCAATTTTTTTTTCAACTACATTATTAAATTATTAAAATTTAACTCTATTCACATTTTTTATATAGAAAATCATTAATACCTTCAAAACAAATAATTTATATAATGTAAGAGAGATGCTGTTATAGTAGTCTTTACAATTTATGAATAAAAATAAAAAATAAAAATAAAAATAAAAAGTAAGATTTTATGTTATTCGTATATATAATAATATATATTCAATATGATTTAATAATTTAAATTACTCTACTATCATGTAATGACTAATAATTTATATGTATATTTAATATTTTTATATATCTATATATGTATAATTCAGGTTTCGGGTTGCTTGGGTTGGTTGACGTTTTTGCCTAAGTCTGTCCAAATTTAATTCAGACTTCTGAATTTTTACCCAAGTCCGTACTGAATTCAAAAATATCTTATCCAAGTCCTAAAAAAATTCGAACTGGGTTCGAATTGCTTGGGTTGAGCCCGTCCAAGTTGCACCTCTACTTTTAAGTTGTTTATTAATTCAGCCGAGTTCGAATAATCTTAAGCTCAACTTAGTAAGATTAATAAACATAAAAATAAATAAATAAATATTTATTTTTAATAATATATTAAATAAAATTTTAATAATCTATTTTATTTTTTATTTATGCTTAGTGTTTGTGTAATTTAAATATTTGATTCATGAAATTTATTATTAATATAAGTATTATTTATATTTTACTCATAATTTTGTATTTCTTTTATCTAATAAGTAAATTAATTTTTAAAAAATAATTCAAGCTCAAGTTTGAATTCGAACTCGAACTCAACTCGTTTATATAATCAAATGAGTTCAATAAATATTTGATGAGTTAAGCTCGAATTTGATTTTTGAATCTCCATTAGGGCTCGGCTCGAGGTTGAGCCCGACTAATTAATAATAAACAAACTTTAATAGTCAAAAGTTTAAATTGATTCGCCTGGTTTACAGCCCTAGCTGCATTGCAGCAAATTATTATTATTATTTTTTTTTTTTTGATCAGATGAAATATTTCATTCAAGAAGCCAAATGGCATTTACATGAGTCCTGTTGGAAAAAATGGTTTTATATAGGCATAATTGTTAACCCAATTTGGGTGGACCCCAAACGTCTTTTGGGGTGGGTCCGAAGAGGTGTAGTGGTGAAGACGGAACGTCAAAACCATTTATGAGTGAATGGGAAGATGACGTCGTTTTCGGATGTAACATTAATTTTTTAGATAAAATTCTTTTGAATTTTTTCAATAAAAAATTAATGTGAGAATTTAATTTAATTCTAAATTCAAATTTTTGGTTCCTGAGTGGTTTCCTAAAATTTGTAATTGTGGGAATTTAATTTAATTCTAAATTCAAATTTTAAATTCTTAAGTGGTTTCTTAAAATTTGTACCTCTTATTTTATTTATTAAACTATTTAATTTGTTTAATATATATATTCATTAGTTTATATATATATACATATTTTAAATAGTTTAATTAATAATTTAAAGTTGCATCAGTTTGTTTAGGTGTACTAACGGACAAAATTCCACTAAAGGTCAACAGATTTGAATTCCAAGCAAATGCTTGTGTTTGACCAACGGTACTGTTGAATTGTTTGATTGGTGCAACCATCAGAATGTTTTTGAATACAAACCAGTGTACCTGTTCTTTCAAAAAACGTTGTACCTGTTGGGGAATTTTTGTTTGCCTATAAATATAATCCATTTCCTACCATCCAGAGTATCCGAATTTTCCACCCGAGGATTGAATCTTTGTGATCCGAAAAATTAGTCTGCTTCTTATATACTGCTATTCATAATTTTTCCTTTTGCATTTTATTCCTCATTCTAGTTTTAGGAATAAATATTCAGAGAGTTAGAACACAGGTTTGGTTCGCCGAACAAATTTATTTGAAGTGCTTCTATAAATTTGTGAAGATCATTGTATCCTGGGAGATAGACGCCATTCAACCGTAAGCACCGTAGCGGGGCGAATCTGTCTTAAGGACAGAGTGTCACACACTCGACTTGATCTTGTAATTTTATTTGGTTCAACAAAATAAATCCGGTATGTAATTTTATGATTTTGTTTGAATTATTTCAGTTCTTTTTATTTACACAGAAGATTGTTCCTACAATCTTAAGACAGATTCGAATTATTCTGTTTACAGAATTTTTCGTTTGTTTCCTTTTTCCTTTTTTCGTAAATAATTTCGAAAGGAAATTATTTTCTGTGAATTTACAAAATAATATTCTGGTTGGAAAAACAAATAGTGATTATATGCTATTTGACAGATAGTAGTAATATACTGTCTCTTTTCTTTGACAACAACTAGTAGTACGATACTGGTGTCATTAACAATTCAGAATATATTTTTGTGGAATTTTTCCAGAAATTAATTTTGGGTTTTAGAAATTATTTTCTGAGTTTTCATTAATTAAAATTCTGTTTTCAGTATTTTAATTTTTGGAGTGAAACAAGAGATTTAAATTTTTGTGTTAAAATTAATTTGGTTAAATAAAATTTTATTTTATTTTCAAATTAATTGGAAAAAATAAAAGTTATAGTTTTTATTTCTTTTATTTTACAGAATTTAATTTCTTGTGTGGAATTAATTTGGTTAAATAAAGTTTTATTTTATTTCCAAATTAATTGGAAAAATAAAAGTTATATTTTTATTTCTTTTATTTTTACAGAATTTAATTTTCTGTGTGGAATTAATTTGTTTAAATAAAATTTTATTTTATTTTCAAATTAATTGGAAAATAAAAGTTACATTCTTATTTCTTTTATTTTTACAGAATTTAATTCTGTGCATTTGGTTTAATTTTCTGTGTAGTGTAAATTATAATTATAATTTTGTTTTATAAATTAGAATTGATGGCTACAGAAACAAATGCCCAAACAAGTACTACTGTGGTGACGCCAACCCCCTCTCCTGTGGTGAGCGCCAATAAATCATGGAGAAAAGCCAGAAGTTCTTAGGAACTGACTTCAAAAGATGGCAACAGAAAATGGTGTTTTATCTTACAACTCGAACTCGCTCGTTTTCTCCGTGAAGATGCTCCTATCCTCGAAGAGGATGAAACCGACGCAAGTGGTTGTGCGGTTGATGCTTGAAACATGCCGATTTCCTTTGCGGAATTACGTCTTGAACGGACTTGACAACACATTATACAACGCCTACAAATTCTATCAAGATAGCAAAGGAACTTTGGGAATTGTTGGAGAAAAGTACAAAAGAAGATGCGGCTCAAAGAAATTTGTGGTTGGCGATTCTGGATTTTGTAATGGTTGATTCAAAACCGTGATTAGCCAAGCTCAAGATTTCCAACTCATTCTCGCATGACATTCACGCAGAAGGTATGTCTCTCTGAATCCTTTCAAGTTGCGCCTTTAATTGAAAAATTACCCAAAGGCCGAAAGAATTCAAGAACTACCTTAAACAGAAGCGCAAAGAAATTTCTATGGTGGAATTAATAATGCGTTTAAGGATTGGGGAGGACAACCGCACTCAAAAGCGGGCTGGTAAGAATCCTATGGAGTCTAAGGCAAATGTGGTGGAACATGCTTCAAAAACCAAGAAACGTAAGTCTTCTGGAGAAAGTTCATCACAAGGCTTTAAAGGGGGGGATAATAAAAAGTACAAGTTTAATGGCAAATGTTACATCTGTGACAAAGAGGGACATCGGGCCAAAGATTGCCGTAGCAAAGGCAAAGGCAAGAAAAGAACAAGCAAGAAGCCTGCTCAAGCCCATATGACCGAAGTGGACAATATTTCCAATGGTGTCGATGACATCAATCTTTCTGCAGTTGTTTCCGAGGCAAATCTTGTCGGAAATCCTAAAGAATGGTGGGTGGACACTGGTGCTACTCGTCATATTTGTGCCGACAAAAAGATGTTCACATCTTATTCTTCAGTGGACAATGGTGAACAACTTTTTATGGGCAACTCCTCAACTTCCAAAGTTGAAGGACAAGGAAAGATTGTACTCAAGATGACATCAGGAAAGGAACTCACTCTCAACAATGTGCTGCATGTACCGGACATTCGCAAGAATCTTGTTTCCGGATCTTTGTTGAGTAAGAATGGGTTTAAGCTTGTATTTGAGAGTGATAAATTTGTACTTACTAAGAATGGGATGTATGTAGGAAAAGGTTATATGTCTGATGGCCTTTTCAAGTTAAATGTAATGATTGTTGTACCCTCTGTTATTAATAATACTACATCTTCTTCTTACTTGCTTGAGTCTTCAAATTTATGGCATGGTAGACTAGGACATGTTAATTATGGATCTTTAGAGATTAATTAATATGGAATGTTTACCTAAATTTGATATTGATTCAAATCATAAATGTGAAATTTGTGTTGAGGCAAAATTATCTAAAACTCCTTTTCATTCAATTGAAAGAAGTACGGAACCGCTTGAATTAATTCATAGTGACATTTGTGATTTTAAATCAATTCAAACAAGAGGGGGAAAAAAGTATGTAATCACTTTTATAGATGACTATACTAGATATAGTTATATTTATTTAATTCGAACCAAGGATGAAGCTTTGGAAACTTTCATTCAATATAAGAATGAAGTTGAAAATCAACTTGGTAAGAAAATCAAGAAACTTAGAAGTGATAGAGGTGGTGAATATGAATCACCTTTTGGTGAATTTTGTAAAGAACATGGAATAATTCATCAAACCACCGCCTTACTCACCTCAAAGAAATGGAATTGCCGAAAGGAAAATAGGACTTTAAAAGAAATGATGAATGCCATGTTAATCAGTTGGATTACCTCAAAACTTGTGGGGAAGCAATACTTTCGCTAATTATATTTTAAATAAAATACCTGAAGAAAGTGAATCAAACACCTTATGAATTGTGGCATGGAAGAGTACCATCCTACAAATACTTAAAAGTGTGGGGGTGTTTGGCTAAAGTGGCTATTCCTAGTCCTAAAAAGACTAAGATAGGTCCTAAGACCATTGATTGCATTTTCATTGGTTATGCCAAGAATAGTAGTGCATATCGGTTTTTGATTCATAAATAACATTCAAATGCATGTAAATACTATTATTGAGTCTCGGAATGCATCTTTCTTTGAACATGTATTTTCAAAGAAGACTGGACAAGAGACTAGTACTAATAAAAGATCTTATGATGCTATTACTAGTCAGGATCAAGAACATGATCAAGAACAAGAGTTAGATCAAAATGAGGAAGATAAACCTAGGCGTAGTAAACGTGCTAGAACCTCAAAATCATTTGGTTCAGATTTTCTAACATATTTGTTAGAAAATGAGCCTTTAACCTTTAAAGAGGCTATGTCTAGTCCTGAAGCTCCTTTATGGAAAGAAGCTGTCAACAGTGAAGTTGAATCCATCTTGCAAAATCACACTTGGGAATTAGTGGACTTGCCACCAGGTTGTAAACCTCTTGGGTACAAGTGGATTTTCAAAAGAAAATTGAAAGCAGATGGATCAATCGACAAATACAAGGCAAGACTTGTAGTCAAAGGTTTTAGACAGAAAGAAGGTCTAGATTACTTTGACACATACTCACCGGTTACAAGAATAACATCCATTAGAATGCTAATTGCCATAGCATCTCTATACAATCTAGAAATTCATCAAATGGATGTTAAAACCGCTTTCTTAAATGGTGAGTTAAATGAAGAAATTTACATGGAACAACTGTAAGGGTTTTCGCTCTGTGAAAGAAAAGAAAGTGTGTAAATTGGTTAAATCATTATATGGTTTAAAACAAGCCCCAAAGCAATGGCATGAGAAATTTGACAAGGCAATGATGTCAAATAGTTTTAAAATTAATGAGTGTGACAAATGTGTTTATATTAAAACATGCATAAAGGTTATGTCATTGTATGTCTTTATGTAGATGATATGCTCATCATAGGTAGTAATAATGACATGATTAAAACTACCAAGAAAATGTTGAATAAACATTTTGACATGAAGGACATATGCGTTCTTGATGTAATTCTTGGTATGAAAATTACCAAAACATCGAAGGTTATACATTGTCACAATCTCATTACATTGAGAAAATACTTGACAAATTCAAAGAAGATGATGATCATCTTGCTAGAACTCCTCAGATGTTAATTTGTATCTTGCTAAGAATGTACAGAAAGTATTTCTCAATTAGAGTATGCCCAAATTATTGGAAGCTTAATGTATGATGAACTCGCCCAGATATAGCTTATGCAAGAAGTAAATTAAGTAGATATACGAGTAATCCGAGTAGAACACCGGAAAGCAATTATAAGGGTTCTAAGATATCTCCGATTTACTCGTAATATTGCTGAATTATACTAGATATCCAAAGAAGACTTGAAGGATACTGTGATGCAAATTGGATATCGGATACTAAAGTCTCGAAGTCCACCAGTGGGTATGTCTTTACTCTTGGTGGGGCGGCTGTATCTTGGGAATCTTCCAAAGCAGACTTGTATTGCTAGGTCTACTATGGAATCAATTCATAGCTTTAGACAAAGCAGGGAAGAGGCGAATGGCTTCGCCACTTCCTTGAAGATATTTCAATTTGGCCAAAACCGTGCTCGCTATATGCATACATTGTGATAGTCAATCAGCAATTGGTAGAGCACAGAGTCATATGTATAACGGTAAGTCACGACACATTCGTCGTCGACATAACACCGTAAGACAACTACTCTCTAATGGAATTATTTCCATAGAATATGTTAAGTCTAAAGACAACATAGCGGATCCACTAACCAAAGGGTTAGCAAGAGAGTTAGTTGAGAATTCATCGAGGGGAATGGGACTTAAGCCTATTAAATAAGAGTTACCACAACGGCAACCCAACCTAATTGACTGGAGATCCCAAGATCTAGGTTCAAAGGGACAACCGAGTTGTGATTGACTCAGAAGGATCACTGGGGGGTCTAAACTCCTACCCATTTCTTTGATGAAATAAGTGATGTCTGCAACGTTAAAGGTTAAGTAAAATTTTAATGATTTTTATATCTAGGTAAACCTAGTGGAGTATGGCAGGATACTCTTCATAAGAATCACCTATGTGAGTGTGAATCGGGCGGTTCAGTGAGATTTGTGAAGGGCTACAATTCTCTAGAGCACTCATGAAGACCAAAGTTGTTCAGGCCAAAATGAACACAATAGTGAGAACTAAACGTATGCAGGGAATATATCGTGAGTTCTATTGTCTTGGTTTACACAAACGGCTGAACAGTTCAAGACATCATGTTCATTGGTTAGCTAGTAAATCCGATAGTGTCTCACAAGGGAAGGTTCAAAGCCAAAAGCTACCTATCCTTTGCAGAATATTTCCAATTTCTGTACTCTCTGATTAGATCATGTTGTTGCATTTTCTCTCCGTCAAATTCCATTCATGTGGGGGATTGTTGGAAAAAATGGTTTTATATAGGCATAATTGTTAACCCCAATTTGGGTGGACCCCAAACGTCTTTTGGGGTGGATCCGAAGAGGTGTAGTGGTGAAGACGGAACGTCAAAACCATTTATGAGTGAATGGGAAGATGACGTCGTTTTCGGATGTAACATTAATTTTTTAGATAAAATTCTTTTGAATTTTTTCAATAAAAATTATTGTGAGAATTTAATTTAATTCTAAATTCAAATTTTTGGTTCCTGAGTGGTTTCCTAAAATTTGTAATTGTGGGAATTTAATTTAATTCTAAATTCAAATTTTAAATTCTTAAGTGGTTTCTTAAAATTTGTACCTCTTATTTTATTTATTAAACTATTTAATTTGTTTAATATATATATTCATTAGTTTATATATATATACATATTTTAAATAGTTTAATTAATAATTTAAAGTTGCATCAGTTTGTTTAGGTGTACTAACGGACAAAATTCCACTAAAGGTCAACAGATTTGAATTCCAAACAAATGCTTGTGTTTGACCAATCTGATCTGTTGAATTGTTTGATTGGTGCAACCATCGAATGTTTTGAATACAAACCAAAGGTACCTGTTCTTTCAAAAACGTTGTACCTGTTGGGGAATTTTTGTTTGCCTATAAATATAATCCATTTCCTACCATCCAGTATCCGAATTTTCCACCCGAGGATTGAATCTTTGTGATCCAAAAATTAGTCTGCTTCTTATATACTGCTATTCATAATTTTTCCTTTTGCATTTTATTCCTCATTCTAGTTTTAGGAATAAATATTCAGAGAGTTAGAACACAGGTTTGGTTCGCCGAACAAATTTATTTGAAGTGCTTCTATAAATTTGTGAAGATCATTGTATCCTGGGAGATAGACGCCATTCAACCGTAAGCACCGTAGCGGGGCGAATCTGTCTTAAGGACAGAGTGTCACACACTCGACTTGATCTTGTAATTTTATTTGGTTCAACAAAATAAATCCGGTATGTAATTTAATTATTTTGTTTGAATTATTTCAGTTCTTTTTATTTACACAGAAGATTGTTCCTACAAGTCCATCAAATCCAAACTTACACCAAACAAAGTGAAAATACAGTAAGAAGCACAAAGGAAGAAAAAACTATGATAATATTTGAACCCACATTATGTGTCTATGCTCGTACTGCAAAGCAGAGCCAATCATAAAAGTTCGACAATAGAACATGTTCAAGATATATCATAGATCCCAACCACAGAGAGTAAGTTGAAACAAATCTGCACCGATGGACTCAAAGAAAAACAGCCAAACAAACCCAAACCAGTGGGTTGCAAACTAGACAAACCCAAAACACCAAACACACAGAAGAAAATTTAAAATAAAACAAAACAAAACAAGACCCAATCCACATCCAAGCAAATACCATCAGCAGTGGCGTCGGGTCCGACCAAGGTGAAGGCGGCGGGGAAGAGGGCTGAGAAACCGGCAGAGGTGGAGGCGGTGGTATGGCAGATCCGTGAAGCCACTCCCGGAGTTGATGGAGAGGAGAGAGGAAAACACCTCACAAAGGAGGGAGAAGGTGGAAAGCGAGAGCTTCCAAGTTATTCGTAACAAAGCAACTAAAAGAAAGAGGAAGGAGGGGTACGGGGAGGGGGAGAGGAGGCCGGAGGCCGAACCCTCCCCATCACGCAAGATTGCAAAGAAATTCATTTCACAATTTATTTATTTTTTTCATTTATTTAATGCTTGAGCGAGGCCCAGGTTTGTTGGGCTTAACCCTGGGCGAGTTCCCATCCAGATCACTTTTGGGTCAAGATTTTTTAAGCCCAACACGTTTTTAAAATAGTAATAAATAAATTTTGGAAAAATTAAATAAATAAAAAATCTCTGAAATTTGACTCTTATAACAAAATAAGTTTTGAATTTTTAATTTTGCCAATATAAATTCTAAATTTTTTATTTATTTTCAATCTAAATTATCTATTTTTTTCATTAAGTAAAAATTGACCTCAAAAAAAATAGTATTTTAGTCATTAAACTTAATAAAAAAAGTATTTTAGACATTTTATAAAATCTATATTGAGTTTAATGATTTAAATACTGTTTTTTTTTTTGGGGATGCACCAATAAATCCTAGACTTGTATCTTGTAATCCATTTGGTCCTATGAATTTTCTTATGAACCGTTAGGTCCTATCACAATGTTAATGACCATTAAACATCAAACACATCATCGTCAAAACAACATTATCATCAAAACAACTTCAAACATCACATTAAACATTATTCATCATCATCAAACATTAAACATCATCATCAACATTAAACATTAAACATCATCAAACATTAAACATTAAACATTATTCATCATCAACATTAAACATTAAACATCAGACATAAAACATTATTCTTCAACATTAAACATTATTCATCATCATCAAACATTAAACATAAAACATTAAACATCATCAAACATTAAACATTAAACATCATCATCAAACATTAAACATTATTCATCATCAACATTAAACATTAAATATCATGACAAGAGATCTGATCTGAAATTCTCAACATCAACGACGCTCACCCGGATATTTTTCAGATTATTTTTTACGCAATGTATATAAACACTGTACCTCTCTTGCAATCCCACCAAAATACACTCCCAACATCGCCGATCTACGTCGGGGTTTCTGTACCACTCTCTCTCTCTCATTTGATTTCTCTCTGTTTTCTTCCTAAATTCAAGGCCATTCCAATCGATTTTCCATTTTCCCAAGAATCAGGTGAGATTTCAAGCCCTACATCCATATTCCCTGTATTAATTGGACTATTGAACCATTTTCTATTAATTGGACTATTGAACCATTTTCCCAAGAATCAGGTGAGATTTCAAGCCCTACAACTCCGATCTGATACCGTCAGATCTGGGCGAGGCCGGAGATCCGGTCGACGAGGTTGTGACTAGATTTCTTCGCGTCTTCCATGGACAACAATTCGATTTGATCCGATCCGATCACGGCTAGAGATAGAGAGAGTAGAGAGAGAAAGGGAAGAGGAGATTGATGATGTTCGAAAATCAAAACCCTACTCTTCCAATTGATCTGGAAATTGATGTTGTTTACATTTTTATTTTATTTTATGATGTTTTGTTAATGTTAATAATGTTTTGATGATGTTACTAATGTTGTTGATGTTGCTGATGTAGATAGTGGGACTAAATGGTTCATAAGAAAATTCACAGGACTAAATGGTTTAACTTTCTACCATATAGGATTTACTGGTAATTTTTCCTTTTTTTTTTTGTCTGTTTTACTTAATAATTTAAATATAAAAAATTAAGGTTTAATTTTATAAAATAAAAAAAAATGATTTATTTTGTTACAAAGGTTATATTTAGAATTTTTTTGTAATATTTTCATAAATATTTTTAAAATAGTAATGTTATACAAATAAAAAATTTATACATAATGATGTGACTCATTATGGACCATTCGCTTCAAAAAAAAAATACTAAAAATATATTTATTTATAATAATAATATTATGACATTATTCTTATGAAATTTTTTATATGAATAAAATTTTCTATTTAAAAAACTTTGGACAAATTATCAAGAAGTCCTCTTTGTAAAAGATGTGACCTATTTAGTCCTATAACGTTTTTATTCTTCTCAGACTTTGTTCTTCTCTGCCTCTTATTAGTTCTGATTTCTAGCAATTGTCGACGGCAACCATATCTTACTTCTTTTCTTTTTCTTTTTGATATATAGTCATCAGCGACTGATGACTACTATCGATTGGGGTTCACTGGTAACCACCGACTGCCGACTTTTTATTTCATCCTCACCGACGGTGAAAAAAATATGTTTTCGACGAGGCAGATGAGTAGATTTACATCAGATCTGAGTAGATCTACATCAAATCCAGCTAGATTTAAACAAAAAATAATTATCGGAGTACAATCTTCTTTCTATATCTGTCTCTCTCCTTCGATCTCTTAAATTTTTTACATTTTCTCTGCTATACACTTCTCTTTTCCTATTTTAATGGATAAAATTTTCAAGTTCTGAATAATTTGTTTTCGATTTTTAGTTAAAGGTAGTGAAAACTGTAAAAATTTTTAGCTTTAATTTTTTTTTGGTACTGAAATGAATCATGGTTTAAAACGGAAAAAATTTGCAATTTCATAACATTGTTTAAAATTGTAAAATTTTACAGTTTCATAATATGTTTTTTGGTTTAATTAATAAGAATAAATGCTAAATAGATTTTTTCTTTGAAACTGTAACATTTTACAGTTTCAAAACTTGTTTTTCAGTTTGATCAATATTAGAGATTATTTGCTTAAACCCTACAAAAATTAAAAAATAACATATGTTTTTTTCCCATTTTTGTTTTTTTTGTCGTTACATTTTTTTTCTTTTAATTTATCAATATTTAGCACATTTTGTTATGTTTTTTTACTCTAATTTTTTTCATTTATTCTTTTTTTTTCCTGACAATATTCTGGACATTCCGGTGAATCTCTAACGATATTCTTAACGTCCAGCGAACATTCTGGACATTTTGGCGACTTCCATTGATGTTCATAACACTCTAGTGAACTTCCGCCGATACTCCGATGACTTTTCAGTGATGTTGAACATTCCAGCGAGTCTCCAGTGATCGTTTGACAAAAGTCAGATAGTAGCGGGATGTAGCAGCGTTTGTAAATTAAAAAAAAAAAAAAAAAAGATTTTTTAGTAAGAATAAAAAATATATAGGACTGATTGGTATAAATATTTTATTTTGGAATTAGATGAATTTTGAACGTTGTATATGAGACTTATCGGTAAATTCCCCAAACTTTAGGATGAGACATAAACATAGCACAAGGCCAGGTTACGCCTGAGGTCCAGCTCACCCAGTAGAGCCTTGAGTTGGATAAGGACCAGAGATTTTGAAAATTGGGCCGACTCAACCATGGGCTTTGTTGGATGGAGTTGGTGAGTTCGGTATGAGTCCAATCCAATAAAAATCGACCTTGCTCGTTTTTCAGGGTGAGTAACTTTTTAAACTAGCTTATCCAACAAAACTCTCTATTATTACTATATTTTATTTAAATATTTTCCACTTGTTTTTTAATTTAAATTGTGAGGTTCCTTGCATTGGCTCAACTAAAATAAGCATTTTATGTATTTGAAAAAACTACATTGAATTTCTTACATTTGGAGAGTGGTTATAGCAACTCGTAGGCCACATTTGATTGTAGTAATTGGGAGGGTTGGAGGTTGCACAACATGTGGGCCTAAGTTCAATTTTGATGGTATGTTTGATTGAGGGATAAGAAAACTGGATAAAAGGTGGGAAACCTTTAAGCCTTATATATTTTTTAGTCCGTTGTTTATTTAATTTGATATTAAAGTTACGAATAACTTCAATACTCATATGAAAGATTAAATGAGGAAATTAAGGTGTTAAGATTATGTCCAATGGTTCATCAATTCTGTCACTAAATTTAAATTTTATAAAAAAATGTCTCTTTTCCTGCTCTAATGGTTTTATCAAACAAGTATTAAATTGCGGATATCAAAAATCTTTCACCAAATTGAGGACGCTAGGAACTTTCGTCAAATCACTGTTCATAACTATTGAATTTTCACCTTCGGATGTTTCCCAGATGAACACCTCTAGGCAAAATTTTGTGAAAAAAATATACTAACCAGTCGACTAGCCAAACATCTACCCGGTCGACCGATATTTTGATGAAAATTCAAAAATTCTCCGTTGGAGCACTTGATATCAAATGAAGTTTTTATTCAAATTTTTACTCAAATTTAATTAAAAAAAAATACACCGTTAAAGATGCTCCAAGTAATACCATAGAGATTGGGATATTAGAGATATTAGGCCTTTTGAATTTTTTTCTCACCTTCACTCAACAATAAAAATAATTACATCTTTTTATTTCATCCTAGTTAACTAAACGTAATATCTCACATATTCTATCCAATTGTTTTATCCCATCTACTTATCTCATTGTATAACTTGTTCCATATAATCCCCTCCATAATCTTATCAAATAATCCTTCTTCACATATAATCATAGGTATAACTTATTTCTCACAATCCAATCAATAATACTATATCATACCTAATCCCAAAAAAAAATAATGTGACACCCTTTGAAGTAGGGAGCATGGTACAAAATCTGTTGAAAATGGTTTTTTGGTGAATGTTTTTTCAATTTATCTAAAATATAAAAATAAAACATCTACTAGAAATGTTCTTAGAGTAACTCCAATATTGTAATTTGTGAGACATTTTGCCTAATAAAAGTACAAAAACAATACACTTTTTTATTATGTTTAATAACTTTAACTTGTATATATTCTAATAAGAGTTTTTATAGTTTATCAATTTTCAAAAGAAAATTGTTGTATACAGAAATATAACTTTTAGGAAAATGCGTGGTAGCTCGAAACCCTCGCGGCTCGAACGGCTGGATTTCAAAACGACGCTGCGTCGTTTTTTTTTTTTCTTCGTCTTCCTCACGCTGGTCTTCTTCTTCTTCGTCTGAAATAGAGGGAGAGGGAGAGAGAGAAAGAGAGAGAGAGAGAGGAGGCAGCCCTCTGCCGTTGCAGCCCTCCGCCGTCGCAGCCCCACATCCGCCGATCGTCCCCCCGCAGCCGCCCCTCCTCCGCCTCCACCCCCCGCCTCCGCCTCCACCCCGATATGTTGGCCCCCTCCAGTCCCTCCGCCCCTCCTCCTCCTCCAGCCTCTCCCTCCTCCTCCTCCGCCTCTCCTCCAGCCTCTCCTTCCTCCTCCTCCGCCCCTCACTTTTTCGAGCCAAATTTCGAGCCTCTCTCTCGAGCTACCAATCACGACCGTAACTTTTATTATGGCATGCCGCGTATTAAGCGTGGATATGGTTATTGATGCAGTAATTGAGCAATCATAAAATGGAGGTTACTTTGCTAAAAGAGATAGAATGTGTTTGTCTATCCAATTACAAGGTTAATGCCTCACACCCCATTGAGGGTGACCCCTAGGCCCCCGGTGGAGTGTAATTGGTCTATTTTTTTATTTTTTTTAATTCAATGACCAAACCCATGTGTGTGTGGGGGGTGGTGGGAGTAGTTAGAGACTGGGAGTCTCAAGCACAGCTCCAATTACAATTAACTGATATATAATGCTTAACGTGTATCAATTGGAGTACCGAATTTATAGTTGGACTAACTAAAATACCTAAGTATGTTGGAGTTGTTGTAGTTACCAAACCCTTTTTTTTTAGTTCGATTTATTTATTATATTTTTTGGGAAACAGTGTTCCATAAGCCAAATTAATATGGCAGTTGGTGTAGACAAAGGTGAAATGGAGGTCCCCAAAACACAAAATGACCCTAGCTCTCCTACATACTGCAGACATGCTGGGATTGCTGGAGATTCAAATATTTAGGGCTTATCTCTCTCTCTCTCTCTCTCTCTCTCTCTCTCTCTCTCCAACTCCATACTCCATTTTATGATATTATCTATCTCTGTTTTGGTCCCCACTTCTATGCAATTCAGTTCTGTTTGTGTTCCCTCACCCCTAGTCACACCCATTAATTGTTGTTGCTCTAGTATTATTAGGAATAGCATACTAGAAGCAGCCTAGATTAATTACTGTATTACATTCATATTCATATTCTCATTTTTAAATAAATAAATAATAATATAAACCTTTTCACGGGTCTTTATTTACTTCATGTAATCCCACGTGACCTCTGGATGATGGGGATGCCTATGGCCATGATCTTCCCACATTAATGATCTCATAAACATATGAAATGAATTGGAATGCTATGGATCACTCTTCTCTACAAAATGATTTTCACTTGATCATTTTTAAAAAGTTTTTGTTAGTTAACAAACTAAGTGGCAATATTGGGTTAATTTTACTTTTATCTCTTCATTTATTACAATTTTTTTTTTTCTTTCTATTTCATCTTGTGATCACTAATTTCATTTATTTAGTCTATAGAGTTTATGATTTCAAGTCATACGATAATTGATGATAGTATATCTAAATCAATATTGGAAGAAATCTAACCTAATGAATAAAAATGTAATTTTACAAGTTAGATAACCTAAATCATAAAATCAAACATTCATATTTTTACTCACGTTATATTAGATAAATTATACCTTACAATCAAAAATTATTTTCTTCTATGTTATTTAAAAATAATATGTAAAAATAAAAAGGGTAAATTACAGTTTACTCCCTATGATTTATCACGGACTCCTCCTTTAGTTTCATTTATGACACTTAAAACTCCTGAAATTCATACTGTAAGAGGGGTTAATTTGAGTTCACTAATTAATTGGGCCCAATCGAAACCCAATTGAAAAGCCCAAAATTGGTGAGCTTGGAGAAATTATTGCCAAATGGGCCCAAGGGAATTTTATTAAACGGGCCCATAAGAAAGCCAACAAATTGAGCCGAGAAAGACCCATCAAGCATATATCTCTAAAGAGAGTCCAACAAGCCCATCCGAGGAGGCCCAAATCATACGGGCGTCCGAGGAGGTTAACCATTGCTTTCAAAAGAGATGAAACCCTTAGCGGAGATCCATTCTCCGAGGTATTTGTTTAGTCTTGAAAGGGTTCGGAACCACGAACCTAGAGACCTATTTAAGATCAGATTCGAAAGGATTCAGATCCACAAACCTAAAGATCTGAAGCACTTGCCTTCGAACGGATTCGAACACAAACTAGAAGTCGTTCCGTTAATGAGTCCCAGAATACTTGCGAGCTTGAAGCTTTCCGGAATCTACGCACCATAACCATGGACGTGATGGAGTCTAAACAAAAGACCCGATCCCGAGGACGGTGAGTGGAGATAAATACTCTTCGGTTAAACTAGCCTATACCCGGGTTGAGGTGGCACGATCTAGGGGGTTCTCGAGACTCAACAATATTTGCGACAGGGCATTCTCTTGAATTACCCCTGACCCTTCTGCGGCAGGGCATCCTCTGGGACTACCCCTGACCCTTTAGGATGATTGGGGATCATTAGTTAGGTATGGCTAAGAAGAGGTCAATCTCCTCTTTAGGGTTTTTCTCATCCTCGGAAAGGTCATCTCCTCGGACAAGATGGTTAGAGAGAATATTCTCCATGTGCTTTGCACATGGACTCCATCCTAAATCATGAGGTGCCTATAAATAGCACCCACACCCATAGCTTTACAAGATGGGAGATTTTGGAGAGACAACTCTTGGGAAAAAACTAATTGCCCTTCTCCATTATCTACTTTGAGAGTAAAAGTAGGAGATCCATGGGACAGCCTTGTCATTATTCTCTCTCTAACTGATTTGCCTTCTTCTTCACCCAATCTCTTATCTCCATCATCTCATTGCTATTGTGTTCATAGTTGTGACCGTTGAAGAATTTAAGCCTCTCATTTCTAGAGAATTCGAGTTTTTCTTCAAAGATCTTCGAATTTTTTGATAACATTCTTGAACCCCCTTATACACATACCATATTGTAATTTCTAATGGAATCGTTTGTTTCAACAGAGCATGTGTTGTACGACCATAAAATCAAAATTTCCCCTCTCAACCACACTGGATAATTCCTTAGTTTCTTTTTCTTCCCAATTTTTTTGAAAACCAAAAACGTTGGTTCTCTCTCTAAAATGCTTTCCTCTCTCTAGTTTATCTCCCTCATTTCTCCATCTTTCCCTTTTATTTTTGTTTCATTATTCTTCTAAAATCCACGTTTATCATTCTCTTAACTCAAATAAAGTTAACCCATCATTGAAACCATGGGCTCCCATGGTAGTCTCTCACTCTCTCTCTCTCTCTCTCTCTCTACCGTGGCAACCACCATCATCCTTCATCTTCTTTTTATCACAACAAAGATACATACATTATATATATAGGCATATCCAATTAACTGAGCCAAGACCCAAATTGTAGTGATGGCTACCACCATAGATGCCGTGAGAGGAGGAGGTAGTGGGTGTTGAGAGAGACGGATGGTGTACTTAGTGTTCTAGTAGAGTAGTCAATCTAGGTATAGTACGAAGGGAGATGGGATGAGCTTGGTAGGTGTTTGTAGCAGTGGGTTATTAGTTTTTCATCAAGGTGTTGGGTATGCTTTTAGAAATAAGAAGAAGAAGATTAAAAGGAGAGGAGTGGGTCACGTGTCCTGTGCAACCGTAGGCAGCTATGGAAAAAGAAGAAAGGAGAACAAGGTAAAACAAGAGGAGTGGGAAAATATTTTATTTTCACAAATTATAAAATTAGGAAATATCACTTAGATACTCAAAATATGGACTTGGGAAAGTTTGAACTTGGAGTTCTTTTATTGGTTTTTCTCTTGATTTTTTTTTTTTTTTGTGTTTTTTTGTTTTTTTTTTTTGTTTTGCTACAATCCAATTAATTGGGTTGCATCAGGTGAGATGAAGGAGTGTTTGGGGGCAGCTATGGACTGCTTGTTTGGGTATAAATTCTAGAAAGAGAGAGATGAATGTTTTTGTTTGGATCTAAACAATAATACTTTAGACCCTCAGTGATTGGATGCAGTGAAAAAAAAAAAAAGAAAAAGAAAAAGCAACCAATGAGAGTGAGAGGGGGTGAAAGGGGGTGATGGGAAAAGGGGGTCTCTATCATTGTTGGGATCTAAATTCTAGAGAGAGAGAGATGAGTGTTTGTTGGGTCTAAATTCTAGAGAGAGCGAGAGAGAGAGAGAGAGAGAGAGATGTATTTGATGATGGTATGAGAGGTGTGTGGTTTGCCATGGGATGAGAAAAAGAAGAGGAAAAGAATACAAAAAAATTTAAAGAAAAATGAAAAAAAAAATGTTCTAGTTTATAATGACATTAACAAAAAAATTAAAGAAAAAAATAAAGGTAATTTAGACTTTTTACAACTTTGTCACGTCTATCCGAAACTGCACTCTAGTATGAAATTCAAGGGATTAAAGTGTTACAAATGAATCTACAAGGGAGTTCCATATTTTCTCGGTAAACTCCAGGAAGTTAAAGTGTAATTTATCCAAATAAAAATATATTTTAGTAGTTCAAATTTTAAAATGACTTTTTTATCCATGAAAGATTTGGACAACTGTCTCCAACTAAATCAAGTTAACTGAAATTCCAAATTTAATATTCAAATAGATGAAATTAAAATTAATAATTATTTAAGTAGTAAAAGTGAAATGAGAAATATTAAAAATTTACAATTTAAGTCCTACAATTTACCTACAATGACATGATAAAAGAGTTGGTACAAATTATTTAATAATTATTTACGCATTACATGATTGAGTTTATGATAAATAAAAAATTAACACAAATTTTATCATGTCATTGTGAGTACAATTATAAAATTTAAATTGTGAATTTCAATATTTTTTTAAATAAAATTAACAGATACTTCTCAAAGTAAATTTTCTTTTAAAAAAAACACACAACATATTAATAAATTAATAGAATTAAAAAATTACAATAAATCAGCGTCATTCCATTGACTCAATCTTAAAATCTCACCTAATTCTATGTAATTGTTGGGTTGATTTTCTCGATCAAAAATAAAAATAATAATAATAATTATTTGACTAATGGGACATGCAAGAGGCTTGCCTCCTTTGTGGGTACATGTTTCACCATTCAGAATCCCATAAATGTTCACGAAATAACTTGTGGAACTGCTTTAACTTTGACAGTACGATGATGAGATCATGAATATGCTAAGGAGGACTTATGGATGGTTGGATTTGTACGTTCAAATGTAATGTTAAACGCAATAAAATGATTTCCTTTCAAATGAGACAATTTTAATTGGAAAAAATTTATGGCGCACTCTTATTAATAAGGCATATCCTAAGCATTGTTATACTATTTTATGGTATTAATTAATTAATGTCATTTTGTGATAAATGTTTAATGCACGTTCTAAAATCGTCTTTAATAAATCGTGTTATTTTAATTCTGTCAATATTATATTTTAGCATGTTACAATATTAAAATATCATATTTTGATAGACTCGCTTCAATAGTACATATTTTATTATTTAGCAGAATTGTCATATAATTACTTTTTAATACATCTAAATTAGATGTATAAAAAAATAAAAAATAAACTAAAATATGAAAAAAAAAATACTAAAAATTAAAAAACTCAAAAATTATATTTTAAAACTCAAAACCAAACTAAGACCTTGTTTATGAATATGTTTTTTTAATAACTTTTTAGTTTTTTGACTAAAATATAATGGAAAAAAAAATTTAGAATGTTTGAGATGACTTTTTAATTTTTTATGAAAAGATGTGCAAAAAGTAGAGAGAAAAAATCTTTGACTTTTTGGTATAAGTTGTTAGCTTTTAATTTTTTTAATGACTTTTTAACTTTTAAGCTAAAAAGTAATGTTGACAAACCATGCCTAAATGAAATCTCAAAGATGTCATGTATAATTTACCTATATTGTAAAGATAACAAAGAAATGATAAATAAATACTCAAATTTACCTCCCCTAGTGTAAAAAATTATATAGTGATCTATGGACAAGGCAATATGGTGCTGTTTTGAGAACCAAAATAAAAAGTCGCGTTTTTGTCCAAATGTCCAAAAATGCAAGTGGCAAAAACGCAACAAAATTGGTTTGGAAAGTGCCAAAAAAGCAAGCGTGAAATTACAAATTGGCGCCTGTGACAAAAAAATAAAAAAATAAATTTCTTATATTGGGTAAGGGTATTTTGGTCATTTTAATTTGATTTGAAATCATAAACAAATATTAAACTAAAAAGTCAAAAGCTAACTTTTTACCAACTTTTCAAATCACTTTCTAAAAAATTAAAAAACTTGGTAAAAAGTCAAAAGTCAATATTTTTACCAACTTTTCAAAACACTCCATAGTGCCTTAACATAATTTTTATTGATTGAAATAATTATTTGCTTCTGAGCTATAACTAAATAAGTATCAACTTATAAATTATATAGAATATTGTATCAAGACCGTGGAATAACTTCTTTCCTAGAGCCCATCACACATAAAACAGTCATGTCCAGTCTATATATGGTTTCAGTGGCATAATTACTATACAAGCTCAAATTCCAAGAAATCATTCAATTCCCACCTGAAATTCAGAGTTATATTAACTACATAAATAAGTAGAAAATAAAAATAATAATGTGGTCCTGGTCCTGGTCCTGATCCTGTTGGATATTAGGGATCATGCTTGATGCACCCCAGAGAGCCAGTAGGGAATAGAAGAAGAGGCATTTGAAAATCAGAAAAATTAAATATTTGAGATCAAATAATAGAAGAGTGCATTAATGTGACTACTGTCAATGTTTGTGATGCTGCTACTGGGTCCTTTACCTGCTTGCTTTTGCTGTTTTATTTATATCTTTCTACAAAGAATATCACAATGTAAATTCTTTGTGATTCTTATAATTAAATTCTTTTTCTTTTTAAGAAAAAAATTCTAATGCTTACCTTGCAAAATTGAATGTGGGATGGAGAAAGAGAGAGAAATCAGTTAATTATTTACTTGTCTATGTGCAAGAGACAGTTTATGAAGTATGTGCTAGTGTGCAACACGGAGTCTGCATATATATTCTATGTGTAGTTATCAAAAAAAACATATATATACCATCTATAAAAATAGATGATTTATAATAGTAGATAGCGAGTATAATAGTTTAGAATTTGAAAAGTAAATGTCAACAAGTGCCTCATGAGTATTGTTTAATGTTGATAAAGTATAAAAATATTAAAAAATATATTAATTTCAATAAAAATATATTGAAATTAGTGAAAAGTGTTTTGTGTTCTATAAATATTGTCTTTTACTTGTATTCTATGAGCATTTGATAGTAACACCCATTTTAAAAAATTTAAAAAAATTAAAAAGCTAACAATTATTTTTAGTTGGGAGAATTACATTTAGTGTATGTTTTCAAAAATATTTTTAAATCAATGACAAATTTACAAATATTAATAATTAAATTTATAAATCTTTTCACCAAACTATAAATATTTATTAAACTCGTGTACTTTCTCCTTTTTAGTTCTTGCCTAATGATATCACAGTTGCAATTTTTGATTGATTAAGGGTGTGTTTATTTGGACAAACTGGATAAAGAAGGGATTGTAATCTATCGCACTGTTAGTCCTGAGATACATTGTCTCTCGACTATTTGGTTGGACTAGATTTGTATTTTGTTTAGTTATGGGATTAAATGTTTAGATTTGACTATTTTATTGAATCCTATATTTGTTTGGAATATTATGGAGAATAATAAATGCTGAAAATACTATTTTGTCCTTTTGAATTATTTACTAAATAATAAGAATATTAAATCTGAATTGTTACATTTTATTTTATTTTTTTACTAAAACTTTTAAAAAATTAAATAAATAGAATATTAATAAAAATTTCATAAATTTATTTTAATTTGTAGTTGAGATTTATAAATTTTATTTTACTTTATTAAGTATAATTAATACGATATTATAATTCAATACAAAAATTTTCAACCAAACAATAAATTACTAATCTGAATAAACTATTAACCATATTTTATACTTAAATCATCCCAAACAAACATCACCAAAGAGTCTTTGGATGACCAGCCTCTTCTCAAGAGTGGAGGTGATAGTTTCTGGCACAAACCTTGGAACTCCTTTGACCCAATAGAATTACTTAATATTGTGTTTGGTTAGAGGATTTAAAGAGAGATTTAGAAAAAAAAAATAAAAAAGATAAGTAAAATGTGAATAAAATATGTTTATATTTTACTTAATTTCACACATTTTTTTTCTTTTTCTTTTCAAATTTCTTTCTAAATTCCCTAACCAAACACAATATAAAGGAAAATGTTTGGGACCCCTACAAAAGAGGATTCCCATGACCCCATTGATGTATTGGCCATTGATGTGTTTAAATTTTTTTAAAAAATATCTGACAATGACATAAATGATTCAGATCATTTTAAAAGTTATGAGAGTTGTGTTTTGTGGGGACCTTTATCATTATTGACTACTTAAAATGGGCTCAAAGACGAATACACTTCTAATTAAGGTTTGTTTTGTTTTGTTTTGTTTTTTCATTTTCTTCAATTTTTGTTTTAATTCAGAAGTGGCGAGAAGCATCTTCTTAATAATTAGGTCACATGGGGATAGAGTGAGCCCCCACCAATCAAGTATTTCTATGAAAGTGATTTATTTATTTTTGATACTTAAATCATATATATACAGACCCTCCACAATTTTTTTATTCCCCTAATCTTTCTCCTTACCCCCTGATAATAATTAGGCCATGTTTGTTTGGCTCCATAGGTGGGGGGATTGGACTATCAATCCCGTGGGCCCTACATAGCCTATGTTTGGTTGGAAAAAATAGATTAGTTTGGATAGATTTTGGGTGAGATTAAGAAAATAGTGAGGGGATTGAGTCTATTTTATATAAAAAAATTATTTTTTTAATTTCATTTTTTTTTACCGAGTGCACTTGTTTACTTCAATATTTGTTTTAATTTTTTTTAATATAGAAATAATTTATTTATTTATTTTATACAAAAATAATTTAACAATCCTATCACTAATTATCTCCCACACTATCATCAAAACAAACACACTTTTACTTAATCCCCTCACTAACAACCCCCACATTAACAATCCCTTCACTAACAATCTCATCCAACCTAATCCGCCAAACAAACGTGGCCTTAGTGTATATAAATTTAATTTATTTTGATGTATTTGGTTTAGCTTATAACTTATACTTATAACTTTTTATTCTTAGATGCTTTAAGAATATTTTAAACCGAAGTTATAAGTTATAAAAAATTCAGATGTAAAATTATAATAGCTTCTTCATGTTTTCACCAAAACAGGCCATAGTCTTCCCTACCAAATAATTACCGACTTTAATTGATTTAAATTGACTTTTTTTGTGAGAATAAAAATAGTCAAATAACAATTAATTTATTTTAACAATTTTGTCAAATGAGACCTAAGGCCAAGTTTGGCAAGTTGAAAAAAAGTCAAAAAGTTAAAAAGTTACTCAAAAAATTAAAAAGTTATTATTATTCACCAAAAGTCAAAAATTACGGCTGCACAACTCGTAATCCTAATTTTTCCCTACACACTAATTTATACAATTTTTAATACACATTTTTTTCATAAAAAATAAAAAAGTTAACCTAAACATCCATATTTTTTTTTCTTAATTTTTTAATATAAAAAGACAAAAAAATACACTTATTTAGGACACTCCAAATAACTCCTAAGTCTAGACTAACCTAAAAGGTGAAGTACACGTAAAGAATGAAATTTTATCTATTGATCTGCATTATAGTTTGAATATAAGAATTATACGTCTTGGCCAAAGAGAAAATCCAATAAATACACAAAAAACAAAAAATGATAAATTATACCGGTCTCTACCTAAATTTGGAACAAATACAATAAGTTCTACAATTTCATAATAATTACAAATGATTTTTCTTTTAGTATGACTAAAGGGACCAAAAAATAATATAGATGGTGTAGATATACAAATATAAACAATACTAAATACGTATTTTAATACAAAAGAGATAACAATATCAAATTGTATATATATAACTAGTAAATTATTAATGAAAAATAAGCATATGTAAACTAAAATTAAAAAAAATTCTAATATAATTATACTAAATTTGTAAAATTAAATAAATACATATATATACCTCAAAAAAGGTCAAAACTTGTACATCTGACTCCCAGATACATGACGTGGGATTACGGAGTATAAAAATATTGAGATATTGCAACTACACATTAGGATATAATAATAAGATTTTTATTGACATAAGTTCTGTTTGGTTTCAATTTTAGATTTTTTTTTTTAAAAAAAAAAAATAAATAAATTGATAAAAAATAAATACCAAAATGAAAATTAAAAAATAATTCTAAAAAAATATAAAATTATATAAAAATGATGAGTGTTTTGATATTTTATTTTTTAGTCTTTTAAAAAAATTTAAAAAAAAAATCTCAAAATCAAAACCAAAAGATCTGATGGCACAAGAAGACTTCGAAATGGAGTTGGCTATGTAATCATAGTTCTCCATCGCTTGACCATCCAAATTTATTTTTTCAACTACTTCATTGAACACGCTTTTAAGTTTTTGGGGTGATTTTTAAAAACTTCAAAAAACAATTTAATGCATTTTATTAGAGTAGGACGGAGAGAGAGATATTACACAAGGTTGGTTTGGGATTTTGGTTTATTTTTTTTGACTTTTTAACTATTTTAACTTAGAGTTAAAAAGTTTTATTTGTGATAATTTTTTTTTAAACTTTTATAAGAAATAAAATAAAATAATTATGATTTAAATGTGACATTTTATTTTATTATTTTTTTAATTTATTTTATTTTTTTATAATTATTTTAATCCCATAACTTCATGCCAAACTAGTGCATCGGTCCGTTTTTGTTTTGGGTAGTGACTAGTGAAATGAGCTCCTCCTATTTTTCATTTTTATATTTTTTTATTTTAATTTTAATTAATTAAATTAAAGTAAAAAAAAAAAAAAAAAATTCAAAAGCTTTTTTTAAATTTTTAAACTAACGATTTAAAAAAAAAAAAAAAAAAAGAGAAAGAAAAAACTTTTTTTATTTTTGGTTGTTGGCTTTTTTTTTAAAAGGTAACTTTTAATTAATTATTTTTTTAGCCTTCTGCCCAAACGAGGCCTAAATGACACCTTTAACAAGACAATACAAACACGTAATACAATCTACTTGTGGTAAACAAACATCTTTGTCCTATCAATTAAAGAGCTTAAATGCACGAGCACGAGATAATTTTTTTGTATAATCTTATTGATTAAGTTTGTACTTTTTCAAACGTCGTCGCTTTACTACCTGAAAACACAAACGTGAGCTAGCCAGTGAGTGTGTGCCAGAAACCTCTCTGATGCCTAAGTCAGCAAATAGACAATAGACATAAAAGCTCTGTGTATTCCAAAATAAGAATTGGGATACTTGTCTATAGGTCCTGCTATAAGTTTTAATAGATTCTGCCTGGCACAATCTTAGTAGGATTCCAACTCTCCTTATAAGAGTTCTCCTGGAAATCAAAAAGATAATGCCTATCTTTTTACACCCTCCTTACTGCTTTAACCAAGTGAGATGATCCTACCTCGGTCAGGTAGCAAACAACCGAGCTAATGCCACCATGCCTTACGACGGATTCCTCCGAGCTCGTCTAGCTCAGTTCCACATTGTCTCTTTCAGCTCGGTTCGGAATACATAGACCGAGCTAATTTGCAGCTATTTCTGACCGAGCTAACAGAAGCAAGGTCTAGTTGCGAAACCCTTTTCACCTCGGCCCACAGATCGGTCCATTACAATGTCTGGGCCTAGCTCGGCCCTAGTTCACATAAAATCTCCCTTTCAATTGCCCCTTAATCCCATTTGCAACGCATGATTTGGGATTACTTGTTACCAACCGAGCTAAAGGCCCAAACCTCCAATCGAGCTTATTTGTTACCAAGCTACCGATTTGGCCCGGTCCAAAAAACGTCTTGTCAATTACTCTGCACGTTGTTCCACTTCTCAAGTAAAGCTGAATCGTTATCTATTCCCTTGGACACGTGGCTTGCTCTCACTGGTCACGTACACCTGTTATAGCCGTCATTGTATCACGAAAATTTGAACAGTCCCGCTCATTTTTGTGCTTTATACAAAAAATTTCACTTTTAAGCCAAACACTCCATTGTTCATCTTCTCCCCGTTAGCTTTTGAATCTTCATTTTCGCGACCATAGCACCTGCAAAGCTAGTTCTAGCTGGCGTTCTCACTATCTTGATCTCCATCCTTTCAACTTAATACTGTAAGTGGTTCAATCCCTTTCCTTTTCCGTTTATTTCGTAAGTACGTTTTGTATTGAAATATTCATATACATATGTTTTTCAAAAACGCACTCCTATAGTTTTCTCATAAATGAGTAAAAACCACTAAATCCCCAAAAACCACATGACTGGACTTTAATCACACTTTAGTTGGATTTTTCAATCAATCTGTAATGCGATCTGTTTGATCCAAAATAACACCACAACCGAGTTAGGAACTTGTTTGCAATAGGTGCATGCTCAACCGAACTAGAAAACCTCACCCAATAACCGAGCTAAAACCTTGAGCCACACCATGTGTTACGATCGATCTAAGAACCTTCCTGCTCAATAACCGAGCTAAAAACTTTAAGCTACAACCGAACTAAGAACGGGTTGCAACCCGTTTAGTCGAACTACGGTTATATTTATTTTGCCTTTTTTCTTAACCCGGTCCAGTGATCTGGGCATAACACATTTTGTCTCCACTTTGCAGACTTGACTAGGTTGGCCAGGCACACCTTTGCACTATTGCTCAACCGAGACACTCAACATCATCTCAACACCGAGCTAGGCTACCGTGCTAATTTGTACATAATTTAAGTTAAATGGGTAAATATCGGTTCCTGGTAGACTCACTTGGGGCTATTGCCGAATTTCGTAAGGACTATAATATTCCTGACAATGTTCATCTATCTTTAGCTGAACTAGACACCATGCCCTGGGGAGAGTCAGGCTTCGTTCTTTTTACTGTAATATCAATAGTAGAGGCCGGTCTCCAATTCCCTGTGCAGCCGCTGATATGCGAGTTCCTCAGGCGGACAAGACTATGCCCAACCCAACTCAGCACTAATACTTATAGGATAATAAACAGTATCGCCGAGCTAAACCGCTGGCTTGGCCTTAACCTCGGATTGGCCGAGCTGTTCCACCAATATTCGCTCGGCCCAAATAAAGACAATTGGGTGTATTATTTAAGAGTAAGGAGAGACCGAGAAAAAATCATAAAAAATACACCGGACAAAGACTTGAATGACGATGATTTTTTCTAGGTTTCGGGCAATTTTGAAAACCAGGAAGCTCAGATACCGGAATATAATATAAATTGGAATAAAGGGACTGCTAATAAGAATACCTTGGTCCAATTTTCTCTTTTTGCTCTGTTGTTTATAATTTTTCGCTGTGCTAACCGTTGTTTCTTTTTGTGCAGATTTGAACTAGCTAAAATCACAATACCAATACACCAATCAAGACACTCTTCGCGCCGCGCTCCGATACCGTAATCGAGGTTGGGCCGAGTTGCTAAACTTCGAGTCGACCTATCGATATAGCAGAAAGAGGAAGGTCAGGGTAACCGACTTTCTTCTGGAACCATCACCAGAACCAGACCCAAACTTGCCACAAATCAACCTTATTCCTCTTACCGAAGAATAAGAAATGGCCAAGTGCCGAGCTGTTCGAGCATTGATCACCGAACAAACCACTACTCCAATTGCCGAGGTTCATATTGAGGTACCACAGGCCGGTTGGACACATGAGACAGTGGTAGCCCTTCCCACAGCCCGGGCTTCGGCCTTTCGACCAAGTAAATGGCCGCGCACACAAAGCCTGAAGGATGAGGATGAGCTATTCCAAACCGAACTTCAAGAAACAACACTCTCCCAAGGTCGTAACCGGCCTAGCTCTTGAGATCCTCGTACCCCGCCGCCGTGGACGCCAACAGCCACATTTAAGGGTCGTGCTATTACGGTCGCCGACTCCGTAACCGCCGAGAAGGACCACCTGTTGACCTTCAACCTAGCAAAGACTGTTTGTCTTCCTGCCGACATGGAGCGGCACGAGAGCTTGACCGAGCTGAAGGCCATTCGCTCAGCTTCTAAATCGATGATTCTGGCAAGCCCCAAAAATCCCTTCAAACTTGAACATTTGTTACGGTCCCAATGCATTAGTAGTCCTTTAACCGCTTTGAACTATGCAGGTCTTGCAAAAGAGCCAAATGGCTTATAAACGTGTACTTGAGCTTTGGAAGATGGCGCGGTCAGCCGTCACTGATGCAAAATCAAAAGCAGCCGAGCTAAAAGACGCTCAAGCCAAGCTGGCCGAACTAGAGGCCGAAAACTCAAGGCTTGCCGGACTGGTCAGCACAATCGAGGCTGATAAGCAAAAGGCCTTAGCCAAGAAAAAAGACCGTTATTTATGTGAGCTGGCCAACCTGGAGAGGAAGAAGAATGCCGAGTTGGAAGACATGAAGAAAAAAATACAGGACACAAAGGACAGAGGCTTCAAGGAGGGCGAGGAGACGCACATCCAGCAATGCGAAGCCGCCAAGGATATTTTCTTCAAGTGCGGCCGGAAAGCCACTGCTGAAAAGCTTGGTTGTGGACACGACTCCGAAGTCTTCATGAATCCCCCTCTCCACTTCATACCGGGCTATATGGCGGACTATGCTAACGCGGTCCAACAAAAGTTCCTTCAGGAGGGAGAGGAGGATGAGGTCCCTACTCTTGAAAATGCTTCCAACACTCAGCTCGGCCGATCCAACATTCATGAAAATGCTTCATGAATCCCCCTCCCCGTTTCATACCGGGCTATATGGTGGACTATGCTAACGCAGTTCAACAAAAGTTCCTTTAGGAGGGGGAGGAGGATGAGGTCCCTACTCCTGAAAATGCTTCAAACACTTAACTCGCCCGGCAGTCTACTTCTCCTACTCTAGTGGACTCCAACCCACCCTTGTCTGCTGTGACTAACGAGGTGCCTACGACCGAGCTCAACTAGGGGGCTCATCTTGTAGCCGAGCTGCCTTTGGGTGAAGTCCGGGTCGATTTGGACGTTGATTTGGACGATCTTGATTTTTCCTTTTTCCTTTTCTTTTTTTCTGTTATCAACGAAATTTGTAACCGGACTCAAGCCCCTCCCTTTGTATTGAATTTTTTGAAATGGAATGAAATCTGCTTTTTTTTCTTCAACAGTTTGTTCAATTATTTACAATATTTATGCACCATGCCAAGCCAGACTATTTTAGCTAGGCTTTACCTAATCTTGCCAACCTTCTTTAGCCTAGATCATTATCTCGACTGAAGAAGAGAAATAAATGTTGGTCAATCCTGCCAACCTTCTTCAGCCTAGATCCTTATATCGGCTGAAGAAGAGAACTGAATGTTGGTCAAACCTGCCAACCTTCTTCAGCCTAGATCCTTATCTCGGCTAAAGGAGAGAAATAAATGTTGGTTAATCTTACCAACCTTCTTCAGCCTAGATCCTTATCCCGGCTGAAGAAGAGAACTGAATGTTGGTCAAACCTGCCAACCTTCCTCAGCCCAAATCCTTATCTCGGCTGAAGGAGAGAAATAAATGTTGGTCAATCCTGCTAACCTTTTTCAGCCTAGATCTTTATCTCGGTTGAAGAGAGCTAAATGTTGGTTATACCTGCCAACTTTCTTCAGTCTTAATCCTTATCTCAGCTGAAGATAACTCAATGTTGGTCATACCTGCCAACCTTCTTCAGCCTTGATCCTTATCTCGGCTGAAGAAGAGAATGTTTGGTCATATCTGCCAAACTTCTTCAGCCTTGATCCTTATTTCGACTGAAGAAGAGAATGTTTGGTCATACCTACCAAACTTCTTCAGCTCAGATCCTTATCTCGACTGAAGGAGAGAAATAAATGTTAGTCAATCCTGCCAACCTTCTTCAGCCCAGATCCTTATCTTGACTGAAGGAGAGAAATAAATGTTGGTCAATCCTGCCAACCTTCTTCAACCTAGATCCTTATCTCGACTGAAGAGAGCTAAATGTTGGTTATACCTGCCAACCTTCTTCATCCTTGATCCTTATCTCGGATGAAGAGAACTCAATGTTGGTCATACCTGCCAACCTTCTTCAGCCTTGATCCTTATCTCGGCTGAAGAAGAGAATGTTTGGTCATACCTGCTAAACTTCTTCAGTCTTGATCCTTATCTCGACTGAAGAAGAGAATGTTTGGTCATACCTGCCAAATTTCTTCAGCCTTGATCCTTATCTCGGCTAAAGAGAACTCAATGTTGGTCATACCTGCCAACCTTCTTCAGCCTAGATCCTTATCTCGGCTGAAGAAGAAAATGTTTGGTCATACCTGCCAAACCCCTTGATTGCCCTTTACTGGCAATGACTAAGAACAACTTTTACAATAGAAAGAATTATGCTAAAAAAGAAAACTACTTGTTTTATTTGAAAAAGAAAAAATTACAAGTATTTTAAGGAAAAGTTAGAAATAAAATAGTTTAAGATTGGCAGTGTTCCATGGTCTGGGAATAGTTTTGATGTCTCCATCTTCCAAGTGATATGCCTCTTGTCTTGCTAAACCGACCACTTTGTATGGTCCTTCCTAGTTAGGTCCTAACTTGCCATCTTCAGGTACTAATGTGTTTCCCATTACTTTGCGCAGTACCCAATCTTCGATCTTGAATTGCCTCGGATGCACTGTTTTGTTATATTTTCTGGATAACTCCTGCTGGTATAAGGCAATGTGAACTAGTGCTCTTTCTCTTCTTTCTTCTGCAAGGTTGAGTTCCAAGGTTATGGCCTCTTCATTCAAACTTGGGTCAAAATTTTCACTTCTAATAGTGGGAAGGCCTACTTCCAGTGGGATTACTGCCTCCATGCCATAGGCCAAGGAAAAAGGCGCTTCTCTAGTTGATCGCCGAGGTGTGGTACGGTAAGCCCATAAAACATGAGGAAGCTCCTCAGCCCACTTGTCTTTTGCTCTCTCCAACCTTTTCTTCAAACCATCTAAGACGACTTTGTTTGATGCTTCTACCTAGCCATTCACTTGAGGGTATACTGGCGTAGAGTTATAGAATTCTATCGTGTATTCCTCGCAAAAGCCCTTGAAATTTTTTTCATCGAACTGAGTGCCATTGTCAGATATTAGAGCCTTGGGTATGCCAAATCAAGTTATGATGTTCTGCCAAACAAACTTTTTAACATCTTTCTCTTTATCGATACGAGTGCTTCTGCCCCCACCCACTTCGTGAAGTAGGCTATTGTTGCAAGAAAGAACTATCTGTTGCTGGGTGTAGTTAGAAGTGGTCCCACTATATCTAGGCCCCACATTGTGAAGGGCCATGGGCTAGTTAATAGTAGAAGCTCTCTGGCTGGTTGATGTGTTTGGTGTGCGAACTTCTGACATTTCTTACACCTCTTAACATATTTCTCTGAATCTGCTTACATGTATGGCTATCAATATCCTTGTGAAATTGCTCTGTAAGCCAATGATCTTCCTCCTTGGTGGCTTCTACATATGCCTTTGTGTATCTTGAACAAAAATGCCTCGATCTTGCTGGGATGGACACATTTTAGGTAAGGTCCTGTGAAATATTTTTTGTACAATGCCAGTGATGAAGAGAGCCAGAATTGCTGTGATTTTGCTCTAATTTTGTTGGCTTCTTTCTTTTCCTCAAGCAAGATGTCGTCTTTTAAAAATATTATGATGGGGTCCATCCAAGAAGGACCTAGTTCGGCACAACATACCTCAGCTACTTCGGGTTCTTCAATACTTGGTCTGGGTAGGAATTTGATTAGTAATGGGTGTGGGATAGATGTATCTGCCATTAAAGCAAAGCTTGCCAGCTCCTCTACTCTACTATTTTCTTCTCGGCTAATTTGTTCTATCCGAACTACTTCGAACTTCATGATCTCCTTTCTGACTAAGTCTTGGTATTTAGCCATCCTCTCACCTTTTGCCTCGTAGTCGCCTAAAATCTGGTTTACTACTAGCTGAGAGTCACTGTAAACCATTAGCTCGGTGGCCTTCATGAAAAGTGCTGATTTTAAGCCTGCTAACAGTGCTTCATACTCTGTCTCATTGTTGGATGTTGGGAAGCCAAGGTTAACTGCTTGTTTAATTGTTAGGCCATCCGATGAGATGAGGATTATGCTAAGTCCTGCACCGTGCCTATTGCATGCTCCATCCACAAAGAGTTTTCACATCTCTCCAACGAATAGCTTCCAGCAAGTAGAGGGATCAGATGATGTCTTGGGATCATGTGTTACTAATGTTTTCTTCCAAGTCCATGCTTACTGTTGGGGTTTGATCTTCACTGTCTGACTACCTTAAGTCTTTACTTTTTGATGAGTCCTTGCTGGGAATAGCATGATTTGCTCCTTCCTTCATTTCCTCAATCTTGTACAGCTTGCAATGTGGCTGGGCATCCTGCATTAGGGTTTGCGCAGTTCCCGCGGCATTTCCCCCCCTTACTTAGGTTACATCGGTCAAATCGACTGGGCAGATGTGATGACTTCCTGGTGTGAACTTAGCTAGAAAGTCTGCTAAAGCCTGGGCTTTTATCGCTGTTCTGGGTTGAAACTTGATATCGAACTGCCCCAACTTTATCGCCCATTTCAAGATTCGTCTAGAAAAATCCGCTTTCTCAAACAAGGCCTTTAATGGAAAAGTCGTTAGGACGATCACGGTATGGGCATGAAAATAGTGTGACAACTTTCTTGAGGCCATCATCAAAGCTAATGCCAGTTTTTCCAATGGTAGGTACCTTGTTTCAGCGCCCAACAAGGTTTTGCTGACATAAAAGATATGCAAGTATTGGATTCCTTCTGCTCTAACCAACACTGCGCTAACTGCTTGCTGTGAAACTGCTAAGTACAAAAAGAGCTCTTCTCCTGGTACTGGGCTTACTAACAGCAAAGGAGAGGTCATGTAGTCTTTCAAGCTTTCTAGGGCGTGATCACATTCTTCATCCCATTCAAATTTGGCCTTCAGTGCTTGGAAGAATGGTCGACATCTGTCTGACGACTGACTTATGAACTGGTTAAGCGCAGCTGCTAGGCCAGTGAGATGCTGTACCTCTTTGACTGTATTGGGCCTCTCAAGATCTTGGATTGCTTTGATCTGAGAGGGATCAGCTTCTATACCCCAGTTGGTCACTAGAAAGCCTAGGAATTTGCCTGATCCTACACCGAATGCACACTTAGATGCGTTTAGACGCAACTTGTAGGACTTCAAAATCTGAAACATTTTATCTAGGTCCCTAAGATGGTCCTTCTCATCCTTGCTCTTGACCACCATGTCATCTATGTAAGTCTCCATTGTTCTGCCTAACAATAGTTCAAACATTTTGGTGATCATCCGTTGGAACATAGCCCCTGCGTTCTTTAGGCCAAAGGGCATGACCTTGTAACAGTACAATCCTCTGGGCGTTGTAAATGACGTGACCTCCTAGTTTGGTTCATACATAGCGATCTGATGCTAACCTTGATACGCATCAAGGAAGCTAAGTCGATTATGCCATGCCGTCAGGTCCACCAGTTGGTTTATCTGTGATAGGGGAAAACTATCCTTTGGGCATGCATTGTTAACCGTTTTGTAGTCCACGCAAACACGTCATTTTCCGTTCTTCTTTGGCACCACTACAGTGTTAGAGATCCATCTAGGATAGTGTACTTCTCTGATGGCTCCTCCCTCTAGCAGGTTTCGTACTTCTTCTACTACTATCTTTGCGTGGTGGAGTGCCAATCGGCGAGTTCATTGAATAATTGGTCTGGCAATTGGGTGGACATTAAGTTAATGGCAGATGAAATTTGGGTTAATGCCAGGCATGTCATATGGTGTCCAGGCAAACACTTCGATGTTAGAGGTTAAGAATTCCATGACCTCTATTCTCTCAGTGCTGCACAAAGACGAGTCGAGCAAAAAGAACTTTTATGGGTTCTTTTCATCTATCCTTACCTCAACCAAGTCTTCTACTTTCTTCTGTTCTGCTGCTTTGCCGACATCTGCAAACAGTTCGTTGCTTTCTAGCTCTTCCACCATCTGAATGAACCCTTTTACGGCACGGCTGCCATTTACTGTGACGAAACACTGCTTCGACATGATTTGGTCTCCTAAGACTTCTTCAATCAAGCCGGTTTCGTTTGGGAATCGTAATGCCTGATGGTAAGTTGACGGCACTGAGCGCATGGCATGCAACCATGCCCTTTCCAAGATTATGTTGTAAGTGGAAGGGACCTTCAATACCCAGAATTCCACTTGTTTTGTCATGGTTCTAGCCTTGACTGGGAGGATTATCTTGCCCACTGGCCACTCTGGCTTTAAGTTGAAGCCGACAAGGAGAGATGTCGTAGATGCCAGGTCTTTGCCCTCAAATTTCAGTTGTTTGAAGGTCTCGTAATACATTATCTCGCATGAGCTTCCTTGGTCAATCAGAATCCATTTAATGTCAAATTCTTGACGCGCAAAGTGACCACCAGTGCGTCATTGTGAAGGCAATGTAGCCTTGCTAGATCCTTGTCTAAAAAGGATATGACGTTTGTAGCCTTTGTTCTGCCCCTTTTGACAGTGGGTTGTGCACCCAATGCCTCTCTCAAGTACTCAGCCTTTTTGATCATCCCCTTGAGCTCGCATACCCGCTCAGGTTCGACAATCCCATATATAACGTTGATTATGCCTTGGGGTGGACCGTCGACTGGCATCCCGTTTAATCTGTTGAGGTCCTGGGGGGCCGACTGTGTCCCTTCTTCTATATATTGGTCCAAGTGTCCAGCAGCCACTAACTCCTCCAGATGTTGCCTCAATGGCGTGCAATTTTCAATGTGGTGCCCATTCTCACAATGGAAGGTGCAACGGGACCTCCCATCATAGCCCTTTTGTGCTTCTCTCAACTTGGTTGGCCGCCGAACGAAGGGTTCATCATGTATCTCGCTGAGAATCCGATAGATAGGCTTATTGAATATTGTGGTAATGGCAGTGCGGATTCTTAACTTTATTTTTTCTAGGTCCTCTTTGGTGGCTTGCCTGCCTCGCCCATTTTTGCTTGGTTGTTCCACCATGTTGATTTTTGCTGTAGTCTTTTTATCTGGCATCGCTGTTGTGCCAGATTTTGCTTTAGCACAGGCTCTATCTTCCTCTACTCGGATATGTTGATCTACTCTCTCCATTAGGGACTCCATCGTGAGGGGTGGCATCATTGTCATGAGTCCCTCAATTTGTTACTAACGGATAAACCCTGTTTGTATTGTGCGATGGTGAGATTTGTGGGCAATCCCCAATCTGGTTGAAAGTCTCCCAATATCGACTGTTGTAAGACCTCAACGTCTCCTTTTCGCCAATGTCAATAGAAAGTAACTGGTCAATCTCCACTAGCGTCTGGGTATTCATTCTGAATCTAGTCACGAACGCTTCTGCCAACTACGCCCATGAGGCTATTCTACCTTCTGGTAGCCTTTCGAACCAGGTCAGACCTAATTTGCCAAGGCTGGATGGAAACAGGATACACATTAGATCTTCGTTTCGCCGGTATACTGCCATAACTTAGCGAAAGTGGCTTAAGTGCATATAAGGGTCTGACTTCCCTTCATAAATGGTGAATTTGGGCTGGTGGAAACCTGAGGGTAGTGGTGCGTTCTCAATTTTCGGAACGAATGGCGAGCTTTGTAACCTTGCTAAAACTTTTTCCGTTGGTTCATAAGCAAGACGCGGTATTGGCATCCCTACCTCGACACTCCCATGTGTCTTTGGGGCTAATCGTTGTAAGGCTGAGACTCTGCAAGGGTTACGAGCCCTGGTTCCTCCTTCCATCGGGCCCTCTCCTCGAGTACTGTTCACAGATCCGCCGACATAGGTAACTCTGTGTGCCTAGATGTCATTTGGTGCGTGTGCGAGGGCCGATAGTTGCTTCCCTCTGTATACGACCTTTCAGTTCTCATTCTCTCAGACTTAGAGTAATGAGTCTTGGAAGTCCTTGATTGAATGTCGCCTATTCTAAGGCTCCTACTTTCTGCTTGCGATGGCGTGACATATCTGTCATGATCTTCCGAGTGGTAAGAGGGCATGTTGCATTTGCGCCCCTTTTCCATCGCCACCTATTTTTCCTTTATCTGGCGCTTCATTGTCTCTATATCTACCACCATCCTCTTGATTAACTCGTCTTGTTCCGTCACGTGATCCTCTAGAACCTGTGGATCCAACCTCTGCCTCTGTCTCTCAGGACTTTGAGAGCGATGGGGACTAGTGCCTCGCCTCTCCCGTGTGTTCCTCCGGGAGTTCCGTCGTTGGGGTTCTAATTCTGCCATGGGTGGGATAAAAGGTAAACCTTCGTGCCTCCCGCCCCCTTTCGGGGTTTTCCCATCGATAGCAAATTGCGGAAAATCTTCATTGTGTGCCACTTGTTTCAACTAGAGAGGAAAACTTGATCAAAAGGTTTTGTTCTTTGTATTTCCCACAGACGGTGCCACTTGAACGAGCACGAAATAATCTTCTTGTACAATTCTGTTGATCAAGTTTGCACTCCTCCAAACGTCGTCGCTTTACTACTTCAAAACACAAACGTGAGCTAGCCGGCGGGTGTGTGCCGGAAACCTCTCCGATGCCTAAGTCAGCAAATAAACAATAGACACAAAAAATTTATGTATTCCAGAATAAGAATTGGGATACATGTCCATAGGTCCTGCTATGAGCTTTTATAGATTCTGCCTGGCATATCCTAGTAGGATTCCAACTCTCCTTATAAGAGTCCTCCTGGGAATCAAAAAGATAATGCCTATCTTTTTACACCCTTCTCACTACTTTAACCAAGTGAGATGGTCTTACCTCGGTCAGGTAGCAAACAACCGAGCTAACGCCACCACGCCTTACGACGGATTCCTCCGAGCTCGCTTTGCTCGGTTCCGCATTGTCTCTTTCAGCTCGGTTCAGAATACATGGACCGAGCTAATTTGTAGCTATTTCTAACCGAGCTAACAGAAGCAAGGTCCAATTACGAAACCCTTTTCACCTCGGCCCATAGATCAGCCCATTACAATGTCTGGGCCTAGCTCGGCCCTAGTTCACATAAATTCTCCCTCTCACTAAATTTAGATAATTTATTTGGTAGCTTTAACATGGTCATGTAATCACTTGATACAAAGGAAGATATATAAATATTTTATTTAAAAATAAATAAATAAATAAAATGATCATGCAATTTTTTATTATTGAAAGGGCACATAATATATGTTATAGGTGAGGCCTACCAAATACATTTGTGGTTGTTATGGATGAGAATTTTACATTTCAAAATTTATATTTCATTGTCTTAATTCAATTACAATTATTTAATCATGTCTCGAGATTTTTATGTCATGAAATTTTCACATTATTCAATAGTTTATGAATTGTAAGATACATATAACGCAACGGTTAAAAGGATTCAGATAATACCTTATGTGATAGAATTTGAAACGAAGAACCTTATGGGTAAATCACGTGCTTCATAACCACGAACTAAGAACACCCAGCAATGGAGTAATACCACAGTATGAGTATCACCCACTCTATTCACAGTGCAAAGGCTTGATCGTTATTCTAATTGGAGAGAGTTAAAGAGATAGCATGGGAAAAATCATTCGTTATTTTATTCATCCCACATCCCATATATCGTATCTAATATATAGGCTAACCATCTAACTATCTATCCATATCTCTTAATAAGATATGATAGATATAGATAGTGATAGTGGGTTATCCAAATAGGATAGTTATGAAAATTCAAATTCAAATTACATGGATAATTTGAATGGGTCATGGGTCATGTCACATGGGCACCTAAACCCGGGTCCAATATCCGGCCCAATTTCCAACATCTCCGATTCGTACATGAATTGGCATGACATTGTCACATCTCTATCTCAATCTCCCCAAATATTGAACAATCTCATACTAGCCAATGAACTATGCGACTGCTGAGAACACCTACATGTGGGAGCTTTATACTAGAAACTCAAAATGAGCTAGCATAAGGACATCAACCCCAAAAGAATAGAAATAGTGTCTCGTGTACCCAGACCCATCTAGTTAGATCTGTCCAAAACATCTCTAATCTCTCAAAGAGCATGTTTAACCCTCCTAGGTCCCGTATTATATTCACACTCAATTAGCATCCCATACAGAGCGATGTGAGTTGTCGACACTGAATATAGAACAGAGATGTAGAACTAGATGATCTTTCCTTCACCCTCATATCATTTAACTCGGAATTGACCGCTTTCCCAGTAATGTCCCTTAAAGCCGAATCATACATGATCGCAGGCAACATACCAAAGTAGCCGAACATCAACTCCTCATCTTATGACATAATCAAAGGTCACAAAAGGCACAAAGTGAAGTCATTGGAAAAAATGACTTTTAGGACTCACATAGTGGGGAAGCAGGGATCCATTCTCTCACCTCGCTAATGGATCGATAAGCACATTCAGTACGAATGCATGCTATAGTGGAGTAACTCTTTCAAAGAGTGATGTTAAACTCACACACCATACAGATCTTAGTCTAGTTGCTCTTAAACGCACAAGTTGCTTCCTAGTATCTAACTCAAATTCTCTATTTCCTCGCCTCTTAAGCATCAAATGAGATCTCGCATCTGGCTATCCATAACAGGAACATCATGGAAAAGTGGGTACTCTCATATCCATGGTCGGTCTTTAACAAGGCCTCATCTTAGCTCCAACCAAGGCGATATAGCTAGTGGATAATTTTAGCCTCTTTCTTGGCTCCAAATACAATAAGCCACTAGTCTCATCCTTGCTCGCTACCTAGCGCTAAGGGCGGTTGCTCGTGTGAGTGAGCCAATCTTGCATGCTAACATCAAATTTATTTATTCTGTGTGTGCTAATTCACAAACCATGGCAAAAAAATAGTAAACATAAATGTGTAATCAAAACAAATATGAATACTTATGGCATAAATATCTCAAAAAAAGAAAAAGAAAAAGAAAAAGAGTTCAACTGAATACACATATATCACCACCTACGTAGTCTTAAAGCCTTAACATGAGTAAGATAAACATCTCTAGTAATGGGCTTAGTCAAAGGGTCTGCAACCATGCGACTCGTAGGGATGTGCTCTAGGATTACTTCTTTTTGCGCCACAATGTCTCTGATAAAATTAAACCTCACATCAATGTGTTTGGTTCTCCTGTGGTACTTAGGATCCTTAGTGTAAGCGAGTGTAGCCATGCTGTCACAATGGATAGTCACAGGGTCTGAAGTGTGTGTAACAATATCCAAATGCTGAAGGAATCTCCTCAACCAAATGGCTTCCTGAACGGCAGATGAACAAGCCACAAACTCAACCTCTATAGTCGATAAGGCGATATAGGATTACTTCTTATTGCTCCAAGTAATAGCACCATCACTAAGCATAAAAGCATATCTCGAAGTGGACTTACGCTCATCTAAGTCTCCTCCCCAATCAAAATCACAATAGCCAACTAGACGTAGATCTATACTTTGGTAGCAAAGTATGTAATCAGCAATCCCTCTATGATATCGTAATATCCTCTTAATTGTTTTCCAATGAGCTCGTCCTGGGTTGGATTGGTAACGACTCACCAATCCGACTACATAACAAATGTCAGGGTGTGTACACATCATAGCATACATCAAGCTTCCAACAACATTCGCGTAGGGTACATGGGTCATCTTTTCATTCTTTTCTGGAGTCTTAGAACCCATATCAAGGCTTAGGCTCTCGCCTTTCACAACAGGAGTGTCAATGGGTTTGCAGCTCTGCTTCTGGAATCGCTCTAGGATAGTCTTAATGTAAGTCTCTTGAGATAAACCGAGAAGTCTCCTAAAGCGATCCCTAAGGATCTTAACACCGAGCACATAGCTTGCTTCGCCCATGTTTTTCATCTCAAATGTAGAGAACAACCACTTTTTAGTGGCAACAATTCTCTCATTGTCATTTTCAGCCAATAATATGTCATCCACATATAATGACAATATCAGAAAAATGTCCTTAGATTGCTTGACGTACACACAGTGATCTTCATCGATCATCGTAAACCTATTAGAAATAATGGTTGGATGAAATCTCAGATTTGTTTGGATGATTGTTTTAAGCCATAAATAGATCGTTGAAGCTTGCAAACTTTGTGTTCCTGACCTACTGCCACAAAGCCTTCTGGTTGATCCATATAGATCTCTTCATCCAATTCTCCATTCAGAAATGCAGTCTTAACGTCCATCTGATATAGCTCTAAGCCCAATTGAGCTACTATGGTCAGAATTAGGTGAATAGAGGCAAACCTTACAACTGGTGAAAAGGTTTCCTTATAGTCCACACCCTCTAATTGGGTGTAGCCTTTCGCCACTAGGCGAGCTTTATACTTTTCTATGGAACCATAAGCCTTGCACTTGATTTTGAGAAACCATTTATCCCTAATAGTCTTATGCCCTGACGGCAAATCAACCAAGTCCCAGACATGATTTTTCTTCATAGACTCTATTTCTTCATCCATTGCAGTATTCCATTATTTACTAGCAGAGGATGAGAGAGCCTCTTTGAGATTCTTAGGCTCCATCTCATCACTCGGAACAATCATGAATGCTTCCCCTTCAATCTCAAACAAACGACGGGGCATAGCTCCACATTTGCTTCTATGTAATTGAGAGTCCTAGGAATCCTCATCCATTGGATCTAATCCATGGACAGGTAAATCGCTCCCACTGTCCCTAGGAGCTTGAGAGATTATTTCATCATTCTCTACTAGGCTACTAGATGTGCCTTCAAGTAGATCCTCCATCTCATAGAGCTCTACATCTCTAGATACCTCACCTCTGCTAAGGAAATTCTCCTTTAGAAAATCCACGTCACGTGACTCAATTTCAATCACACTTCCATCTAGATGCTCCCTAATAAACACATAGCCCTTAGAATGCTCACTATAGCGAATGATAATACACTTTTTTCCTCTAGGGCCCAACTTCCCAAACTTATGAAAAGTGTTATGTATGTAAGCTGCCGAACCCCAAGGTTGCAAATTGCCCATATTGGGCTTTTCGCCAGTCCACATCTCATATTGGGTAAAAGGAACTAATTTGGAGGGCACACGGTTAAGGATGTAGGCAACAGTCAACAAAACATCTCCTCAATACGAAATGGGAAGATTAGCTTGCACCATCATAGATCTAACCATGTCAAGCAATGTGCGATTCCTTCTCTTCGCTACACCATTTTGTCGCGGAGTCCTAGGAACTGTCAATTGCCTAATAATTCTTTTTTTCTCACAAAACACTTTAAATTGCTTAGATGGATACTCGCGTCCCTGGTTAGTCCTTAGAGCCTTAATGCTTTTGTTTAATTGATTCTCAACCTCATTAACATACTGTCTAAAGTAATCCAATGCTTTTGACTTGTGAGAAATCAAATAGACATGGCCAAAACGCATGCAGTCATCTATAAATGTGATAAAATAAAAGGGCTCCATGCCTTGCCCCTCATATTCATTGGTCCACATATATCAGAATGAATAAGTTGTGATGGGACAAATGCCCTTTTGGCTTTCCCAAATGGTTTTCTTGTTGCCTTTCCAACAAGATAGTGCTCATAAGCAGGCAAATTGACTCTAGCAAGTGGGCCTAAAAGGCCTTCTCTAGCTAATTTAATAATCCTGCCTTGTCCTATGTGGCCTAATCTAGCATGTCATCTCATAGAATTATTATCACATATAGATGCAATATAAGAAACAGAGTTATTGGCATTTTTATTAAAACTAGAATCATCCACATCCAAAACTAAGAAACCATCCAAAAGATAACCAAAACCATAAAAAATTGTACCCAAATAAATGTTAACACCATTATTCTCAAAACAAAAGCTAAAACCAAGGCTTATCATGCTAATAACTAAAACTAAGTTTTGCCGAATATTCGGAGCATAAAGAACATCACGAAGACACAAGGTGCGCCATCGTCGCATTTCCAGCTTGTATGTGCCAATGCCAAGTACCTCCACACTAGACTCGTTCCCCATGTAAACTTTTTTGCTCCCAACAGGTACTCAGTGATATTCGACGAACCCTACTCTGTTCCTCGTGATGTGGTATGTTGCTTCTAAGTCTACAACCCAAAAATGAGGAGAATGAGCAATTAATGCTTGATTAGAAACAAAGCATTGAATACGAGAAATTAAGTAAAGGAGTACCTTCTTCTGCTTAGGGAAACCCCGAGCGAAGTGTCCTTCTTTGTTACAATTAAAGCATGTCAGTTTAGCCTCTACCTTCTTCCTACATCTCTTGCCCCTACACTTGGGCTTTAGCGCAGCTGCTGCTTGCTTCTTAAGAACACCTTTTTCTTTTCCACCCTTGAACTGAGAAGTCCTACGTGAGCTTGACTTAACCACAATAGCAGAACCATCAGACTTAGCTGCCTCTAGACGCTCAGCCTCTAATTCCAAATGACGCGATATGACTTCGAATGTTTTCATACTCTCATTATATATCATGTTCTGCTTCATCTGCTTTCAAGAATTTGGCAGAGAGCGAATTACAGCTTGTACTTGTTGCTCTTGAGTCAAATTGTGCCCAACGACCACAAGCTCACGTATCATGGCTGACATGATCCTCAAATGCTGCTTCATAGAGTGATGCATTTTTTTTTTCGTTCTTCTGATAAGAGTCAAACTTCATAGTCAGTCCACGTAGCTTTGCCAAAAAGGTGATACCAAACTTTTGCTTGAGAGCTTCCCATATCTCAAATGTAGTCGGGCAATGCTGAAACTCACTAATCAAGTCATTGTGTATGCTGCTCAACATGGTAAAACGCGCACATCGATCTTTGTTACTCTAAGTCTGGTAGACTTTAAAATCACGACAATGTTGAGTTGTATTGCCCTGCTCAGGCTCAAACATCACTTGTTCAAGTGTGTTCAAAACTTCTTGCTCATTGAGGAGGTATTAGATCTTACGACGCCATATATCATAGTTATCGCCATCCAATTTCTCTTCTTTAGTTAAGTCTGCCACCACTATCGTAGCTGCCATTTCTACATACAGAGTAAAGGAAGATCAAATGCGCATGGGATATTAATAATAGCAATACAAGATTATTTTGCAGTAAAAGAATCTAAATTAAATAATGATAATATTACACACGTTTCAAGATCGAAAATTTGGTATACTCGTAATCATCTTGCACCTCTAGTGACAATTATCAAAATTTAATTTAATTTAATTCCATGCGCAAAAAAAAAAAAAAAAAAAAAAAAACCAACCTCCCACTACTTATGGCATGTACAAAGTATGATAATTAGTTTAATTTCGTGCAATAGCATCTTAATGTAATTTTTTAATCAACTCATGCTATATTTCATTTAATAATGAAATTTAAATAAATTAAAAAAACATGTTTCTCTAATCACAACATATTACAAACTTTAAGAAAAAACAACAATACGTTGTGTTTAATATTCAGATTATGTCATAATAAAAAGTTTATCACTTTTAAAATTTTCTAAAATTTTTTGGAATTTTAAATAATTAATAAACACACATAAAATCAGAAATAAATATTTCAGAATTTGGAAAAATGCAACAATCATACCAGTAAATAGTAAACCATTACAGTAGTTTACAGTAAAAATTTCAGTCCAAAAAATTTAGTCATGCAACACCAGAAGCATTTTAAAGCAGAAATAATGAATTATTATTTCAGAAAAAATATTTTTTATTTTCATAAAAATTTGAAAATTTGACAGTAACAGTACCAACCACGCTTAAAACAAAGTTATAACGAATTACTTATGACCATTTAAAGCAGTTCTAGATTTTTTTTAAAAAAACAAACAAAGCCTTAGCATCCAGCAGCCAAGCTAGCCAAATCAGTGCGAAAAACGGCTCGACGCAGTGCATGGCGCGCACGTGACAGCGTGGACGGCGTGCCGCCTTTTGGGATGTTTTCTGGTCCAATTTTGGTACTGCTGGTCTCTATTTTTCAAAATAAAAATAATGGTGGTCTCAAAAATAATATTGAATAAACACAAATGGTGATGTGTATTACACACTCTCTCTAATGAGAGTGGAAGTGCAGAAACTCTACACTTCTTCTTTAAACCACCAAAAACTCAAAACGAACCCAATTTAGGGTTTGATTTTTCTCATCAACCGTAAGTTCAAATCTAACAAATAATATATGGTTTCGAAGGTCTCAAAACAAGAATTCTAAATATGTAAAATTAAAGCATGTTAAACCATCATGCAAACAAAGTTTCGAGAATATAAAATGGGTCTCCATTTTTCTAACAATCTAACTGTTGGATTTTCATGAAACTTTGCAGATATGTTCTACATGAAATGTACTACAACATATGTAAATTTCAAGTTAATCGGATAAAGTTTGAAAAAATATTAATTTTTCATGCATATATCATGTGTATATATATATATAAATATAATTATGTAGATATTTTAATGCACAAAAACTAAGTACGAAAATACCCATTTATGGCTCTGATACCAATGTATAATACAAATAATGCAGCAGGTAAAAGGATTCAAACCATACCTTATGTGATAGAATCTGAAACGAAGAACCTTGTGGGTAAATCACATGCTTCACAACCACGAATTGAGAACACCCAACAATGGAGTGATACCACAGTATGAGTATCACCCACTATATTCATAGTGTAAAGGCTTGATCGTTATTCTAATGGGAGAGAGTTAAAAAGAAAGCATGGGAAAAATCATTTGTTATTTTATTCATCCCACATCCCATATATCGTATGGGATATATAGGCTAACCATCTATCCCTATCTTGATAGGATATGATAGATATAGATAGTGATTGTGGGTTAACCAAATAAGATAGTCATGAAAATTCAAATTCAAATTTCATGAGTAATTTGAATGGATCATGAGTCATGCCACATGGGTGCTCAAATCTGGGTCCAATACCCGGTCCAACCCAAGTATATCCACCTAGAGCTTATATACCCATATAAGCTCTCTTAAAGTTTCAATGTGGGATAAGCATATTAAGGAAACCCACATTTGACTATTCAAATTTTCGTTCCACGAACCCAAAAACAATGTCAACTTTTTTTTTGGGTGAATAATGTCAACTTCTCATTCACTCATAAATGATTTTAACGAACCATCTTCACCGTGTAACTTGCAATGCGACAAGGAGCACGTCACCTCTTTGGACTCATCCTAAAAGACATATTGGTCTCACTTAAATTTAGACTTAAAATTAACTCAAAATAAACCTATAAAAATCATAATTTCCAATAGTTCTAACTAAAGGAATTGACTCCTTTCCACTACTTGAGTTGGAGGATCACTAGATGAGTTGCAGACTCATTACAAGCTCAACTCAATGGTTTAAGCCACTTATTTTTTAGAGTGGTGATTTAGAGCACTAAATTTGAAACACTAAAAACACTACTAATGAGGTGGCAATGTAAAGAAAAAAAAAATAAAACAAAACAAAACAAAGGCCAAACTATTACATCAGTGGTGGGATCCACATGATACCACATCATTAGTGGTGTATTAGTAGTGCTAAATTAGTGGTATGAAGCATTTTTCTATTTTTTAATGCTCTCGAGTAGATTAGTCATATAAAAAATTAGAAAAATTGTTGAGGCCATTAATTAGTGGTAGCACTAATGATGTGGCTGTGGACCTTACCACTGCCATAGTGTTGTTGTGCCTTTTTTTTTTTTTAAAGTGTGTGCCAACTCACTAATGGTGCTTTAGAGCACCACTTTTAGTGGTATGTATCATTGTCAAAAAAATTAAATTTGATATATATTATCAACAATAATTCATACCACTAAAAAAAAGACTACTAATAACACTAATGCATTGGGAATGCAAAAAAAAAAAAAAAAAAACAAGGCATAGCGGGGCCCACTGTCACATCATTAGTGGTGCAATTAGAGTACTACTTTTAGTACTCTCAACTATTTTTCATATATTATTAGTCATATAATTTCACATTTATCTTTAAAAAATGAATACTAAATATGATATCGAAAATAGACCATCTATTTTAAAAATAAATAAATACAATATAATATAATTATACAAGGATAAATTACAAATACACTCCCTGAGATTTGACTAAAATAAAAATTGCCCTCTATGATTCTAAAAATTATATTCCACCTCCTGAGATTTATAATTTCATAATAAATTGCTCTTTTATTAATAAAATATCAAGTCAATTAACAGTTGTTAATAGTGTTAGAAAAACGTTTCAATTAACAATTTAAGTAATTTTATTATTGTATAGGAGAGCTATTATGAATTTTATTTTTTTCAGTTAATTTAGTTAAATAAAAAATTCTGACAATGGAGTATTTTTAATTTTTTAAATCACAGAAAACAATCTATACTTTAAGCAAACCTCAAGAGTATATTTGTAATTTACCCATTATATAATTACTTAAGTTAATTTCTTACACGAATAAACAATAAAAAAAAAATAATCAGTGTGCTTGGTTTCAATTTTTTGAAAATTAGATTTTTTATTTTTTTGTATTTTTTTGTTTTTAATGAATATTTTTAAAATTTTAAGCAATTTTTTATTTTTTTAGATGTATCTCACTTTATATATCTAAAAAGTAAAATATTTATAAAAAATATTTTAAAAAATTAATAAATATATAAGAATACAAAAAATATACTGAATTTTCATTTTTTTTTTTATATTTTTGATATTTAGTGAATTTTCTAAAGATTTTTTTCACAAATATTATACTTTTTAAGTGTATTTATGTTAGGTATATCTAAAAATTTTTTTAAAAAAATATTGTTTAGACTATTAAAAAAATTTAGTGAAAATAAAAAAAATATGAATTTTTTTTTTAAAATTTATGAATCTTAAAAATTTAAACCAAACAGAGTGAATAAGTTTAGAATGAACTCACTAATCACAACCGTTTTAACTTGTTGGACTAGATGGAAATTTCTTTGTTGCAAAATATATAGCACTTCAAATATGATTAAATACAATGCAATTGGAAATCAATATTTTAAAAAAAATTTGTAAATTGAATATTTTTAAATTGTCGCTTATTGATGCATGCTTGACACTCGTCCTGGTGGCCATGAAATAGTTTTGTAATCTACTCTAACAACTTTTGTTCTCTTTACTCATAAGCCTCGACGACGATGACAAACCGCTTCGTAAGTGAGACTACTACGTAGTACTACGACTACTATATAGTACACCAGCTCAACAAACTCGTACCAAAATAATAAATCTCATTTCAAATCATAGCCGTTGAAAATAAACAATCATGTTATATATGATTCTTCTCGATCACACACATCACACGACTGTCATTTGTTTTTTAATCAATCTGCTTTTGATATTCCATTAAATCAACAGTTGATAAAACCATAGGTGATTTAGATTAGATGTGAAAAGAAAGAAAAAAAATGACAAAGGTTTGTTTGGAACCTCATGGACACACATGGAGAGATGAAAAGTTACCTGAGGATATAAATAAGGAAAAATACTATAAGTCTTAAATTTTTTACCAAATAAATGAGTTATTTATAGAGTAATGATAGAGACCATTACAAGTGGTGCTTTAAAACAACCATTAATGATGTAACATCCACTTTTTTTTTATAATAATAATAATAAAAGACACAACAATACTGTGGCAGTGGGTGAGACCCACAACCACATCATTAGTGATGGCACTAATTAGTGCTTTCACTCATTTTCCTTATTCATATAAGACATTGTACGGGGGCGAAATATCCACGACTCTCCGTACACCTTGAACGTCGAGCTAACACAAGAAGAAAAACCCTCCGACGCTCAAGTTGAACAAGAAGACAATGGGATGAGAGAGAGAATCTGTGAGAGTGAATTCAAGATACCTCAAACGTTCGCCTTCCTCTCTATATCTACGCGCGCCCAGGCAGATTGTACGCACTACCGCCTCCTCTGTTCTTTCCCGACAGTGAGGTTCCGCCTCACCACCTTACACGGTAAAGGTTTTGTCCTCCTTCCAAAGATGCAGAATCGATTGAGGTGTTCGTGGAGCGAGATGTCCTCTCCTTCACACCATTGGTCCAGTGGCACGTACCATGACCGCCAAACACTTCGAAAATTACCATCACACAACCGTGCTATATCCGCCAGTGACTTGGAACCAGAGAGAACTTAACCGCAAATGCCGAGCTACCTCGTCCGGTCCATCGCGTGGGGCACGCTACCACAACCGCTTTCATCTCCAATCTTAGTGGCAAGTCTTTCGGTTGAATCTCCGCTATAAACTTCGCCGACCTAGTTTGGTCCCAGTTACCGGTTGACCTAGTCAACCGAACAAAAATCGCTTCGACGTTGCCTTGCCCCCAATTTAACTTCGGCGTATTTGATGCAAGGCCAAGGCGTTACTCTGCTACTACTACATTAAGATTGAAATCTCCCCACTCAGACATTTAATCATTTATTTGGTAAAAAATTTAATATTTCTAACATTACCTCCTAAATAAATTTGGTGATATGACGTTACCATGCATTCTCACCTCTCTCCTACCCACGCCATTTGAGCCATCCAAAATGAGTAAATTATGTTTTGCCTCCTTTATAATTGATTATTATTTTTTCACTTTGATTTTTTGTGTTTTAAATTTTTTTAATTTATTCTTAAATTTAACTTTAAGTAAGGTTAGAAATTCACATATTTATACTCATAATAATGTTGCATGAGAGTTAGACTCACCATCATTAAGTGTGTAACAAATCAAAAGTTAACAAATATTCTGTCACATCATTATCGGTAGAACTATGAGTACTTTTTGAAGGTCTCAAACATTTTCCTTTAACTTTTGTCTAAAATTAGACAAAAAATGTCACGTTAATTGCCATATGACATAAAAAAATTATATTATTATGTTAGAGTTTGAATTTATCTCAAAAGTGTTAGTTATATATATTAAAATATTTTTATATCACGTAATTGTTAATGTGTTATTTTTGGTTTAATTTTAGACCTAAGTTAATTTTTTGAGTAAATTGAAAATAATTTAAAACATTAATGACCAAAGTAGATTGAAAAAAAAAAAAAATCTTTAAGAGTCCAAAATAGAAAAATGGTCAAAAATATAAATAGATAATTTATCCACCCCAAAATTTATATTAGTTGTTTACATGCAGAATAAGGCACACCGTAATGTTCACATTTTTATAATTAGAAACAAAAATATTCACATTTACCTCATATATCGGAAGAACTTTAGTTGGAGCACAATGTCAAATATCAACATTCGCCTTTGTATATTTTTTAGATAAGACAATAATAGATGAGACCCTCAATTGCGAATCTTCTGGCATTTCACGTATAGAATACTTTAAATACCTTTTTATTTTACAATACGTTACTCCCCTTTTAATATTTGAATCTTCGAGTTGATACTTCACCATCCATGACACTTGTTTTTCGTTAATGGAACAATAACCATTCCCATAAAATACTAATTTGCACTGACAATCTACAGGGAAAACAACATACGCCTGCAAACTGTTATTACCACCTAACCTCCGATCATATACATTTACTCTGACCAACCCACTGGCATAAGGTACGTAAAAGGGGGAATATTTTATCAATATTTTATCAACCTTAATACTCTTTTGCTTGTATCTCAACCTCAACTAAGAAAATAAATTAAGTAACACAAGTTCAATACAACTGAAATCACTTGCTGAAACTCCTTCAACAACACCAGTTTTTATATCATTCACCTCCATTTATCTGAACATTACAAATAAAAATGAATAGAATTATAATTCTAAACAGTTTTAAAGTATATTTGACCCCTTAACGTAATTTTACATTCTTTTCCACTAACAATAGTAGACACTAAATATATGACACATTTCTGAATACTTTTAATATTTCCCAACAGTGTATCTTTATAGTCCGGCCAAACATCAACTAGGAAGAATCGATCTACAACTTCTATTCCGTGACGAACATACTCTTTGTCCTTACTACCAACTAGCTTGAATCTCACTTTCTTTAGCATCTAAAACCTGTCGGACTGGTCAAGATCAACAATCCAGATCTCATGATTACCCTCACCAACTCCAATAAATATCTTGTCAGGTGTAAGGACGAAATCTGACAGACTATTATCACTTATAACGAAAAACAAAACATGGTGGACCACAGCTTCCTCTTTAACCTCTTGTCCCAATTGAACATTCTTAATTAATTTTATGTCACAGCCTCAACCCGTCCCTAAAAGTTTGGGCATGACCTGTTCGAATACCAGTGTTTAACCTGTTGTATAAAGTATATTGGGCCTTGTCGAAAGCATATAGTATGAACATAACAATACATATGAACTCCATTGAGCTATATCTATATGCCAGGATCTCACATACATCACATTCACTATAAGAATAAACAGGGTTCCACGTCATGTTTCGTAGCATCGATAATATATATATATACACACACAGTCCCAGCCCTGTATTTAGGCATAAACAAAAACATGAAATTCTACATCTTCAACCTTAAATGGCAATAAAAAATGAGCCAACATTTTAGCAAACTTTACAAAAATAAATGGCTTTATGTGGTGCCTGGACCATGAGGTTGACAAAAGGAAATGGGTGACGTGGCTAGGATTGACTACTTGGTTGGTTACCTACAGAAACAGATATAACACAGAGTGAGTCAAGCTCAGTGAATAGTAATACATAAATAAGACAGTGCTTGATTTGAAATATAACACAATAGGGCATAAAAGGTGCATATATAAGTAGTCTGAATCCGTATTAATTTCATGACAGCCTTAGCCCCTTTTTGAAACATAGTGGTTTGCAACATGGTTTCTTGAAACATGATGGCTATGAGCCCTTATACGTAGTGGCACAAGGCCCTTAAACATGGTGGCATTAAACCCTTGAACATAGTGGCACGGGGCCCTTGAATAAGTTGGCATTAAGCCCTTGAATCATGTGGCATTAAGCCCTTGTACATACGTGTATGAACTCAAGAAGTGTCTCACACGGACTCTAGAGGTGGCTCACATTGCAGCACTTAGCTCCTTGTAGCACTTTGTTTCATATTACAATAACAGAGTAACTTGGTTTCAGAGTCTTCTTGAATGAACGTTTTTCACATTTCTTTATTACATACTTACATACTTAGAACATAGCATAGTTGTATGTCATGCATAAACATAACACTTATGTCAAACATTAGCTACTTTTGAGGCATATAACGGTACTACTACTCACAGTGTCGTGATGATGTGCTTCTTCCGTCCGTAGTGTGCCCTGTACACATTCAGATTTATATATTAGTTCATTTCCCACATCAAACTCCTTTTTGATTCGCTTTACTTTGTAGGAATTAATCATCATCGAAAAGGCATCAAACATACATTTCGACAACATTAGAGGACCCTACACAGAAAATGGAGCAACTCATATTTTTCAACATGTGCCACTTGGCGATTTGGGTTTCTACGTCGCGGTCGCGCGTCCCCAAGACGTGCTTTTTAGGCAAAATGCACACCCAAAAATTCAGCATTTGCCGCACGTGCGGCAGTGACTCCCACACGTGTGGTGATTTCACCTGTTTGGTCCGAAATTTGCAACAAAATTCCATTCTTTTAGGAGTGTTTTCAAGACTCTAAATTGAAACTTCTAGGTGCTAAATCATGGCTTAAAACATGTAAATTAAAAATACAACACACCATAATTAATCTAACTTGAATTAAACTCATGAATATGACTCAATTGGTTTGGAGTAAACATGACAATTTATCCACATATTATTATTCTTGAAGCTCCTAACTATACACAGGCATACATAAATATATAAAACATGGCATAGACATGGATATCAATTGGTAAATAAGGAGCAAGAGGTTGGTCTTCATCAGATAACTTGAATTGGTCCAACATGCACAAATAGTAGGATTATCCTACCAAATTTTCAACATACACATAACCAAGACTTTCTTTCCACTCTAGATCATTCAATATCAAGAGTTTCCTACTTCAATTTGAGGAAGAGGATTAGGTTAGGGGAAATTCAACTTACCTTGGCTTCAATTCTTCCTACTCTCCCTTATCCTTAGCCTCTCTTTTTTTCCCCCCAAAAATATATGAAAATGTTCTAAGTCTTGAGGCTTTTCATAAACATATATCCATATATAGTTTGAATAAGGACAAAAATCAATCGTTTAAACATCTGAAATTGAAATTTCACAGAAACGCTTAATATTACTTAAAAGTTATGCTGATCACATATATGAGCTCAATTTCAGATAATTAAGTTCCTAAGGCTTCCAATTTCTACTTCTAACTTAAAGATGTAACAGATACTTTCTTTGTCTAACAGATAGACATCTCTAAACATCAAATTCCCTTACTTAACCATAATTTTTCAAAAGATTTCACAATAACATTCAAGAACACCAAACAAGGTCTGAAAATATATCAGAAAATACGCACGAGGGTCGGGTTATTACATTTTATACCCTTAACAACGATCTTATCTGATTGACGGTCATATATTTTATTACCCAACTCAATACCATTCAACAATCTCGCTATATTCTTATTATCAAATTTAATGTCTCTTAATTATTCATCGTATAGTTGTAACTTCTTTACTCCCCTCCTAGTCTTCTTAATATATCGGAGAATATTCTGAATGTACTGTCTACGAATATACACCACCTTAAAAGATGCATGACCACGGTAACGACACTTATATCTATTGGCCGTCGGTGTCCTTGACCTCCAGTACTGTTTGACTAAAAAAGTACAAAAAACAAAATAAGCTAAATAAGGCCTGGTTTGGCAAGTGTTTTTTTTAGCCAAAAAGTTAAAAAGTTACTAAAAAAATTAAAAAGCCAACAACCTATACCAAATAGTCAAAAATTCCATATTCTCTTTACTTTTTGATTATCTTTTCGTAAAAAATTAAAAAGTTATCCTAAACATACTAGTTTTTTTTATATCATATTTTGGTCAAAAAGTCAAAAAGTTATTAAGAAAGCCTGTTCCCAAACAAGGTCTAAGTTAATAAGACAGAACGTCATATCCAAACTATAATCATTTCGCTTTTTTTTTCTGACAAAAGTCAAAAAAATCAAAGAAATCAAACCAAATAAACTTTTGATTCCAAGTTAAAATAGTAAAAAAAAAAAAAAAAATTCAAAAAATTAACTAAAAAAGTTAATTATATTGTTATTCGAGAGATCAGAGGGTTAATTATTATTAAAACAAAGATTGATTACTTTTTCTTTATTACGAAAGTTCTTTGTGTTTATTGTATTGAATTATTTATTTATTTTTATTATGGACAATTGAGGTTGTTTGAGATGTTCTAAATAAGTGTACTTTTTGATTTTTTATGAAATATGAGTTAGGTTTGAAGTAATGTGGTAAAGAAGTAATGTGACTTGAATAAGATGATGTGACAGGATAATGACTTTTCAACTTTTTGTCTTTTTTTGAAGATGGTTGTCAGCTTCTAACTACATGTTTCTAGGATATAATTGCCGAGTTTGATATATTTCTTTTCAAATTTCCTTTAGAAAAAATTTAAAATTTTAATTTTTGTTGTAGATTTGTAGTTTGGACCGCACCAAAATGAATCTATTCACATATTTCAAATTTTAAACATTTTTAAAAAAGAATATTTCTTTGAATATGTAGCATTGTTAATTTGGAATGATGTGATAAAATAATTGCTTTTTAATAATTCGTTTGGCATAATTGTAAAAAAAGAAAAAAGAAAAAGAGTTAACCAAATTTTATGATTTGTTGCATTTTAAAAAAAATTAATTATTATTTTGAAAATTTTGAAAAAACTTAAATTAAAAGCTCTTAAAAATTAAATAAATAATTAAAATTAAAAAAATACATTATAGACAGAAGAAAAAAAAAAAAGAAAAAAAGTTTGTTTCCAAACATATGACACGTGTTTGGCAAGTTGGTTTGTGGCTAAAACAGTTACAAAGAACAAAATAGGTTATTTTAGCTGCAACAAATAAAACATCACATCCAATCCATAATTATTACACTCTTCTATTAACAAAAAAAAGTTAAAAAAACCAAAAATTTAAAAAATCCTTCCAAATCAAACTTTTTAATCCAAACTAAAATAGTCAAAAAAAATTAAAAAATCAAAAAACCAACACACTACCCAAACGAGAGGATGGTAAGTAAAAGACAAAAACCCATTAAGGCACGGATAAGATCCTAATTATGGTGGATAAACTTGAAATCCTAATTATGGTGGATAAACTTGAAATGACATAGATACCCTCCTCCATGTACAGTGACTAAAAGACCCTTTTGGAAGTATTATACTTCATTTTCTCACGAGGTATTCTCTTTTTTTACATCTCATTGTTTGAAAATATTTTTTATTTTTATTTTTTTAGTATTGGCTTCTAATTTATTTTAGGAAAATTACAAAAAATAAAAAATAAAAATCCCTAAGGTTTGACCCTTGCAACAAAAAAATATATATATATATATATAATTTTAATTTTATCAATTTAAATTCTAATTTTTTGATTTGTTTTCAATCTAAACTATTTGTTTATTTTTGTTAAATAAAATTGACTAAAAAAATAATATCTTAATCATTAAAATATAATTTAGATTAATTATATTTATATATCTTACAATATATCAATTAAATCATAATTTATCATTCTGAATAAATTTCTTAACCATTTTTTTTATAAACTCTCTCAACAAAATTCTTTGTTAGCCTTGCATTCCTTGTCAAAGTCTTTCAGTAGGATGCGTAGAATAAATGAAGTTTCACTTTCATTTGCGCTTCAGGACCATGTGACCATTATGGATCCGACTGTCATTATTAGAAAACAAAATTGTGCGATGAAAGTGATGCAAAAATTATTAGCCACGAAAAACAAACAAATTAAAATACTCTTTGAAAGTGATAAAGTGATGTAATTTTATACAATTTTATGATTGTGGGGTCAAAACATCACAATTTATGTAGATAGGTGGATTAAATAATATTTAATGATGGTTGAGGAAATGCCCTTTTTTCCCCCAAGATCTTTACTTTTTTGTTATTCTTCATAAAAACTAAATGGCAATTCCTAACCTTATATATACACTAGAATATATGATGTTTTGATGCAATAATTATATCAAATGAAAAATTATGGGTGTTTACTTTTTCAACAATATTGGTCCAAGAGGCTTTTTTAAGTTTTTAGTTTTTTGGTAAAATTTACAAAAAGATAAAATAAGTTAAAATAGTCAATAAGACAAAATATCACAGTAAACCTATAATCATTTCATTTTTTTCTCTCACATCCAATTATAAAAAAATCCAACCATTTTCCCAAATATAAAAATTTTAGCATACTAAAATAACCAAAAATTAAAATAATCTATTGAGCATTCGTTTGGAATATGAGTTGGCTTTTTAGCCTTTTGACTATTCTAGCCCGGGACTAAAAAGTCTCGTTTAGGATTGATTGTTTTAGCTTTTGTAAGAGAAAAAAAATAAAATGATTATGGTTTGGATATGATATTTTGTTTTTTTTTAGCTAAAATAACTCCAAAACCACATACCAAACATCCTAAAATAGCAAACTTTCCAAATGAGGCCATATCTAGGAGGGGAAAAAAAATTTACTTAGAAAAGTAACTAGAAAAATATATTTATAGATCATAATCATTTTGAATATGACCTACATCTTACTAATTTTAAATATATATTATACACTTCATTTTCAAAATAATTTCCAAGACAAAAAGTCATGATAGCATTTTTCTTACTTTTTAAACCTATTTATGCTAAAAAATAATTTCTTAATAGCATAAACAACTATAGTCTTTGTGATAGAATACTAATTATTGGTTTTATAATTAAGAATAGGAATGTGTTTGCAAAACAATTTTCATATTTATAATTTAGAGATTTTCTAATTACGCTACAATTTATTTATATGTTATCTCACAACATTCTATCGAGATATCACGGTATAGTGATATTGAAATATTATCAATGATTTACGCGCGAGATTGATAACAACGAGGTCTGATGCTACCTAAAACAAAGAAGGGAGAAAAAGGGGAAAAAAAGAAGAAGTAGAAAGTAGTGCAAGAGCCCTAATTTATGACAATGTTTTGCAATATATGAAAGTTAATATGAAGAAGTAGAACGAAAATGAGAAGAAAATGCAATATTGAGGGATGAAGTGGAAAAGGAAGTAAAATCACAAGAACAATATGAAATGCCAAATAAAGAAGAAGAAAATTAGATGGAGAACAAGGAGGAGGAGAAAAGTACAATATTGAGGGGGTGATGAGGAGGGAAGAAATGAAAAAGAAGCAATATTACAGAACAAGAATCAGCTTAAAGAAAGATGGACAATTTAGAGTTTCATTCTGATCAAAGAACTCAATTTTCTCTCAGGTAAACGAGTTAAATTGTGACTTGAAAAATTGTTCCATAATTTTATTCTGTTACATTTTATGAAGTCATAAATGAGAAATTTTGTTGAAAGTTTAATTGATGCCCGTGTTTATTAAAAGTCCCAGTCAAGACTCAAGTGACTAATTCTAAAAACACTGATGAATATAAGGAAACAAGATTAAAAAAGATTAGACTACTTGACTATAGTACATGATGAATGTTTCCGTTAGTGGTAAGCAACACTAATTAGTGAAAATCTCTGGGAAAGAAGGTAGGGTTGGGTGTGAATTCTTCGAATATCTGCGTGAGAATTTATTTATATTCTAAAATCTTCACAAAATATTATTATGGTGGCCGCCTAACACCTTCCACTTGAGGTGTATTATTAATAAACTAATGCTGTGTTTAGTTGGAAGATTTGAAAAGGGATTTGGAAAGGAAAATGGAAAAGGTAAGTGAAATGTAAATAAAATATACTTATATTTTACTTACATTGTGTTTGGTTGGAGGATCTGAGGAAAAAAATTGGAAAGAGAAAGAGAAAAAGAAAATGTGTGTGAAACTAGGTGAAATATAGGCATGTTTTATTCATATTTCACCTATCTTTTCCATTTCCCTTTCCAAATCCTTCCTCAAATCCCTCAACCAAACACAGAATTAGTTTCACATATATTTTCCCTTTCCATTTCCAAATCCCCTAACCAAACACAGCGTAAATGAATTTGATTGAAGTTTCTTTTTGTTGCCATTAAACTATAATTATCGTTTAAATTTTTGAATAATTAAAATGTTCTTCTTAATGGATAGTTCATTAAAATGATTGAAGTTGCATGTTGTAGACTATCTCCCATTACCTTGAAGAAAAATGATGAGATCAAAAATATTAAAGATGTTGCAAACTTATACAATTTTCTCTCATTTCCTACCTCAAAAAGAGAATGAAGATATCAATTCCAAATCATGTTTAAATTTCCATTGGAATTCATGTACTAACAAAAACATAGGTCGAATTGTGACTTACTATATCATTGTGGACTAATTGCTTGAAATATTGAAGACAAATTTCTAAGCTCAAAACTAAAAACCTTCTTACGCCATAGTGGATCAATTGTTCTCATAAAAAAAATACACATATGTGGATCAATTGCTTGGTATAGTTTTAACGTATTTATTTTTCATATTTTTATTAATTAAGACAATGAAAATTTTGAAATCACTTATCGTTTCCATCTTTATGTCAAAAATAGTTTACTAATTTAAAAAAAAAAAAAATTAGAGTAATTTCTAAAACTAGAGTTGATGATATTAATAATAAAGTTACTCATTTCTTTAAGGGTCTTGCTACATCCCCCTAAAAACATCCCCCTAATTCCCCTAATTTCCATATCAAGTAAAAAAAAAAAAAGAAAAAAGAAAACAGTTTCCTAAAAAGAAAATTAGGGGGATTAGGGGTGGGGATTTTAGGGCTCCAAATCATTTCCCTTTCTTTAATCATTTTGATGAGTGGGTAATTACTAATCTATTATGACATTAGAGAATACTATATATCTTATATTTGAATCTTATTGTCTAATCAATAATTATAATATTTAGGCATATTTTTCCCTGCTAATGAAAAATTACTTGACCACACATGACGTCAGGAGGATTAAAAAAAAATAATTATCTTATCTCTGTCACTTTTTTGGTCCAAAGTTCTTTCCTTTTAATAACTTAAATTCATAGATAAGTTGATGGACAATAATTTGTTATGACTAATTTATTAAGGTATTTTTAGAAACTTTTATGAAAGCAATTTGTTAAACAAAATTTTCGTATTATTTTTCAATACAGAAAACAATTCTTAAATACGACACTTAATTTTTTTGCAAATCCAATTTTTATGTTCTTGACTCAAGCTAATTTCATTACGATTTGTTAGGTTCGGAGAACATTTTAGTAAATTATTCAATAAATACACCCCAAAAATATTACTGAGCAATTCACATTTTAAATTTTTTTAAGTACCTTTAAATCAAATTATTAACAAAGGTGAAACTCTCAAATTCATTTTTATCAAGTGGGATTTGGTGATAGCCCCCTCATTATCTAATTTGTCTTTTAAAAGGACAAGAATTATATAAGTACTTTTAAAACCCCTTAATATTTTAAAACTTGTTTCTTTTACCATATTACCCTCATACAATTTTACTCTGTATGAAAGTAAAATTTTACTTTGTATGAAAGTAAAATTTTACTCCGTATGAAAGTAAAATTTTACACTCTGAAATTAAAAGTAAAATTTTACTCTGTATGAAAGTAAAATTTTACTCTGAATAAGAGTAAAATGTTACACTCTGAAACTAAAGTAAAATTTTGCACTCTGAAACTAAAAGTAAAATTTTACTCTGTATGAAAGTAAAATTTTACTCTGGTTTTGTCAAATGAAAAAAACAAAGCAATAGAACCAGAGTAAAATTTTACTCTGGTTCTATCAAATGAAATTTGATGTTATTTTACTCTGGTTCCATCACATTAGCCGATTTCATAAATCCATTAGGTTATGTTTGATCTAACAGGAGAGTTAGGCGAGTTATGTAAACCAAATTTCAAGGACTCGAGCAGCCTAGCAGGTACTGATGGAACTGTGCGATGAGAAGAGTAGGATAATTCTGCACCAGTCACTCCGTATCCAAAAATCTGGCGCGAATCTATGCTAAAAAGTTCTCATCAGCTGTTTGATACAATAATAATTCAAAAATTGCAACTACTGTAGATATATATACATATATATTCGAATTCAAATCTCAAAAACACACAAACACACACACATATATATAGATATATATATATATATATATGTATCAGTGCGATTTGTAAGTTATTCACAGCTCCGGCCATGGAGGAATTTAGGGTTAGAACGATCTCGAAGGATCGATGCTGCCGAAGCTCAACTCAACGTAAATCATGATCTTCTGCTGAAGCTTGGAGGACTTTGATCAGTCTTCCTTGGAGTTCCAACGCAAGATCTTGGAGCGTTCGGGGCTCGGGGAAGAGACTTATGCCCCTGAATCTATGCATTGTATTCCTCCAAGACCGTCTATGGCAGCTCATGAGAGAGTAGAGATGGTCATGTATGGTGCTTTGGATATGAGTGGGGAAGAGAGTGGGTATAATAGTCATATATAATATTTAAATAATAAATTTGTCCTTTATGCAAGATTTTATAATTATGAGGGGGTTTAGAAAGTATAATTTTTTTCTTAGTCCTTTTAACAATGAAAGGAAGATAAAGGGGGTTTATAGCCAAATTTCCCTTTTATCAACACCAACTCTCAATTATCAACTTCTCTACTTTCGATCACCGTCACTAGTACCTCTAACAATTACCCCATCCTTTCATATACTATATCTTAGAAGTTTCGTCTCTTTCTTTCTTTCTTCTTCTTTCATTTTCTTTTTATCTCTCATTCATTTCCCTTTCCCTTTGCCCTCTCTCTTTGTCTCACACACATAGATTTAAGGTTTCAAATGAGGTGTTCAATTTTGAAAATGGTGGAAAGAAGTGGAGGGGTTGCTGAGCGAGATACATCGAAAAGGAGGTGAGAGATGTTAGGGAAGAGAGAGAGAAAGAGAGTGAGTGCGTGGCAAAGGTTGGGTTATGATGGTGTTTGAGGGAGTAGAAATAAAATTAAAATTAATTGAAGTATTAAAAAAAATTTAAAAATTAAAATTTGAGAATAAAGTATTAAAATAAAATACTACCCAATAATATATCAAAAATGATTTTTCCCCACAAATTTGTCCCCCTGAATAGCCCGAAATTAGAAGAGAAAGAGAAAGAGAGAGAGAAAGAGAAGAGAGAGGAGCAGCCTGCCCTCCGCTCGCCTCGCCGCCTCGTCTCAGCCTTGTAAATCTTATCGTCGCCATCGTCTCCGCCTCCATCCTCGCCTCCATTCCGCCTCCGCTCGATTTTGTTGGCCCTCCTTTTCTCAGGTCCCGTCTCTTCTTCTTCTTCTCCTTCTCTCCTTCTTCTTCTTTTTCCTTCTCTTCTTCTGATTTTCTTTTTCTGAAAAAAAAAAAATTCAAAACGACAAAAATGACGTCGTTTTGATTTCGGGGGGATTCGGAGAAGGGCCTTTCGAGCTACTAATCACTACTGATAATATATTTAGGTGTACATAGAAGGCCTTATATTTATTATAAAAAACAAAAACAAAAACAAGTAATGAAAAAGAAAATCAAATATAACTTTTTCTTTTAAATTGGAAAGAAAATTTTCATTATAAAATTGAGAAAAAAAAAATTGGATTAATTTCGTATAATAGTAGCAAAATATCTCATAAAGAGATGACAAATTTCCGTAGGAAGAAGAATCCTAACATCCATAGATAAGGAGAAAAAACTTTCACAAATAAGGGATATAACCTCCACACGAGGATGATTATTACAACAAACAATAAATTAAAAAAAAGAAAAGCAAACCGAAAACAACCAGATCTAAGTTGCCAAACGTATCCAAAACTCCATTACATCGCAACTTTCAACTTGAATCTGAAGATCCCACCTCCGCTGGTTAAGATGGAATATTGAGGTTGAGGTAGTCACCTAGTGTGAAACGAATATGTTAAACAAAGTTGATTTTCAAACTGTGAGAAGATCTGTAATCACATCTTAAAGTTTTAGTGCGCGAGAGTGAAAGTTTGGGTGTAAGCCAAACATCAAATCTAGAAGATCAAAAAGAAAGAGAGGCGATGTCAACACTAACATTGGTCGCCAAAAGTAGATCTAAAGATGATGAGGCAGATCCGGTAAGTATAGATCTATGAAAATGAAAAGATGACAGATCTAGTGACGATGTAGTAGTGATGGAGTTGAAAAAAATTAAAAAGACAAACTTTTAATATTATTAAGAAATAAGGAAAAAGAGAAAAAGACGGGTAACCGAAACTCCTTCTCCACCTCGCCGGTAGGTGTGTAAATTTGGCTTGGCTCTGTCCAAGTTGGGCCTCGTAGGCTCTCGCCAAAATTCAGATCGCCATAAAAATAGGCCCAGAGGTATTCGGGCCTTGGGCGGACTGAGCCTAGCTTAGGCGGGATCGATGAGCTTTGGCCTGGGCTCGGGTTTGGGCGGGTTGGAATATTTTTTTTGTTTTTATAATTTTTCTATTAAAATTTTATTATTTTTCACTAAAAAAAAATTGAGTTTCGGGCAGGTCGAGTCTTGAGTGGGCCTTAAGCGAGCCGATGGACCGGATTCGGCTTTAAAATAATAGTCCAAGCCCAAACCTAGAGTCTCGAACTAGGCTTAGACCCGAACCTAATCAGACTTAAATGAGCCAAGCCCACCTTAAGCCGCGATTTCAAATCACCCATAAATGGCATACCATTTTTACACTTTTACTTGGCGATAAGGGTGTAATTTTGGCCCGGGTCGGGCCCATTTGGACTCTGGCCGGGCCGTGCCCATGTCGGGCCTTGCGGGCTCCCGCCAAAAAATCGGGCCAGAAAAACTAGGCCTAGGGGTATTCAAGCGGGCCAGTGGGCGGAGCCCTTGGGCTCGGGCTTTGGGCGGGCCTAAACAATTTTTTTAATTTTTTTTCATCAAAATTTTATTATTTTCTATTAAAAATAACTTGGGGGCTTTGTGGGCCTCGGGTGGGCTTTTAGGCGGCCGATGGGTGAGAATGTAACCCTCGCATCTTGTTCTTGAATAACCATTGAATTATCTCTTGATCGTAAAAACCGATAATGACTGATAAGTGAACTGGATGAACTACTGAACAGACTGAATAAAATTGAAACTGAAACTGAATAAGTTCGTCTATTGAATTGCATATTATATCTGTTGACTTATGTGATTATCTGTTTGAGTGTATGTGTTTAAACTGTTAATTGAAGGCCTTATCGGCGGCCGATTTAGGAACCGTTTAATGTTTTGTGACCAGTAGAATATTTATGATTTAATGGCATATTTATCTGAAAATTGATTAGGGATGATTAAATTAGATTGAATTGAGTTAATTGAGAACTTGGGTTTAATTACCAATGAACCACTTAGTGGACCCTTTTGTTTATTAATTATTGGTGCCTCATACTTGATCAAAACAATTCTTTATCAGCCTCATTCTTGTATCTAACCGACCAAGAGAGTAGAGAGTGAGAGGCTTGGAGTGAAATCAACATACTCTTGAAGAACTTGTAGAAATTGATAGAGACTTGGCCTAATCTAGTTTCCACACCTCGAATTGGCACTCTAGGTAAGGAAATCACCATCTCCTTGTTGTTCTTGAGCTTGATATTGCATGCTTCATGCCCAAATAGAGAGCTAGGCCATGTTTTAGTGTGATCAAGATGAATTGGAGCTCCATTGTTACATGCATGTTGAGTTTAGTGAGTTTGGAGTTGAACTCTTGGCTAATTGTCACATGCATGCTCATGTTCATGTATTAGTCCATGTTTTCAAGTTGTTTTCAAAGATTGGAGCTCAATAGAGCAAGATTTAAAGCTTGTATATGGTTTGAAACCCATGCATTACATGTTTACAAAGTGTTCTTAAATTGTTCTTGAAAAATGGTTTTAATTGACTCACCTTTGGGGCTTGAATTCATAAATTGGCTTTTGAAACTTGTTATACATTGTTTTGAGATGTATTCCCCAGAATTTGAGCCCAAGAGGTCGAGATTTGAGGTGAGAATGCTTGGTTTGAGCTAGGAAGGCAAATCTGGAAATTCCAGATTGGCTTCTTCCTTCAGCGAAGATTCTCGCCGAGCGACCAACGTTTTCCTCGAGCCCCGGCGAAGGATTGGTGGCTCGGCGTAAAATCGAACATCGATTTTTCTTGTTTTCATCGGCGAAGGAAGTCTCGCCGGCGAACCTGATTTTGGAAGCTTCGCTCGGCGAGCATCGAGCATCGCGGCGTAAAATTGAGCATCCATATTTTCTTTGTTTCATCGAGGCGCTTCGGCGAAGGATTGTTCGCGCGAAGCCTTTGATTTTGCAACCTCGCCGGCGAAGGAAGGCTCGCCGGCGAGACCGAACTTTTGAAAAGTGCCTTGTATTTTTGCATCCTCATCGCATCCTAGGCATTCTTAGGCCTAGTTTAAGGCATCTTAATGAGGATTTAGACATAGAACCACACCGAGGGAATTTAGAGATTTAATTATCATCCTTTCCAACTGTAAACTTAGTGTGTGTTCTATTGATTTGTTAGGGTTGACTCTCGGACGCGCTTTAGCAATCGTGAGTAACAGATGTGTAAAGATATGTTCAAAATGGTTATCTTTTGAACGATATTATTCTTGAATGAATGTATGTCCTATTTCTCATTGTGGCATCCTTAGCACCTCTTGTTATTGGTATTCTGAGCTCTGTCGGTTTCCTTGTGGAACCATCTTTCTTGAATGATTGGCCATCATTCTTTGTTGGAGTCATTCGACTCGGTCCTTTTGGACCCTCTGTTTATAGGCTATTGGATGTACCACATGTATTTTGGTGAAATCTTGCAAGATCGAACTCATGTTTTAAATGAATGATTTCATTCTTTGTAAGGACATTCATTCATAACCTCTTTACTGTATGTTATTCATCGGGCTTTAGCTCATTGTTTATATATATGTAGGGCCCCGTGGCGCCAAGCTAGGAGCGTGGGATTGGTCCCCAGTTTTGTCAGCCAACCTATGTGCCTCACTGTGAGGTTCCAAGACGCCATGCCATGGCTTGGGGTGTGTTTGTGTCCCCACTAGTCTCCTCTTGTTTTGTCTTGTTATGCGTTCTTGTATAAATTTTTGTTATCGAGGGTTGGTCCCGTAGTGAATGTTTGTAAATGAATGTATCTTGTTTTGGAAGCATAAATGTATGAAAAATGTTTTTGGCATCTGATTAACCTCTATGGACACTAGTTTTTCTGTTTTGGCTTCCGCCACGAACTCTGATTATCTTGTACTCTTGATTGGGGCCTTTGGTAATCTCGGACTTGGCGATTCTGATGCTAAACCCATAGGGCGGGTTTGGGTCGTGACAGAGTGGTATCGAGCGATACTTAACCACGAGTTATACCGCATACACGTGTCCAAACGAGCTATAGGGTGTCCTAGAAAGTAATTAGGGCATCTCATGAATTTGAAAAGTGTGTGCTTCTCGATCGATTATATGTTAAAGTGTTAAACTTTAATTGTACTGTTTATAATGATAATCATTATAATCGCTATAGTGAAATGGATAATGCAAATGAAAAGATCATCCTCCGAGGCCGAATGGCGGACTTGAACAAATGATGGACCGATAATGGAAAGACTCGAACAACAACCGAACCACCTACCTCCTCCTCCGGTGCAACCGAATGTCTGAGAATGTGAATGTTAATGAGGTGGATATCATTGCCTTGACTCATAAGTTCAAGAAGATGAAACCTCCTTTCGGGAGGCTTAGATTAAAGGTCAAGCATGGGTCCTGAAACCGAAAAGTCGTTCTATGTGTTTGCTTAGAAGCACAAGGTATTGTTAGCCACCTTTACCCGAAGAAGCTAGAAGGTGGTGGATGTTGACCCGTGATGCAAACACCGTAATGACTTGGGCTCGATTCAGGAGTCCTTCTTGAAAAATATTTTCCTCGGCATCGAGACGAAAGGTAACCGAAGTTTGAACAGCAAGACGTTCTTTGAGTATGAGAAGCAATTTACTGAATTTGCTAGGTATGCACCACACATGGTGGATACCGATTACAAGAAGGCCAGGAGATTTGAAGGAGGCCTTAATGCTAATATACAAGACAGAATTAGTGTTCTGAAAATGCCAACTTTTGTGGGTGTTCTCGACCGAGCTTTGATGGCCGAGGTAAATATTGCAGCAGTGAAACAATCCGAAACACCAACAAGTGAGTGGCAAGGGAAAAGACAGGGTTTTTAGTTTAAGAAGGGTAAGCATAACCCAGCCAACAAGAAACAGAATACGGGGTCGACTACTAGCCCCAGCCAAGGGAGTGGATTTACTCCACCTTGTTCCATATGTGGCAACAAGCACAAAGGGGTTTGCTATCAGATCTCTGGAGCTTGTTTCAGGTGTGGCAAGGTGGGCCACAGAATCAAAGACTGCCCTTCTGCTCCACCAGTTAGTAGTAAAGCTGCACCAAGCGCAGCAGCATCAAATGTAGCACCAAAACCGAACCCCAAAACTACCGGGAAAGAGCCTATGGCGGTAAGTGTTGCCCTAGTCGGAGGCGGCAAAACTCTTGAGACCGTTGTGTCGGTATCCTCTCTATCAATGCTTATGTATTGATTGATTCGGTCTACATTCTTATGTGTCGCATGCTTTTCGCGTAAATTGAATAGACCCTTAGAACCTATGAACTATTTGCTAGTATCATCACTGTTGGGATCCATGACATGTGCATATATGTATCCCGCTTGTGAGATTATTGTTGGGGATATGCACCTATTTATTGATTCTCGCCCGAACATAGATCACTTTGATGTAATATTGGGGATGGATTGGCTCTGAAATACCATGCCACTATCGGTGTGTAACAAAACAAGTAGTTTTGGGTTTGCGAATTTGTGTTTAATGGGGTGGAGTAGTACCTCCTCCATATCTAATTTCTTCAGTAAAGGTCACAAATTGATTAAAAAGGGGTGTAAGGATATCGTGTTACGTATTGACTGCACTGCTAATGATAATGTTAAACCGATGTGAATTGTATTCCTATAGTCGAGAGTTCGATGTATTTCAGATGAATTGCGAGGATTTGATTGAGGAAATTGAATTTATTGTGGATGTGGTTAGGGTACCACCGACATCTAAAGCTCCTCAGAATGGCTCCAACCGGCGAAAGAATTGAAGGTACAATTGCAGAACGTTAGACAAGAAGTTTATCGGATTTCAGGTGCACTGTTTTGTTTGTAAAGAAGAAAGACGGCTCATCGAGATCGTGCATTGACTAGTGAATCGAACAAGGTAATCAGAAGAATAAATATCCATTACCGCGTATTGATGATTTATTTGACGATTCAGGGTGCAAAGTGTTTTCAAGATTGATCTTAGATCGGGTATCACCAATTGAAAGTTAAACCGAAGACATTGATAAACGCTTTCGAGCGAGGTATGGCCACTTTGAATTTTTAGTTATGCCGTTCGAGTTACGAATGCCGTATTTATGGACCTCATGAATGTAATTTTTAAACCATACCTTGACGATTTTATTGTGGTATTCATTGATGACATATTGATTTATTCTAAGGTAGAAGAACATGAACACCATCTCGAGACTTGCCTCGCAAACCTTAAGAGAAGCGTATGCTAAACTGTCTAAATGTGAATTTTGGCTTGATCATATAATGTTTTTGGGTCATGTTGTTAGCAAAGATGGAATTTCGTGATCCGCAGAAAATTGAAGTAGTGAATCGCCTAGACCAACCAATGTAATCAAGTCCAAGCTTTTTGGGATTGGGGATACTCTGAAGGTTTGTCAAAGATTTCTCTAAGATTGCCTTACCACTGACTCAGTTGACACAGAAAGCGATATCATTTGACTGGACTGACCAAAGGGAATCAGCATTTCAAGAGTTGAAAACCCGACTTGTGACTGCACCGATTTTGACTCTACCTTCAGTGCGGATGGTTATCTTGTTTTTAGTGATGCTTCTCATAAGGGTTTGGGGGTGTTTTAATGCAGAATGGGAGAGTTATTGCTTATGCTTCCGACAGTTGAGACCGCATGAAAAGAACTACCCTACCCATGACTTAGAACTTCTGCGCCGTAGTTTTTGCGAAAATTTGGCGTCACTATTTATGCAGAGCAACATGTGAAGTGTATCGACCACAAGAGCACGAAATACTTTTTTCACTCGAGAAGAATCAATATGAGACATGGAGATGGCTTGAATCGATAAAAGATTATGACCTCTGATTTTGTACCATCCGGAAAAGCCAATACCGCATTGAGCCGAAAAAATCGATTGCCAACTTAGCCTGCTTGTTGTTAGAAGAAAGAGTTGCTTCTTGATCCGAAAAGTCTGAAATTGAAATTGTTTTGAAGGAACAAGGTGGAACAATATGCCATTATCGCCAACCAAATTTTGATTGAGGAAATTAAGGAGAAACAACAACTTGATGATTTCTTGAAAAAGGTTATTGAAGAAAGAGATTCAAAACCGAGACCGGGGTTCAGATTTGAGAACAATGTTCTGAAATTTCAAGACAGACTGACACCGAATTGAAAAGGAGAGTTGAAGGCCAAGTTTTCTATTCACCGGGGAATCTGAAAATGTAGCAAGATTTGAAAGCAATTTCGGTGGCAGAATGAAGAAAGAAATTGCCGACTTTGTGTCTAAGTGTCTTCATTGTCAAAGTGAACATCAACGACCAACCCTTACCCATACCAGAGTGGAAATGGGAGCATATCACGATGGATTTTATCGTCGGATTACCTCGCTCCAGGAAAGGTATGGACTCTATTTGGGTTAATGTTGATAGATTGACTAAATCTGCACACTTCCTACCTGTCAAGACAATTTATAATGCAGATAGATTGGCTGTTATCTATATTGATGAGATTGTGAGATTGCATGGGGTGCCTGTATCTATTGTTTAGGATTGAAGTTTACATCGAGCATTGGTCTTGAATTGAAATGAGTAGTGCCTATCATCCTTAGACAGATGGTCAGTCAGAAAGGACCATCCAGACTCTAGAAGACCTACTGAGAATGTGTGTCCTTGACTTTCAGGGAAATTGGGAAAGCCATTTGCCGTTGGTTGAATTCGCCTACAACAACAGCTACCATTCGAGTATCGGTATGGCGCCTTTCGAGGCATTGTATGGCAGAAAGTGTAGATCTCCAATCTGCTGGGCAGAAGTTGGAGATGGGCCGTTGCTTGGGCCCGAGATTGTGTATGAAACGACTGAGAAAGTGAAATCGATACAGCAGAGACTGAAAACTGCACAGAGTAGACAGAAAAGTTATGCAGATGTCAGAAGACGGGATAGAGAATATGAAGTTGGTGATCACGTGTTTGTGAAAGTGACACCAATGAAAGGCCAGACTCGCTTTGGAGTCAAAGGCAAGTTAGCACCGAGATATGTCGGACCGCACGCATTATTGAGAAAATCAATGCGGTGGCGTATCAAGTTGCACTTCCTCCTGAAATGGAGCATATGCATAACGTCTTCCACATTTCGATGTTGAGAGACTATCTTCGAGATCCGTTTCATGTGATTGAGCCTACCCGTATCGTGTTGAGTGATGACTACACTTACGAGCTATCTGATTAAACCGACGGATCAAGCGAGAAACAAGGAGATTCCGCTAGTGAAAGTTGACTGGCAGAACCACGGTGGTGTGTATGCCACTTGGGAAAGGGAAGATGACATGGCTAGGCGATATCCGGATTTGTTCCCGCTGAACCCTGTTTTCTTCCAGATTGAAGGTAACTCGAGTTTAGAGGACTAAACTCCTTATAAGGAGGAGATCAGAATAACCTCGCATTTCTTGAATAACCGAATTATCTCTTGATCCCGTAAACCGACCGATAATGACCGATAAGTGAATGGATGAACGCATGAATGAAATTGAAATAAGTTCGTCTATTGAATTGCATATTATATCTGTTGACTTATGTGATTATCTGTTTGAGTGTATGTGTTTAAACTGTTAATTGAAGGCCTTATCGGCGGCCGATTTAGGAACCGTTTAATGTTTTGTGACCAGTAGAATATTTATGATTTAATGGCATATTTATCTGAAAATTGATTAGGGATGATTAAATTAGATTGAATTGAGTTAATTAAGAACTTGGGTTTAATTACCAATGAACCATTTAGTGGACCCTTTTGTTTATTAATTATTGGTTCCTCATACTTGATCAAAACAATTCTTCATCAGCCCCATTCTTGTATCTAACCGACCAAGAGAGTAGAGAGTGAGAGGCTTGGAGTGAAATCAACATACTCTTGAAGAACTTGTAGAAATTGATAGAGACTTGGCCTAATCTAGTTTCCACACCTCGAATTGGCACTCTAGGTAAGGAAATCACCATCTCCTTGTTGTTCTTGAGCTTGATATTGCATGCTTCATGCCCAAATAGAGAGCTAGGCCATGTTTTAGTGTGATCAAGATGAATTGGAGCTCCATTGTTACATGCATGTTGAGTTTAGTGAGTTTGGAGTTGAACTCTTGGCTAATTGTCACATGCATGCTCATGTTCATGTATTAGTCCATGTTTTCAAGTTGTTTTCAAAGATTGGAGCTCAATAGAGCAAGATTTAAAGCTTGTATATGGTTTGAAACCCATGCATTGCATGTTTACAAAGTGTTCTTAAATTGTTCTTGAAAAATGGTTTTAATTGACTCACCTTTGGGGCTTGAATTCATAAATTGGCTTTTGAAACTTGTTATACATTGTTTTGAGATGTATTCCCCAGAATTTGAGCCCAAGAGGTCGAGATTTGAGGTGAGAATGCTTGGTTTGAGTTAGGAAGGCAAATCTGGAAATTCCAGATTTGGCTTCCTTCAGCCGAAGGATTCTCGCCGGCGACCAACGTTTTCCTCGAGCCCTTTCGGCGAAGGATTGGTGGCTCGGCGTAAAAATCGAACATCGATTACTTTTTGTTTTCATGACCGCTTCGGCGAAGGAAGTCTCGCCGGCGAACCCTGATTTTGGAAGCTCGCCGGCGAGCATCGGCAGCATCGCGCGTAAAAATTGAGCATCGATTTTTTCTTGTTTCATCGAGCGCTTCGGCGAAGGATTGTTCGGCGAAGCCTTTGATTTTGCAACCTCGCTCGGCGAAGGAAGGCTTCGCCGAGACCCTGTTTTCAGCAACTTTTGAAAAGTGCCTTCCAACTGTATTTTTGCATCCTCATCGCATCCTAGGCATTCTTAGGTCTAGTTTAAGGCATCTTAATGAGGATTTAGACATAGAATCACACCGAGGGAATTTAGAGATTTAATTATCATCCTTTCCAACTGTAAACTTAGTGTGTGTTCTATTTGATTGTTTAGGGTTGACTCTCGGGGACGCTTTAGCTCTTGATAGCCCAATCCTTTGTGAGTAACAGATGTGTAAAGATATGTTCAAAATGGTTATCTTTTGAATCTTGTTTCATTTCTTCGATATTATTCTTGAATGAATGTATGTCCTATTTCTGAATCGTATTGTGGCATCCTTAGCACCTCTTGTTATTGGTATTCTGAGCTCTGTCGGTTTCCTTGTGGAACCATCTTTCTTGAATGATTGGCCATCATTCTTTGTTGACTCGGTCCTTTTGGACCCTCTTGTTTATAGGCTATTGGATGTACCACATATATTGTTTGATGAAATCTTGCAAGAACTTCTTGTTTAAATGAACCGATTTCATTACTATAAGGACATTCATTCATAACCTCTTTACATTGTATGTTATTCTTGGGCTTTAGATCCTTTGTTTATATATATGTAGGTGCTGCTAGGGCGTGGGATTGGTCCCCATTTTGTCACCAACCTATGTGCCTCCTTTGTGAGGTTCCGAGACGCCATGCCATGGCTTGGGGTGTTTTGTGTCCCCACTAGTCTCCTCTTGTTTTGTCTTGTTATGCGTTCTTGTATAAGGCATTTCTTGCCTTTGTTATCGAGGGTTGGTCCAGTAGTGAATGTTGTAAATGAATGTATCTTGTTTTGGAGCATAAATGTATGAAAAATGTTTTTGGCATCTGATTAACGACTCTATGGACACTAGTTTTTACTGTTTTGGCTTCCGCCAGGCCCTGAACTCTGTATTTACTGTACTACTGATTGGCAGGCCTTTGGTAATCTCGGATTACTGGCCGGTTACGGTGCTAAACCCATAGGGCCGGGTTTGGGTCGTGACATAGGGCCACGGGCCGGGTCGGACTTCAAAACGATGGCCCAAGCCCAGACCCAAGGCCTTAGGCTGGGCTTGGACTCGGGCCTAAACGGGCCTTAATGGGCCGGATCCACCTCAAGTCGTGGGCCAAAATTACACCCCTACCTGGCGACACACAGTAAAAAGCTTAAAATCGAATATAACTTGAGTTCTCGTCAATAACAATGGTTGGTGACCCAAAATTTAGTGGCTCGAATGGCTCGCAATTGTTAAAACGACGTCGTTTTGAGTACAAAACAACACAAAACAACGTCGTTTTTACAATTTCGAACCATTTAAACCACTGATTTTGCGATTCTCAAACATTTTTCTATTTCTCTATGGGAAACAAAAGTATATAAATTTGGGCAACAATGTCCGAAATTTAGAGAAGAAAATTGACTAGTAGCTCGAAATTCGTGGCTCGATTTTGGCTCGAATGGCAAAACGACGTCGTTTTGCCATTTTTTTTTTTCGTTGAAACCAGAAGAAGAACAGAGGGGAAGAGGAGAGAGGGAGCCTCCGTCGCCTCCATTCCGCATCTCGTCATGACTCATGACTCATTAAATCGCCTCTTTCTTGCCGTCGCTGACTCGTCGGCTCCGCCCGATCGTGCCTCTGCCCCTCTCCTCCGCCTCCAGCCCTAACAATTGGGCCCCCTTCAATCCTTCTCCTCCTCCTCCTCCTCTTCATTCTCTTTCTTCTTTCTCTAATTTCGAACCAAATTCAAATCCCGATATTCGAGCTACCAATCGGGATTATTTCGAGAAAGTCTTTCGTGTACTAGTTTTGTCTCCTCTCTCTCTCTCTCCAATTATTATTTTTTTCTTGAAGTTCACTGCTTTAAATTACCCCTCCGCCCCCACCCTCACCTTCAACCTGCGCTTTCCTCCCTCTCTCTTCCAAGCTCTCCCCTCTCATGGCGTAACTCTCTCTCTCTCTCTCTATCTCATGAACTCTTGCCTTGTAAAGCTCTGCAGATTGGTGGGAGTAACATGATGGATTTTGGGGCTGTGGGTTTGGAGACCTTGGTGGGTCCAGACAATGGAGTCTGTTCTTCTCAGGTTGTTCCAAACTCTGATGCCATAAAGCACAATAGCAGTGGATCTGGGTTTCTCAAAAAACAGAGATCTGGGTCTGGAGAAGACAACTGGAGGAGCTCAAAAGTGCCCAGAACTGTCGATTTCGATGCCCCAAAGACAATGTTGCAGCAACAGGGGACTCCTCTGCTTCTGAGATCTAATTCTCTGCTCTCTGGCGATGGTGGGGGTCAAAATCAGACCATGTTGAGCTTCTCTTCACCCAGATCAGATGTTCCTTTTCTCAATAAAAATGGCGGATTAGCTGAAAGGACCACTCAGAACCCAGCTTTTCCTTTCTATCAACACACTCCTTATGCTTACACTAGAAATGCAGGTAAAAAAAACCATTTTTACTCCCCGAAACAAAAACCTGTCTTGTCAAATTAGTGTGTGGGTTCTGTTTAGATGGTGATTACGATGCTGAATATGTATACATCTGATTTGGGTTTCACTCATTCGCAAAGATGTGTTTGTGAACAATTTCTATGGCCTTACTTCCTTGTACAGAGTGGACATCTAAAAACCTTTCAATTTTGAAACAGTTGTTATAATTTGGGACCCAAATAGGAAAAAAAAAAAAATAGAAGGAGAGAGGAAAAAGGAAGTTGTTTTTCAGTCTTGTTAATGAAAGAGGAATTTTCTTTTTGTTATTTTTTGTTTTGTTTTGTTTTGTTTTTTTTTTACAGTTTTCTTTTTCTCTGTTTTGGTTTTGGTAAATTTGGGTCACACCAGATTCATGTGAAACAAAAAGTGAAAGAGCAAGAGGGGACATTAGAGGAACAAGACTTTTGATTGGTTTTCACTCCCTTTCCCCATCTTTTCTTTCCTGTCTACTGTTTTCTTTCTACTCTTTCTGTCAAAGTTGAGAATTTTAATGGCATATGTGCATGCCCTCCTTATAATAAATGTTGTTGCCTAAAATCATCTTTGACCTCTACTGCTCTTGGGTGTTCAGACATTACTGCTTCCCATTTTGTTTTATGCTTTTCACAACACTTTTTTTTTTTTTTTTTCAGCAGGATGTTATTCAGGAGGCTTGAATGCAGGCTTGCATGCCCCTCTTCTGGAGGCTAGAGGGCCATTTAGTCCATCACAGTGGGTTGAGCTGGAACACCAGGCTCTGATCTACAAATACATAATGGCAAATGTTCCTATTCCATCCAATTTGCTCTTGGCCCTCGGAAAACCGCCACATCCATATGGGTTATCCGGGTTTTCTGCTGGATCCTATGTTCCCAACTCATGTAAGCATGTTCTCTTTCCTTAAAAATTCACAAAACCTGAAATACAATTGCTTTCTTATGATCAGTTATGGGGAAAATGTCTGTGTCCTTGACTGTTTTACGCTGTTTAGGCATGGATGTGGTTGAAACATGAACTGGGTATTATAGATTAGGGTTCCGGAATATCTATTTGTTGTTCAACTAAGAGAAGTATGTTTGCATTGATATATACTATATTCTTGACTTAAATTGACACGAGACAGATTAATAAAAAAAAATATGAATTTATTTAATTTAACGGAAAAGGTTAAGTCCTCCAAGAGAATTACCACAAAAAAAGAAAAAAAGAAGAAGCTATAGATTGATACTTGTTATGATCTGTGTCACATCCAGAATAACTCTGGTTCATACAGTATTTTCGGAGTTATTTTGAGGGTATTTTTTTTCTGAAACAAAAATTTCTCTAATTTAACTGAGCATCTAGTCCTTATAAAAAGATTAATGTGTCTTATCAGACTTGATTAGGACAGTATATTTTCAGAGTTAATTTAAGTTTTTTTTTTGTGTGTGTGTGTGTGTGTCACATAGTATTTCTGTAATTTAACTGAGCATATAGTCATGACAAAAAAAGATTTATGTGTTTTATGAGACTTATTAGGACACAAGGGTTTGCTTTGTTTTGGTGATAGTTATTTCTAGAAAGTTTTGTTCTAATCCAGAATTGCATGAATTAGAGTATTTATGGGCTTCTAAGTTTCTCTTTTGATGTAAACTTCACATTTCTCACCCCCTTTAGCTGATTTCTTCTGTGTTTGTTTTTTGTTTTCTGTGTTTTGTTTTTCTTCCTTTCGTTATTTTGTTCTCATGTTCTTTCTGGTCTATGCAGTGGGATGGGGTTCTTTTCATCTTGGTTTCTCCGGGAACACCGATCCTGAGCCTGGGAGGTGTCGTAGGACGGATGGAAAGAAATGGCGTTGCTCGAGAGATGCTGTTGCCGACCAGAAATACTGTGAAAGGCACATAAACAGGGGCCGCCACCGTTCAAGAAAGCCTGTGGAAGGCCGGTCTGGCCAAGCCGTTTCTGGATCTGCCACTACAAAGGTGGAGCCGATTGCTTGTCCAACACCAGCATTGGTTATGTCCAGCAACGGTGCAACCAACAATCTCGGAATCACTCAGCACCAGTTCAAAGGCTTGCAGCCTCCGGTTGCTGGGAATCCTTCTGCAGAAGTGCTCCTTAACAGGTAAAAGACACTTTATGTCAGTTTGTTTTTCATTATCTATTTTGAGTGCAATAGAATTGGATGAATTGATACTAAATCAAATCATATGCTTACTTGTGCACTTTGTTACTTTTTCTTTAATTTAAAGTAGACCACATGATTTCATTTTCACTTTGGTGAAAACGACTTGTCTTTGCAATTGAGATTTGAGATTCCTTCTCTAGGAGGACTTCATTGTATATCCTTGTCCAGTTTCTGTAGGTTAAGGCTTTAATGATTTTATGTTTATTGTACTATGTCTCTAAGAAGCACGGAGACATGTTAACAGGAAAATTTTCAAAAATGTAAACCACGACACATGGGGATATGAACCAAATATATAGTTTTATATATTTATTATGTGGTATATAGATTATTTTATTCAAACTTATGTTTTTCATGCATGTTTAAGCAATAGACACATGTTTCCCAAAGGATGTGTTTGGATCATCGATTTGGATAATGATTTGGAAAGGGAAAAAAAAGGTGAGGGAAACGAGAATGAAATATAATTTGAATTTTTTTCTCTACTTCTACTTTCTAACACCCTGCACAAATCTATGATCCAAACAAAGCCTGGGTGTTTGAACCGTGTCTGAGTCCAATTTTTTAAAAGATAGTAGGAAATGTTTAGACGTGTGTATGACGGTCGTTGAGAAGTGTCTGATGAGTGTCGTGTTGTGTCAGTCTGTCAGGTGTCCGGCACAGCAGGACACATCACCTTCATAAAAATGCCTGTGCTTTTTAGTTATTTTTTGTGTTTTACTAACAAAGAGAATTTATGCTACAGAATGCAAGTTCCCCAGGGACCCTCTGTGGTACCTCTTGTCACCAATCTGAAGTCTAAAGACTCCCCATTCTCCATTCCAAAGCAACATATCCCTATCGAAGAATCATTTGGACTCCTCTCTTCTGATTTCCTACTCGATCCTTCACAGAAGAGCTCATACATGAATTCCCAAAACTACACCTCTATCCTTGATTTCAATGACCCTGAATCCCATGACCAACACCCACTTCGCCATTTCATTGATGACTGGCCTAAGGACCAATCTGATCGCTCCACCATTTCCTGGCCCGAAGAACTGAAATCAGACTTGACCCAACTCTCAATGTCAATCCCAATGGCCTCCTCTGATTTCTCATCAACCTCATCCTCGTCCCCTCAAGAAAAACTCGCCCTCTCACCACTTAGGCTATCTTGTGAGTTTGACCCAATCCAAATGGGCTTGGCAGTTAATAATGACTTCAGTGAATCGACCCAAAAGCAAACGAATTGGATACCTGTATCTTGGGGAAGTTCGATGGGGGGTCCGTTAGGGGAGGTCTTGAACAGCACGTCTAGCACCGTTGGAGCTTTCAATGACAAATCTGCTTTGAACGTCACAGTGTGGAATGGAAGCCCTCAGTTCGGATCTTCTCCAACGGGGGTCTTGCAAAAGGCGAGTTTTGTTTCGCTTTCGAATAGCAGTTCAGGGAGCAGTCCAAGAGCCGACAAGAAGATAAAGAATGAAAATGGTAGCCTTGGTGATGATATGCCGGGTTCAACTTTCGCAAGTTCGTTCTCTATTCCATCCTTGTAATGAATGAGCGAGTTTAGAGAAAGTTGATGGGAGAAGGTTGAAGGAGTTTGGGATACTTCAAGTAATCAAACCATGATTTCTTTGTCTTGGTTTTCTTTAGCCTAGCTTGTAGATGTTTTCGAAGTAGGACTTGGCCGATTTGAATTAATGAAATTCGGTCTTTTTTTTTTTTTTTTTTTTACTCTTTAAAACTGTTTATGTGGGTCTGAGAATTTTCATAGTCGATGAAATTACAGCTATTTTTATAATTATGTTTCAGTGTGATCTTATCCTTTTAATAGAACTTGCTTTAAAAAAACAAAATTTTGGTATGGAAATGTTGGAGACGCTGCTTTTGGCATGTGTTGTATTTGAGATTCATCATTCATATGTTGCACTAATGCGCATTTGTCTACCTTACAGGACACCTCATTTTTTGAACCAGCAATGTTTTTTATTTTTTATTTTTATTTTTTTTCCAGCAATGTTAAGAACTTAGAAAAATAATTAGAACATAAGGGGTTCGTTTGGTTTGATTTTTTGAAAAAATTTTGGGAAATTTTCTCTACAAATAAGTTTTTAAAAGTAATCAAACCAAACAAATTTTTTTAAAATTTTTTTTCAAAACTTGTAAACCAAACAAGTTTTCCAAACAAATCTCTCTCTCACACATATCAAATCAATCACTTTTTCTAAAAGAAAAATGTTTTGGACCTCAAAAAAAGTTCCCCCTAATCCCCCTAATTTCCTTTTATGGAAACTGTTTTCTTTTTTTCTTTTCTTTTTTCTTTTTTACCTAAAATAGGCATTCTAAAACTCTCTTTCAAAATCATTTTCCAAAACATCTTTTGAAAAAAACCAAATTAAACATATTTTCGTACTTTTTATCTCTAAAACACATCTCTCAAACACAAACCAAACATAATGTAATTTACACGATGAAAAAGTGAACTTTGATTTTTCTTTTTCTTTTTCTTGTTCTTTTTTTCACAAATCCATCAATAAATATAGCCTAAAACTCTCCCCTTGAATGAGTAGCAGTATCCCCATGACCTTATTTTGAACAAGTTTGAAAATGCAAATTTATCTTTACCTTCTTTTTTCTTCCATGGAAGCGTTCTAGTCCACCTCACTTCCTTCCTTCCCCGCCTTCTCTCCCCAAACTCTACCTCCAACTCAATAATAAGGCCTACCAACAATAAAATTTCAATAAAAGACTTTTTTTTTTTAATTTTTATATTTAAAAATATTTATTAATTTTTTGTATAATATTTTTTATTATTGGAAATAAAAATTTCGGAGGTTCATCTACAACATTTATTATTAGGGTCTTTAGTCAAGAAAGATTTTCAAGTGAGCTTTTGTATGAGAAATTGTTTTTTTTTTTTTTTTTTTTGGTTGGGGGTAGGAATGGCAACGGGCCGAGAATCAGGGCCGGTCCTGGGGTGAGGCGACTAAGGTGGTCGCCTCAGGCCTCTAATTTTGAATAAAATTTAGGGTTTCAAATTAGGAGAGTGTATCATATTGTGTTATTTCATAATTACTTCAATACTAGTTCAATTAATTTATTATCATGTTATCGTATAATGTTATTTTGATTCGTGTCCAATTGATGTTTAATGTGAAAACTTTCACTTTTAGTTAAAATTAACTTAGCAAGTGTATGGAGAGATTAAAATTTTTCCCATAAGTTGAATTTTATAAAATTTATTTCTACTAAATGAAACTATTCATAGAATGTTTGATTTTAATTCAATTGCATTTTTCTAATTAAAAAAATTATACCTTATTACTATATTTTTTTACTAGATTGACTTTAAAATAGGTAACAAAAAAAAAAAAAAAAATTCTTAAATGAAAAAAAAGATATTAGCCTTAATTATTATTTTACATACTTTTTTTTTTATTCAGTTAGATGGAGTTAAATAAAAGATTAAAAAATTGTCATGGCTTCCCTTAGTGAACATTAAAATGTATAACTAATAATTCATATTATTGAGTCCTGTCATACTTGGATTCATGTTGAAAAGTAGTCAACCTTAACTTGCTAATTTTATATATTGCTTGAGTTGTGTAAAAAATTCACATCCTTACCTCCAATTAATTTTAGTTCTTATAGCATTAGTAAGCTAAAAAATAAAAATTCGATTCAACTAATTGAAATTCAACTATTATATATATATTTGTTATCTAAATTTTGTTAAATTATAATGCAATAGAAATAAATTTTTATCTTTTTTATCCAAATAATTTTTTTTTAAAGATTATGATATATGAAGGGCTCAATTAAAAAAATTCGCCTTAGGCCCTTAATAAGTCAAGGTCGGCCTTGCCGGGGATCACACTCCTCGTCCCCGGTCCCTGATTGTGAAAATCTCCTTGTCCCCAGCCCTGATCCCCTATGGGGAACTTGTCACCGTCACCGTCACCGTCCCTGTCCCCATCCCAGCCTCCTAACGGGGATCGGGTTTTTCCAACCCCAAAAATTGCTCGGACCAAATCTGTTTCAACAACACCTTCAACACCAAATCTGTTTCATTTTCAACATCAACATTAACAAAATCATCAACCGATCTGAGGAGGACCGAACACAAAAAAAAAAAGAAAAAAAAGTACAGACAGTATAGATCGGAGGAGGACTGAATTGAAAAAATGAACAAAACATACATATAAATCCATACACAAATAGTACAGATCTAAGGATTGAGGCGATGGACGATGACAGAAGCATGAACGACTGCGACGACGACAGGCACTGAGGTGATGGACAGAGGTTGTGACTGCGATGACGATGGAGATGATGGACGACGGAGGAGGATGATTGACGTCGTGGACAGTGGCGGCGGTGGCGCTAAGGAGGAGAAGGAGAGCTGCGAGAGTGAGAGAAAGTAGATGGAAGAGAGAGAGAGAGAGAGAGAGAGAAGTGAGATGAGGGTTTGATAGGTTTATATATATATATATATAGGTGTAAATAGTAAATTCATTTTGAGGACAAACGGGGACGGGGACGGGCCGAGTACGGGGCTGGGACACTTATCCCCGTCCCCGGCTTGAAACTGATCGGGGATTGATTTTTAAATACCATTCCTGTCTCATTAGGGATATTTTTCAGGAAAAAACCGCTCAAATCAGGGTCGGAGAGTCAGGTCCCCGTCGGACCGGGTTTAAATTGTCATCCCTTGGGAGAGACTCTTATATAATTAAGGGGTTGTTTGGGGTGTCCTAAATAAGTGCACTTTTTATCTTTTTAGACTAAAAAGTTGAGGTCGAAAATATGAATGTTTGGGTTAACTTTTTGAATTTTTATGAAAAAATGTATATTAAAAAATTGTATAAATTAATGTGTAGAGGAAAATTAGTATTGAGAGTTGTGCAGCCGTAATTGTTGACTTTTGATGAATAGTAATAATTTTTTAACTTTTTTAATAACTTTTTGACTTTTTAACTTTTTTGAGACTACCCAAACTTGACCTAAATTATTTTTCTAGTCTTTAGGATTGGGGCTTTTTAACGAAAAGTTTTTATGAGATTTTGAACAAAGAGGTTTACTATGGCTCATTGGACAAAAATGTGTGTTTTCAATATTTTTGATTGAGGACGTTTGATAAGTATTTTTTTTTTCTTTTTAGATGTCTAGACAAGTGATTTTTGTTCAAAAAATAAAATAAACTTCAAGACTTAAAAATTATGTAATCTAATAATTGTTTATCTTGATAGTTTCAATAGTTTAAGTGGAAGTTTACACAATTATCATATAAGGACTCCAGCTATTAATTAAACCCATTACTTTTGCTTGAAAAAATTAAACAAGGAGTGTATTATTAAATTATCGAAATTTTTTTTTTTTCATTAAAAAAAAAAAAAAACGACGCTTTGGTAGAGTAAACATAGAAATGGCCAAACGACGTCGTTTTGGCCATTATAAAATTTAATTCTGAGACATTTTCCAATAATTGCTTTCTTCCCTTCTTTTTTTTTTTTTTTTTTTTACACTCTTCAAATGGCATTTTGACTTCCAATGAATAACTATAAAGAATAATATTAGAAATTCTAAAAATTCTAACAAAATTTCTACCAAATGTCTCACACGGGTATGGGTCCTACAACATGTGGGTCCCATGTAGAAATTTTGATAGAACTTTGAGATCTTTAGCATTTTTTAACTATAAATGAGACATATTATTCCATATGAATTTTACTCTACTTCTTTTCTACTATTATCTACGATTTTTAATTTTTTTTTTATCCTTAAGAAAATAATACTAATAAAAATTAATCAAACACATATCCTAATCCTACATTTTGTGATCACTATTCAGGTTTAGTATGCAAAAAATACCTGACAAGCAAATTGAATGTTACACTTGATGGCACGCACAATGTTTGTTTTTTTTGAATGAAGGCGCACACAATGTTAGGTAACCATTGTTTTCAAAAAATTCATATGATTATGACATTTTAAAAAAAAATCTATTTATATATAAAATTTATGAAAAAAAAATTAATAAAAATAATATAACATTATTATAAATAAATTCGATTTTAATAATGTTTTGTCCTAAAGTAAAAATTTCAATGAGTCACGTCATTTTGAATGAATTTTTTAATTATATATTATTTTTTTTAAATTTAAAAAAAAAAAAATTTCTTTCACTAGGTCTCGTTTGGCAACCGAACTTTTTAGTTAAAAAACCAAAAAGTTATTAAATTAGCTAAAAAGCCAACAACCCATACAAAACAGTTAAACATTCTCTTTTCTCTCTACTTTTTACACATCTTTTCATAAAAAATCAAAAAGTCATCCTAAACATATTAATTTTTTTTAGTTTATATTTTAACCAAATAACTAAAAAATTACTAAATTAACCTGTATCCAAATAAGACCTCATTTTCAAAATAAATTTATACATTTCTCAATTGTAGGCACGCACCTCTAGCCATCACCCACTATTGCGACCGGCCGCCCACCGCTACTCCAACTATTTTGACCATATTTTGATGGCCTAGACGGACACTCTTGGCCACCACATAGCCTTCATTTGGGAGAAAATTTTTGTTTTAATTTTTTATTATTTTAATCTAACTAAAATTTTTTTGCCAGGATAAACTTTTGACTTTCTCATAATTTTGTAAAAAAAATAAAAATAATTATGATTGAAATGAAGAGCAGTGCTAGGGAGCTCGAAAATGAGCTCCCCCTAATTCCCCTAAAATTTATTTATTTATTTATTATTATTTTTTCAAAAGCAAGGGAAGGAGGAGGAGGAGGAGGAGGCACTGGAGGGGACCATCAAAATGGAAGGAGGCGGAGGCGGGGCTGGGCAGACGACCGACGGCGGCGACGACGGCGATGGGTAGGGCTGGGCTCTCTTCTCTCTCTCTCTTTCTCTCTTCTCTCTTTCTCTCCCTCTCTCTTCTGAAACGTAGAAGTCGAAATGGAAGAAGAAGAAGAAGAAAAAAAAAAAATGGCCAAAACGACATCGTTTTGGCCATTAAAGGGATTCGGGAGAAAGAATTTTGGGGGAAAAATCATTTTCCTTTAGATGAAATACATTATTTTGTTAATTTTCTAATTTATTTTATCTTTTAATAAGTTAGATTGATGCCATAGTTAGTTACTACATCCATGTATTCACACGGAAAAGTTTTGTTTTGAATGAACTTTAAATTTTTTTTTATAGTTTTGTAAAAGAAATAATAATAAAATAATTATAATTTGAGGATAATATTTTGTTTTATTAATTTTATAATTTATTTTATCTTTTAATAAGTTAAAATAATTCAAAACGAGACCATAGTTAGTCACTTTATGCTGTATATTCACAGTTAGTCCAAGAACGAAAAATACTTGGTAGTTCGAATTTGTATGACTTGAATGACTCAAATGTATCAAAACGATATCGTTTTACCTTAAAACAACCGTTGTTTTATCCCAAAACAATCGTTCTTTGGAGATATTCGAGTTATGCGGGTCATGAAAAATTGAGCTACCAAACATTGTTGTAAATGAAAAAAGATTTATTTTTTTTATCAAATTAATAATTCATCAAATTTCAATTTAAATTTTTATTAAATTTGATGAAAAGAAAATTTTAATATATGAGAATAATTTTTAAAAAGATTTTAACAAAAAATTAATAAAGAAATTGAAATAATTCTTATCATGTCAAGTTTTTCATTTAAACTAAAATTCAAATTAGATAAAAAAAAAAATTTATGAAAAGTGAGAGATGCTCTAAAAAATCACATTTCGTTTTAGTTTTTATTTAGATGGAAGAAAGAAATAAAAAATGACAGTGAAATACCCCAAAAAAAAAAAAAAATCCAAAAAAAAAAAACCAAAAAAGGGGAACAACAAGTCAAACGAAAACAAAACAAAAAAACATGAAAACAGCAAACATGAAAGACGAAAAAAGTTGGCATTCAGTACGAGGAATTTATACTTTCGGTAAATTACCAATAGGTTTTAATAATTGAACTTAATTTTTATTAAAATCTTATTAAAAATAAATTTTAATAAAATTATCGTTAAAAATAATTTTTTTGTGATGCTTTTTTACATATCGATTAAAAATTGATAATTAATAATTTTTTTTATCATAATTTTTTTAAATTATCGCTAAAACTTACAATTAGTGACTTTTTTTAATGATAATTTTTTTTCATAAGACTTATTAGACAGTGAATCTACTTATTAAGACTTACGTACCCTTTACTTTATAATTACCGCAACACCCCACCCGTAGTTAAATTAAAATTTCTTATCTTCGATCCACATTCAAATAAAAAAACAATAAAAGCAAAAACACAAAAATAAAACAGAAAGGCTCAGACATGCACAATTAGGTCATCAGATAACGATATTCTAATTGAAAATCAGGATCGAGAAACGATTTCTGTCTTCATCGCCCCCATTATACATTAATCAAACTTAAACAAAAAAACACAATCCAATCTTTGATGAAACAAAACAAAAATTACTGAACGTTAAAAAACAGGGTATAACAGAGGACACGAAGACAGACCCTCATCAAGAGGATCTATCTATATATATATGCAGTCTTGCGAACGAAACCCTAACCCTAATATGTTGACATGAATGAAATGACGACCCTCTCCTCCCTTCTTGTGGTAGGCTGTGGCCCTAAGTTGGGCCCATATTTTGGATGGGCCATTGTAATGAGAATATAAAATGTTGCTCTGTTCCAAAGCCCAAACCCACACTCTTTACCCATTTTCAAATTTTTATTTTTTAGAGCAAATTTCATTAACAATTCTTATAGTTTATGGCTTATGTCACTTTGATTATTGACTTTTTAATTATAACTTATTTGATCTTGAATTTTGAATCTTGTTCCAAATAAGGACAATTGAAAATATCATTGCTTAATTTCAAGGGCAAAGTCATTAATTTGATAAAATATAAACTAATTTGACAAAAAAAATAATTTTGAATTTTTAAAAATAATTTCTACCCATGTAAGATAAAATTATGTAAAATTCATTTTTATTATGTGTTTAGATAATGATTATGTAATGAGTGGTTGTTAGGTTTTTAATGTGTAATTGATATATTTAATATATGAAATATTTTTAATTTCGAATTTTTTTATTTAATGGATTGGTTTAATAATGATATCAAAGTTGTCGTCATATTTGACTTTTGAAAAAATAGAAACTAATTTAATGAAAATAAAAATAACCACTCATTACATGATCATCATCCAAACACATAATTGAAATTAATTTGATAAAATAAATAAAGAAATAAATGTCTTAAAAAATTATCAATTTTATATAATTTTATTTTTAGTGGGTAGAAATAATTTTTAAAAATTAAAAAATATTTTTTTGACATTTATTTTTGTCAAATAAATTTATATTTTATCAAATTGACGACTTTACCCTTAAAATTGAATAATGATATCTTCAATTATCCTTATTTAGAATAATATTTAAAATTTATGATTAGATATGTCATAATTAAAAAATTAGAAATCCCAGTAACACAAAACCCAAACTATAAAAATTGGCAGTGAATGCCCTATTTTTTATACAATGGTCATTAGCATTTTTCATAATAATTTATGGTAAATTCTTGTAACCACCACTATAATTGTAGCATTTTGTGAGGTCTATACACATGAAGCAGACATCAAATTTAAATATATTAAATGGTAAAGGGTTTGTTTGGTGTAATTATTTTTGTCATATAATCAGATTTAAATAAAAAAATTATTTAAAGTCTTTTTTCATATGAAAAGAAATTATGCTAAACATTTTAACATAAATTTATAAATAAAAAAAAATTATAAGCAATTTAAATAAGCTAAACATGGCCAATCAGACTTATTAACCATCAAATGATTACATGCATTCCAAATCCAAATAAATAAAGTTGAAAGTCTAGATGTGATGTAAATTTGGGCTGGGTCTAGCCTGTTACATTGTTATTGTATCAAAGATCTCAACCCATCAGGAGATTTTATTTCAACCTAAAATACATTTTAATACGTTTAATTTAAATTTATAAATTAAAATTTTTATTATATTTTAATATGAATTTACTAATAAGGACAATATATATTAACTCTTAAAATAATTTCTTTTCTTATGATACACTCTAATCTGTTATTTTTATTTAAATATCTGTATTTTCTTTTCCAAAATATCAAAGTTATTTATTCTTTTTTTTTTTCTTCATCGTCCCTCCAAAACTCCAATCCATCCTATCAAAACTCACCATCATCATCAACATTATTATTTTTTATTATTATTTTAAAACCCTAAATTCTAAAAGAAAGTTTAAATAGTATTTGTGGGGATACATTTTCTGAGTACCAACACGTGGCCAAGGTGACGCCGACGTGTCAGCTGAGGTGCCACGTGTCCTGGTCATGACGCCGAGGTTATCTCGGCTAGGCCGAGGTTATCTCCGAAGATATTGGAATCTGGGGTAAGCGGATAAAGTACAAGAGTCGTAGAATAAAGAAGGATTTCAGCATGGATAAAGATAACACTCTTAGAGAGTTTATCTTTATTTCTTGGGAAGTCTAGGATAAGCATTGGACAGAAGTCCATTGAAGCTAGGCTTTTATGGGAACCAGGATTGAATTAACTATAAAAGAAAGACACCCCCGATGGGTCTAAGGTACACAATTTATATTCAGAACAGTGAGTTAAGCACTATTGATTAATTTTTAGAGATATTTGATTACTGATTTAATCATCAGAGTGCCCCCGGGTGGACGAACCACCGCGGGATTCTTATCTTTTTGTGACAGGTTGTTCGGGCTTAATCTATTATGCCAGTGTTCTCTAGCTAGATACTGAGTTGGTAGTGTGGTTAGAAATTCACTCACACAATTTGGCACCGTCTGTGGGAAAGAAAGAAGAATAGATGGCCAACGACGACGGACAGAAAGAGAAGATTGGGGATAACACTCCTGTTGGGAGTGGGAGACCTGTAGACCTTGATGTTGAAGAAGACAACTGCAATGAAGACTAGAATCACGGAGTAAAAGACGCCGGCCAAGAAGGCAACGTACCAAAGAAAATAGATCTAAACGACTACTATAACGAAGATAACCTTGAGGTATGGAAAGATAGATGCCTGGGGAGGGACGAAAGGTAAAAGAGATGGCAAACAAATTGGCCGACCTTCAATCGGTTGTCAATTTCATGATGCAAAACAATGTCATGCAGCCACCATTCCTACTGCAGAACACTCCGATTCCAGCCGCCAATGCCTAGAAGAGAGGGCAGAAAACAATCCTTGTAGCCCCCCAGCACACCAAGAGCGAAAAATACTCACACCGGCCTTTAAGGGAGGTCGGGCGAGGTGAGTTGAGAAGGGAAGAATCCCGAAAGACGCATCGTGCCAAGGAAGTAGACCCCAGAGAACATCGACATGTTCAAAGGCAGGAGCTGTGCTTCGACACAACTCATGGAGAAAGGTCGAAAAGGACTCATAATGAAGTTGAGAGCAGTGCGCCGAAAAGACTGAAGTCAGGAGATAGCCGAGCTCCTGGCCGGACCAAAGAGGACTTGAGAGATCACCTCAAGAGGAAGCAAGATCATGCCGAGGTAACTTCCCTTATTAAACTGAGAACACCGCTCTCAGTAGAGTTAGACAAAGTAGAGGTCCCGAAGAGATTCAGTATGCAAGGTTCCAAATATACGATGGGAAGTTGGACCCCAACTTTCACGTCGGATTATGCCTGAACTTGATGGCATTGTACACTGGAAACGAACTGTTACTCTGCAAAGTGTTCCTCTCATTATTCGGGGAGATCGCATCAGATTGGTTTCACAAACTGCCGAAGGGAAGTGTGAAGACTTGAGAAGGCCTGGCCGAGATGTTTGTGGCCAGGTTCGTGACAAACAAACTATAGTCCTTGAGGATAGACGCCCTAATGGCTTTGAAGATTGGAGATGACGAAAGCTTGAGGGCCCACGCCAAGAGGTATTACAAGGTGTTCAACCGAATACCAGAATGTAACCAAGAATTGGCCGTCGTGTCATTAAAAAACGGCCTGAAAGATAGCTGCCTACTCCGAAAATCACTGGCAAAGACATTGCCAAAAAGCATGGAGGAGCTCATGGCCAGAATTGAGAAGTATGCCAGAGCCGAGGAAGACACGTTAGGAGCCAAGGAGACAAAGCAAAAGAAAGGGAACGGCTCGCCGAAGCGAGGTCGAGGTAACAATGAATCCAACAAGCAAGAGGCAGGACTGAGGGCTGCGTAGGCAGTCACAACAGTGTTCCGAATCCCAATTCACAAAGTGCTAGACAAAATCCGATCCCAGCCCTATTTCAGAGCACTAGCTAGGGTGCTAGGAGAATTTATGGGACGAAGCCTTGGTGAGCATTGTGCTTACTATAACGAAGATGGGCATATGACTTAGGGTTGTAGAGCCTTGAAGGCACACCTGGAAGACCTGGTATGGCAAGGCCATTTGAGGGACCTCGTAGATGAGGCCAGGACAAGGGAAGAACAGGCAAGATTGCCTCAAGCACCGGCAACTCCACCTCCCCAACACAACAGCCACAGGTAGGAGAACCTCAGGAAATTAATGTAATTTACTCAAAGATGAGCGAAAACGAAATATGGGGGGAGACCCAGAAGGTGAGGCACTTACAACATGTGTACCAAGTAAGGAAGAAAAGACCTCGGGCCGAGGAATACCAGGGACTAGTAGTGTCCTTTACTGAAGCCGACCTAGAGATGGTCCAACATCCGTACAACGATGCCTTGGTAGTATCCCTTTAGGTTGGGGAGTGCCAAGTGAAGCGCATCCTCATTGACCAAGGCAGCTCTTGTGACATCATGTATGTGATATGTTACAAGGAGCTTGGCCTTCATCCAGACGATATGGAACAATCTAATGGCCCAATGGTCGGGTTCAATGGAACGCCGACATGGCCACTATGGACAGTAAGCCTAGATGTGCGGGCTGGCACGAGGAAGATAAAGATAGAGTTCACCGTAATCGACACACTCTCCCTTTATAATATTATCTTGGGAAGGCCATGGTTGCATACAATGAGGGCCGTTCCCTCAACATTGCATCAATTATTGCGGTTCCCAACAGAACATGGGATAGAGGAGGTCAGAGGAGATCAGCTGCAGGCAAAGAATTGCTCCATGGCAGCAATGAAATCTACCTGCAGCATATGAGGACCAGAAAAGGCAGAGATTGAAAAACGAGGACGTGGAAGTCCTAGAGGACGTCGGCAAGGAGCCAGCCGAGAAGAGCAAAGAAGCACTGAAGAAAATCCCCGCCCGGAAGGGGGATGAAGAACGTTTCTTTCTTCTCGGCTCGGGCTTAGCTGAAGATGAGGGCAAAGAGTTATCAAGGCCCTGGAATACTTGCAATGTCAAGTTTTTTTTTTATCATTAAATTTCTTGTTCTTTGTTATTAGCCGAAGTAATAAATAAAACTTGATTTTTCTCTGACGGATAAGATAGTTGATGATATTTCCAGAATACTTGTATAATGAGAACCCAAGTGGAACTTAAGTTCACATTAGGGGATAGAAAGTTGGAAAATAGTTTTAACACTTGTTGAAATTTGTAAAAAATTTACAAGTTGAAATTAAACCGAGATAATGTTTAACACTTATTGAAATTTGTGAAAAATTTAAAAGTTGAAGTTAAACCGAGATCATGGTTTTAACACTTGTTGAAATTTGTGAAAAATTTACAAGTTGAAGTTAAACCGAGATAATGTTTAACACTTATTGAAATTTGTGAAAAATTTACAAGCTCGGCCTTGTTTGGGAAGACTAAATAAGTGTACTTTTTGTCTTTTTTGACTAAAAAAGTGAGGTTGAAAATATGGATGTTTGGGTTAACTTTTTGACTTTTTATGGAAAAATGTGTAATAAAAAATTGTAAAAATTGATTTTTAGAGGAAAATTTGAATTGGGAGTTGTGCAGTCGTAATTGTTGACTTTTGATGAATAGTGTTAACTTTTTAACTTTTTGAGTAACTTTTTGGCTTTTTGGATTATTTGGGATATCCCAAACTATTATGTCTTACACTTGTTGAAATTTATGAAAAATTTACAAGATAAGGCCAAGATTGCGTTAAACAAAGTACTTATGTAATTGCCGATATAAACCATTGGTGAGTATAGCTGTAACATGCCCGAGGGGTACCCGCGCGCGTTAAACAGTTCGGACTCCCGAGATCTCTTTGATCTAGTCTCACGAGTGCAATGTGAAACGTAGATGAGAGTCCAGATTTGGCAACTTTTATTGAAAATCCATTTTTATTGCAATTTTACCAAAAATGGACTGCGTCATCAGATCTCAGAGTCGCCACCTAATATTTATTTTAGAAAAATTAGGAAACCCATGACTCGTGCCAAGGCCACTGTTCGTCGTAACCAAGGATGCTTGGTTCAGAACCTTAGGTATGAAGGGGGAAGGTCATTATTTGAGCACCCCCGTTCACCCGATCAAAAGATCGGCCTCTACTAAACCATAATATGACTTTTATTTTCTTTATATGTTCATGTTCTGATTATTTAATAAATCCTAAAATTTACTATGTGAAACATACAAGTATAGACTATGTCACCCCTTTTGGAATAACTTGATTTCATATAGTTTTGAAAGAGTTTTGAAAATGTATAACCCAAATAAATTGAGTTTACAAACACGAAAATCAATATCATTCCAAATTAAGCAATACAACCTCCATCCACTGGCATTCATACAGTTATATCACATAAGCAAATAGCCACATGGTAGGATGCTTAAACATAGTAAGAAAAACACACACAAACGGGATGCTAAAGCATAAAAACTTACATGCTTGACGCATGAACAAGCTACAAAACAAAGTTAGTAAAACATGCATGATCTTATATACAAAATCCTAATGCAATTCACTCATGAGATGCAACTAAAGATTCGCTTCTAAGATATGACATGTGAATCATCTCAAGAACATGAGGTAGCGCACATAATCACATAGGAATTGATTAAATCCACAAATGCAAACTTCGAATCAAGATGCATGAAACATGGATGCAAAGCATGAATATGATGAAAAATAAATATGATGTTTATGTACAAATAAGGAAAGCAAGTAAAAGAATGGGATAGAAAGAAGTGGGCGGGAATTATTACAACGCTTTGAATAAATTATTACAAACCGATAAGAGAGAGAGAAGGAAATATTACAACAAAATAAAAACCTCACAATGCACTCAAAATTTAAAAAATAAAATAAAATAAAATAAAAACTTCATGTTCTTTGGAACCGCCACGAAATTGGTCAATATTGGGAGATTACGCCATCTTGTGCGGAAGAAGCTAACCGATCGCCAAATAGGCCGCCGCCAACTAGGCCAAGCAAAACTGTCTTTGTTATGAAACCAAGAAAAGGTACAAACAAAAAATATGTAGGTGGCTCAACTAACCACTACCGGTTAGATTAAAAACACGAAAACAAATATAAAATAAAATAAAAAGTGTAAACTTACAACATAAACCTAAAACAATAAAACAAATATAAGATAGAACATACAAGATTACAACAAAACTAATGTGAGACTAATACAAGAAAAAGAATAAATATGAGGTAGAACATGCAAGATTACAACAAAACTAATTTGAGACTAATATAAGAAATAAAAATAAATATGAGGTAGGACATGCAAGATTACAACAAAACTAATATGAAATTAAAACATGCGAATAAAAATAAATAAATAAATAATAATAAGCTAAACAAACCACTAGGATTATAACAACACACTATGAAATATAAAGTAAGAAAATAAATATGAGATAAACCAACTACTTGGATTATAACAAACACTATGAAATAAGAAGTAAGAAAATAAATATGAGATATAAAATATAAAAAAATGAAAGACCAAAAATTCACCTTCCAAAGAAAGATTGAACTTCTTGATTTCCAAACTTCTTCTTGATCACCCTCAAGTGAAGTGTGTTCTCAAATCCTCAATTCGAAATTATGGAGTTTATGGAGTTTATGGTATGAAAAGTGGCTAACTCTCTAGTTTTTCTCACTTTCAATCACTAAACACTCTCCCTTATGATCAAGGCAATTGATCTTTGGCTATATCAGAATTTTTAGAGTGGTTTTGGTGTATGGAAATGAGGAATTTCAGTAGCTATATAAAGTATGGGGTGTATATGGAAGATAGGAATATTTTTGGCTAAAAAAACTCAATTTTTCTCTCTTTTTTCACTCTTTTCTCACTCCTTTCTCTTCAATTTCGTGGTCCTCCTTCTCTCTTACAATATGATCATTCTATATAGGCAATGAGGGAGAGTAAAGGTCAAAAATAAGGTGGGAGACAAGGTGGGAGACAAGAATGTGATAAGTGGGCAAATTTTCAAGGTGGTTGCATGGGATACTCCTTTATGAATGCAAACAAAACCTCTTTTTGACAATGGGGGATGATTAGGTATAATGGAGAATGAGTGGATGCACTTGAATGGCTTAGAAAATAGGCAAATGGGTTGTCCCAACCGAACCAAAACCAAGAAAAAATGGGCTATTGTTGTTTTGGGCCGAGTCAACAAAATCTGCTTTTAAGTCCAACTTCAAATGGGCATATCTCCCCCATATGGACTTGGTTTTAGGCGGTTCTTGGGTCCAAATTGAAGCCCCAGAAGTCTACTTTCCAATGGTGGTGGCCTCAAATTTAAATTCCAAGTGTACAAAGAGATATGCCTAATTTAGTAAAGGCTGTCTCGGCTGGGTCAAAAATCTGCTTTGAAGCCCAACTTCAAATGGGCATATCTCCCCCATATGGACTTGGTTTTAGGCGGTTCTTGGGTCTAAATTGAAGCCCCAGAAGTCTACTTTCCAATGTTGGTCGCCTCACATTTAAATCCCAAGTGTACAAAGAGAAATGCCTAATTTAGTGAAGGCTGCTCATTTCCTTCTTAATGATTTAATACTCATTCTTTTCCTAAACCTGTTTTCTTTCATACTCTCCTATTTCCTTTAACTCCAAACCTATAAAGAAGATGTTTTTAAATATTTTTTTTAAAAAAAGTTCACCTCCCTTCCATTTATTTCCACTTTGTCCTTACTCGGTTTACTGAAAAGTGCAACATTTTAATCGAAATGGGAGCCTCGGGACATTGTAGAAACATTTAAAAAAAACATATTTTGAAAAGAGGGTTTTAGGGTCTAAAATAGTTTGGCCAAAAAATGGGTGAAGGTTGGGATTCCATCTTTCTTACTGAGAATTTTGTGAGAAACACATTCTAATTGTCATCATCGGGTAATCAAAAGAAAGCGCCCAAGTCTTAGGGCCGGTCAAAATGGGGTGTCTACAATAGCCGAGGAATTTCACTCCGAGAAAATTACACAGTTAAAGTGTTCATTGAAGATATGCAAAATACTCTAAGCATGGAATCATACAAGGGCAGTAAAGAGAAGATAAAGATACAAGCATTCAGGAAAAGAAGTTACATTTATATACAAAAAAGTAGGGGTGCAACTCGGGCGGGCTCAACCCGAGCAACTCGAGCCCAGCTCGAGTTTTTTTAGGGCTTGCGCAACTATATCTTGTAATCTGGACGGGCCTGGGCAGATTTTTGATGCCCGAATTGTAATTCGGGCCGGGCTTGGGCAGAACCAATGGCCAACCCGAGCAACCCGAACCCGAATTAAATTTAATATATTATACAAATTATATAATATATAATATATATAATTTAATAAATTATATAATATATATAAATTAAGTAAAAGAGTTCGTCTTAATTTTTAATTTTTATTTTTTGGTGACCAGAAAATAGTTTTGAATAATTCTCAATTCTTTGTTAATTATCAATTCTACCTACAGGTTTCAAAACAAATATACCTACAAGTTTCTGGGCAATTTGGGCTAACCCGAGTTCAAAATACAAAGCTTGGGCCGGGCTTGGGCAGCAAAGCTTGGGTTCATGTTCGGGCTTGGGTCGGCTTGGGCACTGCTCTGGGCAATTCGGGTCGGGCTTGGGCAGACCCCCAACCCGACCGAACCCGCTCGAGTTTCACCCCTACAAAAAAGGGCACTTCGGCCTACCAAAAGAGTAATTGTTTAAAGATTACAAAAGAAGACACATCGGCTATGCAAAGAGCTTACATTGTTTCAAAGAAAACCAAAAGTGCAAAGTACAGAAAAAAGAAGAAAAACATCAAATTAAGACTCTTCAGCACCACTAGCAGGTTGGGTTTGAAGTTCAGAAGACTGCTGGGAAGACATCTCGGCAGCCTTCTCAGCCGCGAGCTCGGCGTCTATTTCCTAAACGGTTTTATCGAGGCTCTTGTCAGCGAGAGGAACGCCCGATGGTGCCTTCTCGGGAGTAGCATCCTTGGGAACCTCCTCCCCCTCTTCATCTTGAGTCAAGTCCAGGACTTGCTCATTTAGAGTAGGGGACTTGGCCCCAGTAGCTTCTTTTGACTTCCTCACCAAAGCCTCATCCTCAGACTTAGAATCATTGTCAGATTGACTTGGAGTTGGGAGGAATGGAAGAGGAAGGGCGTCGATGTTCCTCAAGGCGGAGTCCTTAGGGACTTCAAGCTTTTTCAGCAAGGTCACCCAACCAAGGGTGAAACCCTTGTTGTATGCCTGCTTTACTTGCTTTTCATAGTCCGCTGTGACATCGGCCACCCCCTCGTTGTACCTCTTCTAATCGGCTTCCTTGATTTCGACGTCTTTTGTGGCCAAGGCATCTTCAAGTTCTTTCTGGGCCTGGGCCATCTTTTTCTCGACCTCTTTCTTTTCGGCCTCAAGAACCTTTTTGATGGCCTCTGCAGAATCCGCCTTCTTCTCGGCGTCATCCTTAGCTTTGATAGCTGCCTCGGCTTGATCCTCCAAGGTTTTCATTCTTGATTGCAAGTTTTTATTAGTCTTCTTCAGACCAGAGACCTCCCTCTTCTTGTCGGCCAGCTCCTTCCGATTCTCAAAGGCTTGCATTGAGAAGGAATGAGCATGCTGGATGGCCTGAAAATAAACAAAACAGATGTTAGTAAAATTATCCAAGTATGAAAAAGTAAAGAAAGAACCCAAGTACCAGATAAAGAGACTTACTTGAACAGAGTGTTGGAGCATCAGAGCAAAGTTTTCATACTCACTCATATCGGCGTTCTGGTCGAGATCGCCAGGAAGAAGCAAAGCGGTACTAAGAGCGACGCTGACGTTAATGTCATTGGCACTGTCGCCAGCTCGGATTGGCCTATCCTCCAGTGTAATTTTGGGGACCCAAGGGGAGTCGGACTTCGTAGAACCCGAAGCTGTTGTAGAAGACGACCTCAGCCTCTTTGAACGGGTAGACTCGGATGGTTGGGCCTCGGCAGGCCTCTTCTCAGCGGCATAATGAGACTTATCGCCCTCAGCCAATTTGGAGATTGGCAAGGTGTCCTCAGTATCAACTTGAGTCATCGTTGCCTTTGGCTGAGCCTTCTTTATCCTTTTTTGCTTTGGCTTTGGGGGCTGAGTTGGTGCTGGTTGAGCGTCTATGGTGGATGGAATGCTGGCCAGAAGATCTTTGGTAACAACTTTCTGGCGGCTCATCACGGCAGAAAAAATAGTTCGTTGCCGACGTTGGTGATGGGATATTGGGATCAGATATGGAGCTGAAGTTGACGGCTGCTCTACTGGATCAGAAGTCGATCCTTGATCTGGCCGAGATGTGGAGGCTGCTTAAGGAGTCATAGCAGAAGGAGTAGACAGACTCTTCTTCTTCTTCTTCTTCTTTGGAACGTCGGGAAGAACCGACTTGTAGGTGGGAATGAAATTAAGTACCAAATGGGCTCTCCGCTTGTGAATTTGCAAATCCAATAGTTTCCTCAAGTCTTTGCTGGGAAAGAAAGACTGGCGGAAACCCTTTGATGGCTGAGGAAGAGCTGCAAGAGAAAACAGACATTAGAACGAATAAAGTATTGAAGACTTTAAAAACAAGTTAATATGAACACATGACTCTTACCATTGCCCTCTAGAAAAACTGATCGAGGAAGAAGGTAGAGGCAGATGTCCTTGTCTGGAGCGAATTCCCAGTTTCCCGAGGTAATGAAATAATCATCCCCAGCTCCCTTGTTGGAGTCAGGGAGGTTGGCAACAATTTTGTACTCTGTAGACCTCGGCTTGAGGTAGTAAACGTAGCCCGTATCTTTTTTGAGGCCACACATGGTGTAGTAGTATTAGATGCCCGCTAGAGTAACTCTAGCGTTTTCCTATTTGGCTAAGGCTATTATGCCATTGATGACTCAGTAGGAGTTGATGGCAAGCTGCATCGGGTTCAACTTATAGTAATGAAGTATCTCGTGGAAAATGATATTGAGTGGGAGCCAAAGTCCACACTCGATAAAGGCTACAACGGGAAAGGGCATAAAATCAGTTGTGGGCATGATAGAGTCATCCTCCCTAGCCAACCTCAGATGAACGTCGGCCGGGAAGTCAAACTCTCGCCCAAAATGCTCTAATTTGGTCGAGGTATCTACCCTATGCTTCCACATACCCATTATGTCGGCTTAAATTGTGGGAGCTGGATGTTAGAAAAAATGTGTTTTGTAAGAGTTATATGGACCTCGGCGAAAACCTAAAAGTAAGCTGCGGTAAGAATTTGTAGGGATCGTTTCAGTTTTTTCTAAAGATTTGTGGGTTCTACAAACAAATCCCAAACCTAGATCTGTGGAAACGGAGATTGAAGGCACGAATCTGGCAAAGTCATAGAAAACAGAAAAGTAAGAATGTGTTTTAGAATTAAGAACAATGATGGACTATCAAGACTACTGTGCCAGAGTGGGTGCAGGGGTGTAAGGCCAAGAACAGTGGCAAAAGTGTAAGAAGATTGTGAGCAGTGTGTGTATTCAAGACATGGGCAAAAGCAAAGTCATGAAATAAACACACTTCGATACATGATTCATAGATTGAATACTTGAGCAAAACAGTAATGACAACAAGTAATGAAGCGGAACTTCTTGAAGAGCAACAAGAAATAAAACCAGGAGGAACAGTGGCTTACCAGAAAAAGAGAGGCCGGTGTGAGGATTGTCGAAGTCCAACGACGGTTGCAAAAGCGGGAAATCGATGAAAATCACGCCGGAAGTGGTGAACGGAGCGAGTTGCAGAGCTGGGAAAGCTTGAACAATGGAGGATTTGGAAGAAAAAACTAGAGAGAGAGAGAACTACAAAGACTATGTAAAGTGAAATAACGAAAGAGGAAAAGAAGTTTTGTTAAAAACTTGAAACGGCGGCAGAAAGGCAATCAATGCGCCTAAAACGAGGAAATTGTCAGACGGTGCCTGCAGGCGCGAGACGACTTCCAAGTGCGTACGAGGTACGATCCAATAAGGGGAAAACGCATGGCTAAAACGGTTGAGTAATTATGCTTGACAACTCATACGCGTAAGGGAGCTCTAATTCTTGTTCCTTAAAGAAGACATGTCGGCCTGAATAAAGATCTCGGCTGAGAAATTTTAAGCCGACATACTGGAATAGGTTCCATCACCTCAGAATACCGAGATAATAGAACCTAAGGGGTAGTTGTGGGGATACATTTTCTGAGTACCAACACGTGGCCAAGGTGACGCCGACGTGTCAGCCGAGGTGCTATGTGTCCTGGTCATGACGCCGAGGTTATCTCGGCTAGGCCGAGGTTATTTCCGAAGATATCGGAATCCGGGATAAGTGGTTAAAGCACAAGAGTCTTAGAATGAGGAAGGACTTTAGCATGGATAAGGATAACACTCTTAGGGAGTTTATCTTTATCTCTTGGAGAGTCCAGGATAAGCATTGAGCAGAAGTCCATTGAAGCTAGGCTTCTATAGGGACCAGGATTGAATTAACTATAAAAGAAAGGCACCCCCGATGGGTCTAAGGTACGCAATTTATATTCAAAACAGTGAGTTAAGCACTATTGATTATCTTTGAGAGATATTTGATTATTAATTTAATCATCGGAGTGCCCCTGGGTGGACGAACCACTGCGGGATTCTTATCTTTCTGTGACAGGTTGTTCGGACTTAATCTATTCTGCCAGTGTTCTCTAGCTGGATACTGAGTTGGTAGTGTGGTCAGAAATTCATTTACACAGTATCAAATAATGAATGAGAGTAATAATCAAAATAATTTTTTGAAACAACCTATTAAAAATGAGTTAAGTATTCATATAAAAGGGTTTCACAATTTTTGTAGAACACCATCAATTATTTTCTATATCTTTTTTTTGACAAAAGTTAAAGGGCTCGGTAATTAGATTAAAAATAACATATTATTGGAGTTGTTCTTATTTATAAATTTGGTTTTTATTTTTTCACGAGCATTCTTGTGAATAATTTATAATGTAAGATTTTTTTTTTTTTTTTTGGTATTGAAAAGTTTTATAATGCTTATGTAAAAGTTTGATTTTTTCTATGTGCTTATAAGTTTGTGTTTTTTTTTTTTTTTTTTTTCTGTATTTGAGAATTATTTTCTATATTAAAAAGTTTTTGAAATAATTTTATTTTTTAAATTTGTTTATTATTTATTATTTGGATTTACCTTGAGGGTATTTTGGAAAAAATAATAAGGTGTAATGAGAGTAAAATAAAATTTTAAATAATTAAATAGAATGTACTTAGAAATTAGAAATACTTAGGCTTCGTTTGGGAAGCTTGGTTTGGGGCTTTTTTGGCTATTTTAGCCACAAAAAATAAAATAGGTTATTTTAGCCATAACAAACAAAACGTCACATCCAACCATAATCACTACCCTCTTTTCTCACAAAAAAAGTCAAAAAAGCCAAAAAGCCAAAAAATCCTTCACAAACCAAACTTTTTAATCCAGGCTAAAATAGTCAAAAAAGTCAAAAAGCCAAAAAGTCAACCTACTTCCCAAACGGAGGCTTAATGATTTTTTGAGTATATAAAAAAAAACCCATTCAAGGAGAGTTTGGCATCCCACTAGCCCAAAAGAGTTTATACTATACAAATAAAAAATTTAAACATAATTTTTATATAAAGTAATGTGACATAATATAGACCTTTCAATTTAAAAAATTATTTATGAACATGAATTTTATTTACAAAAATGACAGTAATAGGTCATCACATAATTTATTTATTTATTTATAAATTTTATGAATGAACTTCCTTTCTCATTTCGAGATAAATCCTACACATTAATATCCTATATACAACACATCAAATAATCAAAACAAATGACGCAAGTGGCTAACAAAACATTTTATTTTTTTTTCCCCTTATAAATCATATATTTGGTTCAAAACTTGTAACTTAAAAGTGAAGAAAGCGAGAGTGACAAATGTCACATGTTGGTACCCTTAGGTCAAGTTTGGCTATCCTAAATAAGTACATACTTTTTATCTTTTTTTCATTACATCATCTCTCTACTTTTCTATATATTTTTTTTATAAAAAGATAAAAAATATACTTATTTAGATCATTTTAAACAATCCCTTAACATACTTTTTTTAGGGTTGCTTCCATATAGGTTCTAGTCAAAATCAAAGATCCAAAAATTAAGAAGATACATGTGGTTTCTAAATTCTAATGCATGTATACCTAACAACCCCACAGACAGCAGACCAATCAAAACCCTACCCTACAGATTTATATATACAGTAATACTTTAGACCCTTATAAAACATCACCTTCACAATCCCTACGTACTTGTGATTGATCCAAGTAAGAAAGAGAGAGAAAAAAAAAAAAAAATATAAACACATCATTGATTCACATCACTGTAAAAGTGATAGAGATCTCCCCAAAAAGAGGTCCCAAATATTTTCGTTATAAATATCTCATCTTGAAATTAGGTTTCGATGCGCTTCCTCTTGAGGAGTACACCATTCCCCAATCGTACGGTCCAGATTTGGTTAGGTATCACAAAAATTATTAAAGAAATCAGTAATTAATTTTAGTTGTAAACTCTACAATACATAAGTTAAATCTAAATTATACAATAAAATTTTAAATATTTTTTTGAGTATAAATTCTGTAAACATATCTACTATGATACCTTTATATGGGCATGCTGAATTTAATTAAGATTCAATGAATATCCATTCCAGCTTAACATATATAATTACCTACACTAGTTGTTTACTAAAACTTATTCTTGTGTTTGTGTTCTTTAACTAACAATACTTTTATCAAAGGTGAAAAATGGGGATGATGTAAGCAAACTTTTTTGTTATGGGCTCACTGGGTTACGTCTATGATTAAAATTTCTGTGATTTTTAAGTACAAAGTTATAAATCTCTTTATTATTATACTTTCATAATTTTATTCATTGAAAGAAAAATCACAGAAAATGAATATGTGGCCTAAATTTGTTATGGATACCACACCTATAATGAATTTGGGCCATATATTGTTATTTTTTATTTTTTCCTTTCAAAGTAGATTGTGTGAAATTCATCATGGTGGATTGAACCATCTAATTAGACTATCGTGTCTATCACCAACCTTATTCTAATTCACAAAAATGTCAGATTAATCCGTTAATCGTAGTCATATTATTTTATTATATTTATTTTCAAAATAATGAATGATCTAATTTAAAAATTATACTTACAATTAAATTTTTTTTAAAAAAAAATTTTAAGTTATAATAATAAATTATGTGACTACAATTATCATATTGATATATTTTTTTACACCAATGATCTACATCTAGCAATCTATCAAATTGATCATATCTGATAATAAAAAATGAGGCTTTGGTGGTTTTACATGCTCAACTATACAGTCCAGTTCAAAAAGATAGACAAGAGACAAGTTGTTACATTTTTTTTCTTCTATTTTTTAGTGACATTAGCCTTTATTGTTTATACAATGCTAGGTGGATATTAATTGTTAAAAGTTCCCATTAAATATTATTGTTATTTATTTTTGGGATAGGGAAAGTTATCATTAACTATTAATACAAAACCAATCAATTTTAAGAAAGAAAAGGTAGATGGATAGCTACAATTATTGCTTGCTTAGATAAGCCATACTTTCCTCTAGAGGACCATATTGGTAATTGACAGCAGCATAGTTGTGCTTCACTCCTGCCGAATTACCATATTGCCCTTACATCCACAAATATCAGTCAGTCGGTGGCTTTCAAATTCATGTTAATAACCATTTCTTCAACATAATACTTGTTTAAGACCATCAAATAAATTTCTATTGTTTTGACATCTTAATTTTGTTTGCAGGAAAGATAGGAATTACTCAAAAATTTAACAAGAAAGTGAGGCAAAAAATAAGAATTATTTGAAAATTTATCAAGAAAGTGTTGGTATGACATAAATTTAAACTTAATTTATTACGCACAACACTAATAATGAATTTGATCTATACAATTTCTATAAAGATAAAAATTCACACTATTATACACATTGTGGGACCCACATGTGTGAGAGAGTGTATAATAATTGGAATTCCTAGCATTGTTGACACAATTTAAATTTTGAATATTTCTGTGAATATTTGTTTTTTTGAGTTTATAATATTGTTGTTTTGCCTAATAGCACCAGTACTGCAAGTGCAAATTTTTTACCTGTTTTTTATTATTATACTGTATCAATTATTAGATCTATTAAGGGGCAATTTTGACTTTTCAAAGCCCATTAATTACTAGGTTATTGTGGACGGATCACACGAAGCACTACTTGATTACAACACTTTGTCCTCATTTTAGTCTATGATTAAATTATTGACAGATTGCACGCTTTGTGGTTGAGATTATTTTAATACGTAGTACAAGTGCTAAGAAACAACTAATACACCAAAAAGCGTTTAATAAATGACTAATCTAATAGATGAAAAAAACATTTAACTAAACTCTGGTTTTGATAACAAACGATTTTCACATTTAACTAAAAACTCTTCACACAGTGATGAAACTCTGGTTTTTCCAAAAACAACCATGTTGCAAACAAATGATTTTCCAAAAAATCATTGGGATCCCCATCACTTCCTTTCCTCTACAACCTTTTAATTTATACAAAGACAGAGTCTTTTTTTTTATTTTTTTAATATATATTTTTTAATTTTTTTGAAGGTGGTTTTTCTAATGATAGAATTATATAGGACCCTATGAAGCTGGATTTTGTAAATTGAGGGACGTGATTGAATTGCATGGCCATGCAGAGGGAGTAAACTGTTGGAGTTCACGAACGAGTAAAACTTGGCGTAAGGCACATAGTTTCCGCCGGAGCAAAGCCGACTCGGATTCGAGACGATTGTTTTCGGCCCGGATGAGTTGGGAGTGGTGCGTCACCAACCGTAGCCGGTTCATCAGGTCCCGGTTCCCTACTCTAAGCCGGTTCGCTTGGTTCCTCAGGTTCTCCAAATGTTTCTGCTTTCGCATGCGGGACCGCCTCGCTGATTCCCGGTTTGATATCATCCGCCTGAGCTTCCGCTCGTCAATATTAGAAGTAGTTGGGCTCAGGCTGGGGTTTGGGTCATCAGAACCGGGGCTAAAATTGCTCATGGTCCGGTTCAGTTCATCAGAACCGGAGTCTGAAGATACAGGTTTTGGGTTTGAGTTTTCCAAACCGGAGTTGGGCAAAAAGGCCGGTTCTTGGTTTTGAAAAGGCAAAAAAGGTTCTTGGAAACCCCAAGAGGTTTCGAAAGGCGGGAATGGGTTTCCGAAAGATCCATCGGAGAAGGAGATGGCCGGAATAGCAGACAACATGACATCCATCGGAGGAGGAGATGGCCGGAAAATTGCTAAAAGATTAAGGGGAGGAAGGTGGGAGGAGGAAAGGGAAGGAACGAAGGGTAGGGGAGAGGCATTTATGGACAATCAGTGTAGTGGTGATAGGTCCCACCTAGTGGTATTTTGGTTATAAAACATGGTTTTGTGGCATAGCTTTTGTGTTGGGTGGCAGCACTAATATGGTGGGTGTGACATAGGATAGTGGGTCCTTTGAGAAAAAGACTGGTAATTTAACTTTTGTAATAATATTATATTTTTTTTATAATATAATGTTTTTTTTTTTTTTTTCTAACACAATATTAATGTAACAAATTTCACTTTAAATTTATATGAAGCGATGATATATAAACAAAATATTTATATAAAATAATATGATTTAATGTAAAATTTTCACTTAAAAAAATAAAATTATCACAATATTTTTATGAATCTTTTTTGTATGTGTATATATATAACAGAGTACTGTAATAATAATAATAATAACTACCGTTAAAAAAAAGAGTACTGTAATAACTGAGATAAAATAAAATAAATGTGAATTATGTAGCAATACTCTTAAGCTTAGTTACGAAGAAACAAAATCAGTGGGATCCACTGAGGACACCTGTCGAATCCCCATGGGATGAGCATGTGGGCAGCCAATAGTTTGGGAAGTTGCTTACGTGGAGCCACGTTGGTCGGTAGGCTCCGGCTTCGGCTACGGCTCCGACTCCAGCTTGACCAGTTGATGATAGGAATGAATGAATGGGTTTATGGGGGGTTGGGTGTCACTTTCCTTGGTGGTGGCTCAAGCCAAAAGCTTCAAAGCCACCACTTGCCTTTTTTGTAATTTCTTTTTGGTAAAAGAGAAATTAATGTGAAACTCGCGCCCTTTAAAGTGAGGTGTTTTCTATTTTATTTTTCTAGTTATTTATTTATTTTACATTATTGTTTGAATAAATAACAAATCTTGCTAAATTTTCGGTATTTTTTCAATTTGACTTTCACTATGATCTCCAATTGTGGTAGGACATATAATCGTTCAATCTTTCTCTAAAATCTTGATGCTATGCGGTTGGTTTTGCATAAGAAAACAAGTCGTTAGAATCCAGTAAAAGTGTTTGTTGAGTAAGCACTTTGACAGTGGTCAAAACTCAAATATTGTGTATTACCTTCTCTTTGAAGAAAAACAATGTATATTTCAATGTAAGCACTCTGTTTGATCCCAAAAGTACACAAATTGGAGACTGTGTCCCAATTCCAACCCATCGGACTGTGTAACACCCTATACAAAATCATCTTGAAGATTTTGGTGGGTAGATTAAGACCTCTCCTTGATGATCTCGTCAGTCCATTCCAATCTAGTTTTATTCCTGGTTGCAAGGGAGTAGATAACGTTATCATTTTACAAGAAGTGATCAATAGCTTTAAACACAAGAACGACAAAAAGGGTAGCTTAGTCATCAAGTTAGACTTGGCTAAAGCTTATGAAATGGAGTGGAGTTTTATCAAACAAATGCTCACCCATTTTAACTTTCCTTCAATTTGGATCAACTTCATTCTCTCTTGTGTTTCAACTACTGAACTTTCTGTCATTTTTAATGAAGACATCACTGACTCCTGTTTGCCTTCAAGAGGCATCCGACAAGGAGATCTTTTATCTCCTTACATCTTCATCTTGTGTCTTGAATACCTTGCCACTTCTATCTCTAAAGCTTGTACTGAAAAAGCTTGGAAACCCATCAAAGTGGCTAGGAATTGCCGTCTCCTCTTCCACCTCTTGTTTGCTGATGATATCATTTTGTTTGGTGAGGCTTCGAAAACTAATTTATGTTGCATCTCGGGCCAAAAGATTAGTGCTTCAAAATAAAAAAATTCTTTTTTCTGCTAATGTTGAAGAAAATTAGTGCGCCCATCTAACCAATATCCTACAATTTCCCATCACCCATTCCATTGGTAAATATTTGAGATGTCCCATTATCCAAGAAAGACCCAGTAGAAACACTTTCAATTTCATCATCGAAAAGATTCAAGGAAAATTCTCGGATTGGAAAGCTAAAACCCTATCCCTTGCTGGTAGGAGCACGCTCATTAAAGCCGTTAACTCTGCCATTCCCGCGTATGTCATACAATGCCACTCTCTTCCTAAGTCTGTGACCAACATGGTAGACAAACTCAATAGGGATTTCTTACTCCAAACCACCGTAAAATCCATGCTCTTAAATGGAGTGAGGTCACCAAACCAAAAGATCTTGGTGGTCTAGGTATCCGCCAAACTTACCTTACCAACCAAGTTTCTATGGTGAAATTCAATTGGAGGATCCAGGTGGAAAAAGATACTCTTTGGGCAAAAATTCTCAAAGCCAAATACTCTTAGAGTTCCAAAGTCTCCAGTAGGCAATCTCATATATGGAGAAGCATTAGGAAAGGCAATGATTTGTTTAGAGAAAGCTCCCGCAAACTTGTTAGGAATTATAGCAACATTTCTTTTTGGCTTGACAATTGGGTGGGTGATGGGAACTTTAGAAGCCTCATTCAAGGCCTATTCACCCCCATGGACCTCAATCTCAAGGTTAGTGATTATTGGGTAGGAAATCAATAGAATTTTGATTGTCTTTCCACGGTTTTTCCTAACACCATCAAAACCAAAATTTCTAACACCACTCTTCAATGGCATGAGAATATGGAGGATAACATCATCTGGAATTACTCTAGGAATGGTGAGTTCTCTAACAAATCAACTTACCAACTTGCACTGAAACCTATCTCCTCGCAGCCCTTCTAGAACTAGAACTGGGTATGACTGTCACGACCCAAACCCGCCCCTATGGGTTTAGCACCATAACCAGCCAGTAATTCTTGGATTACCAAAGGCCTCTGAATAGAATAACTTATAATTAAGGGCTACAGAAGCAAATATAGAAACATACATAGTCCATTGAGCTGTGGAGACATATATGGGACATAAATTTTAAACTTTATATACATATACGTGACGTCATGATGCAGTAGTCTTACGTTACATTCGTTACAGATATAGCCAAAAAGGACTTAGTCTAATATACAGATAACAGAAATCTTGTTCGATACCCAAAGGAAGACAAGGTCTTAAACATAAGCCATTTAAACTTGACTCGCTCACAAAAGGGAACCTCCTAGGAGGCACAACGGATGGCTGACAAAACAGATACGCCAGGTCCTCAATTTTGAGCCTGGTCACACACTTGGTCACCTACATACATAATATAAGTAATGAGCGAAAGCCTAGTGATAACAACAAAGTAAAGGGTTTAAATGAATAATGTCCATCACAAATATAACTTCAAATCTCTTATTGAACAGAAGCATAACCATATTCATATCAGAAACAGAATCATAAACATATTCATATCATGAGTGGTGTATCCGTTAGCATTAAACATATCTCTTTGGTCAAGCTTATTAAGTTCCACATTGGAACCTCCGGTACTAGGTAACATATCTCATACATGGGCCACGGTATTGTTTCTCTCGGGCGAGGGCCTATGCCATGGTATTATTTTCCTCGGGCGAGGGCTTGGGCCGTGGTATTGTCTCTCCCAAGCGAGGGCCTCATGACCAGAAACCACAGTATTATATCCCCTAGGCAAGGGCCTCTGCTAAGAATACCATATAAACATTTCAAATGAATGGATCATCATTCATGTAATCACATATTAGCCTTTTGTATCATTCAAAAATAGTTGATATCATATCATAATGTTCAGAAAGTATTTCATATCGAACATATCTTTACTAAGTTATTACTCACAGATAGCCTCACAGATAGCTTGGCAGCAAACTAATGGATCAACTGCTCACGGCGCGTAACCTACACCAATCATAACAGATACATATACTGAAACACACACTTGGATTGTACATAACTCATTTCATTATGTTCTTAGTGTGTTTCTAGCCTTCACTCTCATTATTGTATCTCAATCTTGGCCTAGGAATGCCTAGGATGCAATGAGGATGCCAAAATGCATTTGAAAACCCTTAATCAAACTTGCTGAAAACAGGGGTCCCGTTCGAGCGCAACTTCCTTCGCTCGAGCGGATATGCAAACATGTGAGGGGCCGCTCGAGCTCAACTTCCTTCGCTCGAGCGGTCTGCAAACTTTGAAAAAGTATTGATTGTGTGATTTTCACGCTCGACGGTTGCTCGAGCGTGAGACTCAGGTCCTCGCTCAAACGCAACTCTTGTCGCTCGAGCGGTCTGCAAAATATGAAACTTCTGGAAGCTTGCATTTCACACTTGAGCAGACTTCTAGTTACTCGAGAGGAGATGCAAAAACAAAGGTGGCCACTCGAGCACAGGATCTGTCGCTCGAGCGGAAAAGTCAAATTCTGGAATTTCGAGATTCACCTCCAAGCTTCTAAACTCAACTTCAAAGCTACAAAACTTATCATTTTGGGCCAAACACTTGAGAAAACACATTTAAACTTGGAAAACATTGAGAATTCATGATCATTTCATGAAATCAAAGCCCAAAAGCATGCTAAATGTTCAAAGCTAAGCTTAATTCTTTGAAAAACATAACATGCATGTATTGTCTTGACTTCAAAACTTCCAAAACATGATCAATTGGTATGAAATGGTATTAATCAAGATGAATTCTCAAAATAAAGGTAAGATGGGCACATGCATGAGAGAATTCTTTGAAATCAAATTCAAATTGTGTTCAAATGGACATGCATGTATGAGATGCTCTTCTTTTCTACCTCCTAGTTCAATTCTTGCTTAACTTAGCTCACTTCTCTTGAATACATGTATGGAATAACTTAAACTCAAACCAAAAGGTTAAATTCTTACCTTAGATGTTCAATTATGCTCTAGAGTGCTAAAATCCTCCAAATTCTCTTCCAATGTTTAGCAATGCCTTTCTTTCCTTCCTTGTTTGTTGAATTCAATTCTCAAGCTTTCCTCTCCCTCTCTTCTCACTCTTTTGGGCTCATAAGGATGAAGATGAGATGTGTCTTAAGTGGTATATAGGCCTTATATAGGCTTGCTTAGTGGTCTTTATTTAATTTAGCTTAAACTAATCATAGTGGCCTTAATGAATCTAATTTAATCGTTCCGAATTGATTTTCAATTGTACCTACCACAATGTTCTAAAAATTTCAAATAACACATAAACTAAGTTAATTTCGTGATCAGATGCCGATAAGGCCTTCAATTCACAAACCAAAACAGAAATTCAAATAAATATTTCTACATCAGACAAATATGAGCCCAAATAATGTAATACACATGCAATTTTCTCAGAATTTCACCTTAATTACTTATTAGGCGTAATTAATCATGATTAGTTGGCTAATCACAAGTCGGGGTTGTTACTGTCTTTCCTCTCCTAAAGAGTTTGGTCCTCCAAACTCGAATTACCTTTATTTTGGTAGAATATCGGATCCAACGGAAATAAGTCAAGGTACCTTTTCATCATGTCTTCTTCTGTCTCCCAAGTTGCATAGGTTCCATTGTGATTCTACCAATCAACCTTCATTAACAGAATTTCCTTGTTTCTCAATCTTTTGATTTGGCGATTCATAATTTTCATTAGCCTTTCCTCGTATGTATAATCATTTTTTATAAGTACATGAGTCAGTTCAATCACATGTAGTGGATGTCTCAAATAATCCCGAAGCATAGAGATATGAAAAACGTTGTGCATGTGTTCCATAACTGGTGGTAGGGTTACCCAATACGTCACTGAATTAATTTTCTCAAGGATTTCATAGGGTCCAACATATCTTGGTGCCAATTTGCCTTTCACACCAAACCGTGTTTGGCCTTTCATTGGAGTCACTCTGATAAATACATGACCCCCGACTTCATATTCTCTGTCTCTTCTTCGGACACAGCATAACTCTTCTGGTGGCTTTGTGCAGTTTTCAATTTTTGTTAAATCAATTTCATATTTTCAGTTGTTTCTTGTACCAGTTCTGGTCCCAATAAAGGTTTGTCACATACCTCGGCCCAACAGATCGGAGAATGGCATTTTCTACCATAGAAAGCTTCATATGGGGCCATACCGATACTTGAATGGTAGTTATTATTATACACAAATTTGGCCAATGGTAAGTAGGTCTCCAAATTTCTTTGAAAGTCTAACACACACATCCGTAACATGTCTTCTAATGTTTGAATAGTCCATTCAAATTGACCGTCTATCTGTGGGTGATAAGCACTGCTTAATCTCAGTTTAGTTCCCAAAGCTTGTTACAAACTCTACTAGAATCTCGAAGTAAACTTGGGATCTCTGCCAGATACTATGGACACTGGAACTCCATGTAATTTCACAATCTCATTGACATATAAGTTAGCCAATTTATCCGCATTATACAAAGATTTGACAGGTAAAAAAGTGAGCAGATTTAGTTAAACGATTAACAATGACCCAAATAGAATCCATACCTCGAGAAAAACAAGGCAACCTTACAATAAAATCTATGGTAATATGCTCCCATTTCCATTCTGATTTTGGAAGCGGCTAAAAGCTTTAACTTGTTGGCAATGTAAACATCTAGCCACAAAATTAGCAATGCCTTTCTTCATTCCAAGCCACCAGAAGTTCTGTCTCAAATCATGATACATCTTCGTGTTCCCCGGATGCATAGCAAATTTGGATTATGGGCTTCAGTCATAACATGTTTCCTCAAATTAGAATGGTCTGGTATACAAAATCTATTATGGAATTTCAGCACACCATTCTTAGTCACAAATCTCAGCTTTGATTTTGAACCAATCTCCTCAATGATTTTCTTTAGAAACTCATCTTCACACTGTTTCTCTTTAATTTCTTTAATGATAGCAGGTTGAGCAGAAATAGCGGCCAAGATCCCGCCTTGTTCACGCAACCCTATTTGAATCCCATTCTTTTCCAAGTCATACAACAACTCTCTCCGACTGGTGAGTAAACATGACAAATTCTTGATAGATTTTTGGCTCAATGCATCTACAACTGTATTTGCCTTTCCTGGATGATACAGAATTTGCAAGTCATAGTTTTTTTTATCAATTCTAACCATCTTCTCTGTCTCATATTCAATTCCTTCTGAGTAAAGAAATATTTTAAACTTTTATGATCGGTATACATTTCACAAGTTACGTCATACAGGTAATGACGCCAAATTTTCAAAGCAAACACTACAGTTGCCAATTCAAGATCATGAGTTGGGTAATTCTTTTCATGAGGACGGAGTTGCTGAGAGGTATAAGCAATTACTTTTCCATTTTGCATTAACACACACCCCAAGCCTTTGTAGGAGGCATCACTGTAAATCTAGAACCCATTGGTTCCGTTAAGAAATGTCAAGATAGGTGCAGTTACCAATCTAGTCTTCAATTCCTGGAAGGTTGACTCCCGCTGATTAGTCCAATCAAATGGCATGTTTTTCTGTGTTAACTGTGTCAACAGCATAGCAAGTTTCGAGCAAGGCCGGCCCTGGGCTAAGGCTGGTAAGGCCTGTGCCTAGGGCCCCAAAAATTAGGCCTAAAAAAAGGCCCCCAAATTTAGTCTTACATTATATTAAAATTTTAAAATGGCCAAATTCTGTTTAATTAATTTAGGCCATTTTAAAGGGGTCTCAAAAAATCTATTTGGCCCAATTGATAAAAGGCCTATTTAAAAAATATTTATAAGTTTTAGTTGTTAGTCCAATTAAAAAAATAAAATATAAAGTATATGTACATGTATTAGTCGCTAGCCTAATTTTATGTGGCCTTTTTTTTTTTTTTTTTTTTTTCTCTCTTTGTGGCCCAATTATGTGTTTTTTAGCATTTTTTTTAAAAAAAATATTTTACACAATTTTTATTTATTTGTTTTCCAGATATATCTAATTTAGATACGCTTAAAAATTATAATATTTATATTTTTTTATAAAAAAAATGTTTCCAAATACAAAAAATTAAAAAAAAAATATGAATTGCAAACTCAGACAATTATTTTTGAAAACTCTAAACCAGAGTGATTTTTATTTTTATTTTTTATAAATATCTAAAAAGGCCCCGAAAAATTATTTCGCCTTAAGCCCCCGGAAACTCAGGGCCGGCCTTGGTTTCGAGAAATCTTTCACAAATCTTCTGTAGTAACCAGCAAGTCCCATAAAACTTCTGAGTTTGGACACATTAGTTGGTCTTGGCTAATCAACAATAGCCTCGATTTTTTGTGGGTCCATTGTTATGCCATCTTTGTTGATTACATGACCCAAAAAAACCACGCTGTCAAGCCAAAATTCACATTTGGACAATTTTGCATACAATTTCCTTTCTCTCAAAATCTGTAAAGCAGTTCTCAAGTGACTCTCATGTTCTTCCCTGCTTTTAGAATTAATCAAGATATCATCAATAAATACAACGATAAATTCATTGAGATATTGTTTGAAAACCCTGTTCATTAGGTCCATAAAAGCTGCTGGTGCATTTGTTACCCCAAATGTCATGACCAAAAATTCATAGTGCCCGTATCTAGTTCTGAATGCTGTTTTCTCTATATATTTTGTTTTAACTTTAAACTGATGATAGCCTGATCGGAGGTCAATTTTAGAAAACACTCGAGCTCCTTGAAGTTGGTCAAATAAATCATCTATCTGGGACAATGGATATTTATTCTTGATACTTACTCTATTTAGTTCCTGGTAATCTATACATAATCTCAAGGACCCATCCTTTTTCTTAATAAACAAAACTGGAGCACCCCAAGGTAAAGTGCTCAGACGGATGAATTTCTTATCTAACAGTTCTTGAAGTTGGGTTTTTAATTCTTTCAGTTCTAAGGTTGACATTCTCTAAGGGGTCTTAAAAATAGGTTGTGTTCTCAATGCTACTTCAATAGTGAACTCAATTTCCCTATCAACTAAGTCTCTAGGCAAGTTATTTGGAAATACATCGGGAAATTCACAAGCAACAGGAATAATTTCCACATTAGAATTATCAAAAATCTCAGTCAAAACACAACACATGTAACCTCTACATCCCTTTCTAAGCAGTTTAATGGCTTTCATGGCAGAAATCAAGTATGGGAGAGGAACTACCCCATTTCTAGTAAACACAAACCCATGTAAGCTAGGTAGATGAAATACAACAGATTTATTCACACAGTCAATAGTCACACAATACTTCGTTAACCAGTCCATACCTAGTATGCAATCAAAATGATTAAATCCCAACGGCAATAAGTCAACATACAACGTCACATTACTAATCACAATATCACATGCTGGATACACATATGCACATACCATAAAACCTCCAGATGGCGTATATACAGACAATAAGTAATTCATGGATTCTAAGGGTCTAGTTAATTTCTGAGAAAAGACATACGACACAAATGAGTGTGTAGAACTAGAATCTATCAAGACATATGCATTTCGGGCACAAATGGAAATTATACCTAACACCACAGACTCGGTGTTCTATACATCTCCGGCACTAGTGCGAACACTTTCCTTTGCCTCCACGTTTCATTCCCAGTGTTACCCTTGACAGTAGTTCTAGCATTTGACTTGGCCACCGAGGCAGACCCAACTGAACTTGCTGCAGGGCGATTGGCATTCTCAAGCCCAAATGGACCATATGGCCAACTTTGCCACACCGGTAACAGGCACCAGATGCACGGTGACACACTCCCTTATGCTTTCTTCCACAATCAGGACAGTTTAGAATAGAGCCACTACTCTGGCTAGAGTTGATAGAAGATCCTGTATTTTGCTTTTTTGAAAATGATCGACCCTTCTTGAAATTGAACCCGGATCTTTTACTTCTCCATTCTATGGTTAGTGCCTTGGCTTGTTTCATTACTATTAGGGTGGCTTCCGTCATTATCGCTCTATCTAAGACTTCTACATATGTAGGCAATTTCAAGACGCATACTCAAACAAACACTTCTAAATCCAAGCCACCTTCAAACTTCCGCACCTTTTTGTATTCAGTATCTACCATGTGTAGGGAAAACCGAGCCAACTCAGTGAATTTGGCTTCATAGTCGACCACGAACATCCTGTCTTATTTGAGTTCTTGAAATTCTAACACTTTTCGATCCCTGAAGCATTGAGGAAAGTACTTGTCATAAAAGATCTCATTGAAACGAGCCCATGTCATATTCTCATTACTATCTCGGATTAATAACCACCATTTACAGGGTTTCATCTTTTAAGGTATAAGTGGCCAAAAGAACTTTTTGAGTCTCAGAGTAGGGAAAGACCTCGAATAATTTTTCCATCTCAAGCAACTATGTTTCTGCTTTCAACGACTCAATGCCACCTAGGAAAGTTGGTGGTTTCATTTTCATGAACTTCTGGGTCAAGTTGATAATGTCATTGTTATTTGGTTCAACTTGTATCGGCAGAGGCGGAGGAGGCAAATGTTGTTGCCTCTGTTGTTGTGTTATTGCCTCGGTTAGGGCTACAAGCATCTGTTCCATTATATTCATTAGGGCCTCAGAAGACTCACTTGTGTCATTCCCCTTTGCATTCTCCATGTTGCTATAGGTAAACAGAGTAATAATAAAAATAGGCTAATAATTCTTTTCACCATGTTTAGATTATTCAATCATAGTCCATTCATTTCTATTTCATGTATTCATGGTTAGATCCAGTTTCCACATTTACAGACATTGGTATACACACTTACACATGCAGATGAGATGCCCCTAATGCTTACTAGGACACCCTATAGCTCATATGGACTCGTGTGTGCGGTATAATCATGTGCTCTGATACCACTCTGTCACGACCCAAACACGTCTCTATGCGTTTAGCGCCGTAACCGGCCAGTAATCCTTGGATTTCCAAAGGCCTCTGAACATAAAAACTTATAATTAGGGGCTACGAAAGGAAATATAGAAACATACATAGTCCATTGAGCTGTGGAGACATATATGGGACATAAATTTTAAACTTTATACACATATACGTGACATCATGATGCAGTTGTCTTACGTCACATTCGTTACAAATACAGCTAAAAAGGACTTAGCCCAATATATAGATAACAGAAATCTTGTTCTATACCCAAAGGAAGATAAGGTCTTAAACATAAGCCATTTAAACTTGACTCGCTAACAAAAGGGAACCTCTTCGGAGGCACAACGGCAAGCTGACAAAACAAATACGCCAGGTCCTCAATTCTGAGCCTAGTCACGCTCTTAGTCACCTACATATAATATAAGTAGTGAGCGGAAGCCCAATGAATAATAACAGAGTAAAGAGTTTAAATGAATAATGTCCATCACAAATATAACTTCAAATCTCTTATTGAATAGAAGCATAACCATATTCGTATCAGAAACAAAATCATAAACATATTCATATCATGAGTAGTGTATCCGTTAGCATTAAACATATCTCTTTGGTCAAGCTTATTAAGTTCCACATTGGAACCTCTGGTACCGGGTCACATATCTCATACATGAGCCACGGTATTGCTTCTCCCGGGTGAGGGCCTGTGCCATGGTATTCTTTCCTCCGGGCGAGGGCCTGGGCCATGGTATTGTTTCCCTCGGACGAGGGCCTCGTGACCATAAATCACAAGATATATCCACAGGCGAGGGCCTCTACTAAGGATACCACATAAATATTTCAAAAAAGTAGATCATCATTCATGTAATCACATATTTGCCTTTTGTATTATTCAAAAACAGTTCATACACTACAAGAAAAAGCACATTCGACGACCAAATTTCCCGACTAAAAAAAATTTGGTCTTTGAAAGTATAGTTTTTAGCGACTGAAATAACATTAGTAGCCAAAAGTAAAGTTTTTTGGCAACTAAACAAATTTAGTAGCCAAAAGTCTACAATTGGCGACTAAAAATAAGTTTGGTCGCTGATTATATAGGTTTTAGTGACTAAAAAATTTTTAGTAGCCCAAAGCAAAGCTTTTTGGCGACTAAAAAAATTTAGTAACCAAAATTCTACAATTGGTGACTAAAAATAAGTTTGGTCACTGATTATATGGGTTTTATCGACTAAAAATATTTTAGTAGCCAAAAGTAAAGCTTTTTGGTGACTAAAAAAATTTTAGTAGCTAAAAGTCTACAATTAGTGACAAAAAAAATAAGTTTAGTCACCAAAAGTGGTCATTTTAGCGACTAAAATTATTTTGGTCGCTAAAAGTTAATTTTTTATTTTTATTTTGCTAGTAAATAGGTTATTTTACATAAATTATGTAATAAAATAATTATGTTTATGAATATACTTTTATATAAATATGGGTGTATCTACTATATAAATAATATATGTCATATATATAGTCATGTGGTGCTATAGAGGCGTAGTGCAAAGAGTATGGTGTATAAGGTTTATGGCACGGGAGGTTGGCGGTTCGAGTCTCCACAAGAGCGGAGCAAATTGTTCTACAATGATTTTTTTTTTTTTTTTTTTTTTTTTTTTTTTTTTTCGCATTTGAAGCTTTTGGCGACTAAAGGTGTTGGTCGGCGATTCCTTGATTATTGTCAACTAAAACATTGGTCGGTAAATGTATCATTTTAAAGAAATATAATTAACTATTGGCGACCAAAATTTTGGTCTCTAAGGACTTGCTTTTTGGTGACCAAAGGTTTTTGGTTGGCAAAACCTTCAAAGACCTTTCCCGACAGGGTTTTGGCGACAAACGTAGCGACCAAAATCTTTGGTCGCAGAATGTCATTGGCGACCAATATTTTAGTCGCTAAAATTGAATTTTTTTTGTAGTGATATCATATCATAATGTTCAGAAAGTATTTCATATCGAATATAGTTTTACTAAGTTATTACTCACAGATAGTGTCACGCCTCAAAATTCGGACAATTAAATATTATATTAGGACTAACCCCAATCAATATTCCATCATCCAAATCCTAGGGGTGAAACAAAAAAACTAAACCCAAACCAAACCATTCACCATAAATTCATAACTAACCAATACCTCAATATCAAGGTAATAATAAATAGTCAAAACAATCTTAAATAAAGTACGGTTACAAACCATGCCAAAATATTCCCATACTCAAGTCATCAAAAAAAATAAAAATAAATAAATACATAAACTAATATCAACCCTAAGCTCAAGAAAACAAAAGAAATCCAAATGACAAGTCCAACGGCTAAAGTAATTCCACGTCACCACCGTAGCCTCAACTAATCCTATAAAGAAAGCTCGGCTGCACTCAAACAGAATGCACCCGAGTTGCCAAGAGACAAAACGGGTCAGTATATAGGTATACTGGTATGAGTACAAGAATTGACACCCACGTGTCCATCAGCCACAAACAAAAATATATTTAATTCTTGTTACGGGACAAGGCAAGTAGTTCCAATCGCACTGAGACAAATTGGTAGTTTCCCGAGATACGGTGGCATGTAGTTTCTTGCCCGTACACAACTAAATATAAATTGATTATAAATAAACAAAATAGAATTAAAAATATGGTGGATCAACCCTGCATAAAAAGTTAGTAAGACCCACCATCCTGCAAAATAAAGTTAGTATAATTTAACCATAAGCAATTTGCTAAAGAAGTATAAAAATGCACCGTTTCATGCTTAAATAATTCGAATTGACCAAAACTCAAAAAATGAAAGTTGTACAGAATTATATCAAACCTACAATAATCAAGATCATCCGATTATAAGTTCTAATCGATCTTTGTAATAACAACTTAAAACACAAAAGTTGTCTAGAATCACGTATACATGCCTCTGCTCCAATTTCATAATTTACTGAGGCCGTTTACTATTTTTCAGGATATACAAAACAACACAATTCACACTATACCAATAACCTCGTAATTAAATTCTTTATACCTTAACTCCACCACTTCAGCCCTCCACTTCTGACGTACACATATATCCCATGTGCCTCTCGTATATCTAACACCGCTCCAAAGCCAAACTTGCACGGGGATATCGTCCCGAGTTTGACTCACACTCCCCGGATAGTTAGCATATACGTACGCGCGTAAATCAAAGTACTCGTCTACTCATGAGAACAAGGCAACAATATAAATAACATCTCATCAACATCATGAGACAAATATAACAATGCAGAGCATAAGGCATTAAACAACTCTCATAATCCTCACTTTTTTACACTCTTTCTCACCATCACTCAAATAAAATAACAATCCATGGAGTCATAGTGGAGTATAAGGAATTTATCTATGAGTTCTTAATTAATTTTAATTTTATATAACCATGAGTGTGATTACAACAATAAAATAAATTCATATACCCAACTAATCAAAATAATCAAAATTAATCTATCATCTTTATGTAAAAACAAAATCAAACTAACATCAAACAAATAAAAATAAATGAATAAATAAAAACAACGAATTAAACATAAATCAAGGGAAGTGGGTTTTGTACTCACAATATTTTATAGAATACCAAAGAATATCTGGAAAACTAATAGAGCCACCAAAACAAAACCCTAATCTTTCTTTTTCTTCCCTTTCCTCTTTCTTCCTTGCCACCGTCCCTCTCTTTGATTTCTCTCTCTCTCTCTCTCTCTCTTTTGTTTTCTTTCTTCTCTTTTCTTTTTATCTCTTTAACCTAGTTAAATACTTCTATGTTACTATATATATAAGATTAAATATATATACATTAAATGTATTAATTACAACATTAACTTCATTAAATATCCCAATAAATCTCATGTAACCACCCCATTAATAAAGCCAAAAATAAAATAAGATAACAATAACCATAATAATAATAAAATTATGACTTAAGAAAATTAGGGTCGCTACAATATACACACGTTAAAAGAATCTCGTCCCGAGATTCGATAGGAGAGAGTACTAAATAAAAAGTTCCGGGTGCATACGCCAAACTTTCTCTTCTAACTCCCAGGTAATATCGTTCTCATCCTCGCTCCATTGCACTTTCACCAAGTTCACTTTCTTGCACTGCAACTGCTTTACATCTTGATCTAGAATAGTAACCGGTCGCACCACATATGTTAGATCGTCACTAATCTCCAACACTTCTGGTGATACTATTTGGGAAGGGTCTTGTACACACTTCCGCAATAAAGATACATGGAACACATTGTGAATCATAGATAACGCAGGTGGTAGGGCTAATTTGTAAGCCACATTACCAATCTTCTCAGTGATCTTATATGGTCCCACAAATCTAGGTGCCAATTTTCCCTTCTTTCCAAATTGCATGATACCCTTAATCGGCGAGACCTTCAAAAACACGAAATCTCCAACATTCAACTCAATCCCCTTACGTTTTCTATCAGCGTAACTCTTCTGTCGGCTTTGTGCAGTCTTAATACGTTCCCGAATAATGTTTACCTTCTTCGTGGTCTCTCTCACTAACTCGGCCCCAACAACGGCAAGATCACCTACCTCCATCCAACAAGGTGTGATCGACATGGCCTCCCATACAAAGCCTCAAAATGAGCCATCCCGATACTGGAGTGATGGCTATTATTATAAGCAAACTCCACCAATGACAAGTGTTCTTCCCAACTACCACCAAGATCGAGGACACAAGCTCTCAACATATCTTCCACGATTTGATTTACCCGCCACGGTTTATCCGTCTCGAGGATGGTAAGCGGTACTCAAGTCTAACCTAGCACCCAAAGCATGCTGAAAACTCCCCCAAAACTCTGCCACAAACAACGGATCACGATCCGAAACTATAGAAATGTGTGCGCTTATGCAACAGACTACCTCTCGAATATACAGCTTAGTCAGTTTATCCGCAGTTCGGTGAACACTGATAGGAATAAAATGAGCAGACTTGGTGAGTCGATCCACTATCACCCAAATAGATTCATTTCCTCGCTTAGACTGTGGCAATCCATCCACAAAGTCCATAGAGATGTACTCCCATTTCCATGTAGGAATCTCAAGAGGCTGCAAAAGTCCAAACGATCATTGATGTTTTGCCTTAACCTGTTGGCACACATAACATCGAGAAACATACTCTCCTACGTCTTTCTTCATACCTTCCCACCAAAACGTCCTCTTTAGGTCATGATACATCTTAGTCCTACCAGGGTGAATGGTATATCGGGACCTATGGGCATCATCCATAATCTCTTTCCTCAATTCAACAATGTTAGGGACACATAACCTGCCCTTGAATCGCAATCCCCCATCGGAGTCCACAGACCAATTAGTAGGACAATCATCGATCAAATCCACTAACAGGTCATCGACCTTGCTGACGAGAATCTCATCTAAATTCTGCATTTGACGAACTTTACCTAGTAACGTCGGCTGCACGGTCAAACTACCCATGCATGCCTTCTCAGCACTCTCTATTGGTTGAACATCATGCGTTGAAATTAACTCCAAGGACTTCCATTCCTGAATCATCAAAGAAGCTATAACCCCATGTTGTCGACTAAGTGCATCAGCGACCACATTTCCTTTCCTCGGGTGATAAAGGATCTTGAAATCATAACCACTGATGAATTCAACCCATCTCTGCTGCCTCATGTTCAACTCTTTTTGAGAAAAGAGATATTTGAGGCTCTTGTGATCTGTGTACAACTCAAAGTGTTTCCCAAACAAGTAGTGTCGCCACACTTTCAACGGAAAAACAACTGTGGCCAACTCTAAGTCATGAGTAGGGTATCGTCTCTCATGAGGTTTTAATTGTCGAGAAGCATAAGATACAACCTTCTGATGTTGTATCAACACACATCCCAACCCAGTTCCACTCGCATCAGTAAACACTACTAACTTTTCCCCTTGTACCGGTATAGTTAACACCGGTGCTGTAGTCAACCGCTGCTTTAACTCCTGGAAAGCTTTCTCACAATCATCTGTCCATACGAACTTCACATTCTTGCGGGTCAACCTGGTCATGGGTACTGCCATAGTGGAAAACTTCTCTATAAATCTCCTGTAATAACCAGCTAGCCCTAAAAAACTTCTCACATCTGTAGGGTTCGTGGGCTGCTTCCATTCTTTGACCGTAACAACTTTCTCAGGATCTACTGCTATCCCTTGATTGGATACAACATGACCCAAAAATCGAACTTCTTTTTCCCAAAAGTGACACTTACTGAACTTAGCGTATAACTGCTGCTCCCTCAAAGTTTGCAACACGACTTTCAAGTGTTCTCTGTGTTCCTCCTTATTCGTAGAATATACCAGGATATCATCTATGAAGATAATCACAAACTTATCTAGATACGGTTGAAAAATTCTATTCATCAAGTCCATGAAATAGGCAGGAGCATTGGTCAAACCAAAAGGCATAACAGGAAATTCATACAACCCATACTGGGTCCGAAAAGCAATTAGCGGTATACTTTCCTCTGACACACCCATCTGATGGTAACCAGTTTTGAGATCAAACTGAGAGAAAATGGCTGCCTCCTTCAACTGACCAAATAAGTCATCAATTCTAGGTAGCGGATACTTGTTCTTGATAGTCACCTTGTTCAACTCTCTGTAATCTATGCACATGCGGAGAGTGCTATCTTTCTTGGAGAGAAAAATCGCAGGTGCTTCCCACGGGGAGTTACTTGAACAAATGAACCCTTTCTGAAGCATCTCTTCCAGCTGCTTCTTCATCTCCACAAGCTCTTTAGGCTCTATTCTATATGCCGCCTTAGAAATTGGTGTAGTTCCCAGCACTAAGTCAATGCAAAATTCTACTACCCGTCGGGATGGAGGTCTAGGTATCTCTTGAAATACATCCTCAAACTCATGCACCACATCTACCTCACTAATATCCTGCTTAGGGATTTCTACCGAGCATAGAAAACTTGCCATCACCGACTCTTCTCCATCTCTAGAGGTGTGGGTAAGTTGCGGCATACCGGGAATATCTATATTTATAGTCCTTCCAGCACAGTCTAGAGTCACAAAGTGTTTCCGCAGCCAATCCATACCCAAAATAATTGTAAACCCCTCAAACCCTAAAACAATTAGGTCCGCATACAAGACTTTGCCCGCAAAGTCAATCTCAAAATCCTTACACATCTCATAAAAAGTAACTGCCCCTTCTAAAGGGGTCTCAACACGAATAGGTCTAGACAAGGAGGTAGTTACAATACGTTCTCTTACTACAAATTGTCTAGATATAAAAGAATGAGAGGCACTAGTATCAAAAAGTACTCTAATAGGTTCTTGAAAAATATTAAAGATACCTTCCAGCCATCACCTTCAAGTTAAACACACAAAAAGAATTCGTTCATAAATACTTAGAATAAATTTAACCACCAACCTAAACCAGCTAATCCATGTTTCCACAATCCAAAGATCACCTAAACTCTCACAAGTCTAGGGTAACCAAGAGCTCGATACTAAATCTGTTACGCCCCAAAATTCGGACAATTAAATATTATATTAGGACTAACCCCAATCAATATTCTATCATCTAAATCCTAGGGGTGAAACAAAAAAACTAAACACAAACCAAACCATTCACCATAAATTCATAACTAACCGATACCTCAATATCAAGGTAACAATAAATAGTCAAAACAATCTTAAATAAAGTACGATTACAAACCATGCCAAAATATTCCCATACTCAAGTCATCAAAAAAAAAAAAATAATAATAAATACATAAACTAATATCAACCATAAGCTCAAGAAAACAAAAAAAATCCAAATGACAAGTCCAACAGCTAAAGTAATTCTACGTCACCACCGTAGCCTCAACTAATCCTGCAAAGGAAGCTCGGCTGTGCTCAAACAGAATGCATCCGAGTTGCCAAGAGACAAAACGGGTCAGTATATAGGTATACTGGTATGAGTACAAGAATTGACACCCACGTGTCCATCAGCCACAAACAAAAATATATTTAATTCTTGTTACGGGACAAGACAAGTAGTTCCAACCGCACTGAGACGAATGGGTAGTTTCCCGAGATACGGTGACATTTAGTTTCTTGCCCGTACACAACTAAATATAAATTGATTATACATAAACAAAATAGAATTAAAAATATGGTGGATCAGCCTTGTTTAAAAAGTTAGTAAGACCCACCATCCTGCAAAATAAAGTTAGTATAATTTAACCATAAGCAATTTGCTAAAGAAGTATAAAAATGCACCGTTTCATACTTAAATAATTCGAATTGACCAAAACTCAAAGAACGAAAGTTGTACAGAATTATATCAAACTTACAATAATCAAGATCATCCGATTATAAGTTCTAATCAATCTTTGTAACAACAACTTAAAACACAAAAGTTGTCTAGAATCACGTATACATGCCTCTGCTCCAATTTCATAATTTACTGAGGCCGTTTACTATTTTTCAGGATATACAAAACAACACAATTCAAACTATACCAATAACCTCGTAATTAAATTCTTTGTACCTTAACTCCACCACTTCGGCCCTCTACTTCCGACCTACACATATATCTCATGTGCCTCCCGTATATCTAACACCGTTCCAAAGCCAAACTTGCATGGGGATATCGTCCCGAGTTTGATTCACACTCCCCGGATGGTTAGCATATACGTACGCGCGTAAATCAAAGCACTTGTCTACTTATGAGAACGAGGCAACAATATAAATAACATCTCATCAACATCATGAGACAAATATAACAATGCCGGGCATAAGGCATTAAACAACTCTCATAATCCTCACTTTTTTACACTCTTTCTCACCATCACTCAAATAAAATAACAATCCATGGAATCATGGTGGAGTATAAGGAATTTATCTATGAGTTCTTAATTAATTTTAATTTTATATAACCATGAGTGTGATTACAACAATAAAATAAATCCATATACCTTACTAATCAAAATTAATCTATCATCTTTATGAAAAAAAAAAATCAAACTAACATCAAACAAATAAAAATAAATGAATAAATAAAAACAACGAATTAAACATAAATCAAGGGAAGTGGGTTTTGTACTCACAATATTTTATAGAATACCAAAGAATATTTGGAAAACTAATAGAGCCACCAAAACAAAACCCTAATCTTTCCTTCTCTTTCTCTCCTCTTTCTTCCTTGCCACCGTCCTCTCTTTGATTTCTCTCTCTCTCTCTCTTTTGTTTTCTTTCTTCTCTTTTCTTTTTATCTCTTTAACCTAGTTAAATACTTCTATGTTACTATATATATAAGATTAAATATATATACATTAAATGTATTAATTACAACATTAACTTCATTAAATATCCCAATAAATCTCATGTAACCACCCCATTAATAAAGCCAAAAATAAAATAAGATAACAATAACCATAATAATAACAAAATTATGACTTAAGAAAATTAGGGTCGTTACAGATAGCCTTACAGATAGCTTGGCAGCAAACCAATGGATCAACTGCTCACGGCGCGTAATCTACACCAACCATAACAGATATATATGCTAAAGCACACGCTTGGTGTTAGGGAAAATCGATGAATCCCCACAAGTAAATCAATCAATGGGAATAAAAACTAATGCGAAAAAATTAAATCAAAGGCAACACAAGAATTTTTACGTGGTTCCCTCAATGTGAGGTACGTCCACGGGATCGAAATTCGATTCCACTATCAACCAAATAAGTTCCAAACGATTACAAATGAGACACTAATGGTCTCACAAAACCACCCTTAGGTGAATTCCAAATAATCACAAATAAACAAGAGGAAAGACCTCACCAAATAGATGAACCAAAATCTTCAGAATCAGAGTTGAAGAAGACCCAAAATAACGAACCAAATCAACTCCACCAAAACACCCAAACAAAGATGCACTCAAATCAATTTTGATGCTGCTTCACAAAAGCCACCCGAAGCACTATCTCACCAAAGACAAGTATATGCTACTCCTTGACAAAAACGGCTCACATAAACAATATATTTTTATATTGTTAATTCTAGGGTTTGTTTTATCAAAACCCTAATTGTAACCAAATTGGATTGGGCCTCCACAAATATAATATATAAAAATATATTATACTAAACCAAGCCAAATTAAAACTCTTTTTCCAAAACCAATTGGGTCCCACACTCCAATAAGGAGGTATACCCAACAATTCTCCCCCTACTGACTTAGGTGGAGACATCAACCATACCCGCTAAAGTTCGACACTTCAAATGTTTATCCCTCGACAAAGTCTTAGTCAACATATCCGAAATATTATCATCCATGTGAACCTTTTCGAGTTGCAACAATTTCGAATCTAACACATCACGAATCCAATGGTATCTCACATCAATGTGTTTCGATCTCGACTGAAAGGTAGAATTTTTACTCAAGTGAATAGTACTTTGACTATCACAATAAAGCACATACTTTTTTTGCTTCAAACCCAACTCTTGCAAAAATTTCTTCAACCATAACTCTTCTTTGCAAGCTTCTGTAATAGTAATAAATTCAGCTTCGGTAGTTGAGAGAGCGACACATTTTTGTAATTTAGATTGCCATGCCACAGCTCCCCCTGCAAAAGTCATCAAATACCCCGAAGTAGATTTCCTAGAATCAACATCACCAGCCATGTCAGAATCTGTAAATCCATCAAGCATTGGCTTCCCATTCCCAAAACACAAACACACCTTCGAAGTCCCTCGAAGATATCTTAGAATCCATTTTACTGCTGCCCAATGTTCTTTACCCGGATTAGAGAGAAAACGACTCACCACACCAACTGCGTGAGGAATATCCGGCCTTGTACAAACCATGGCATACATCAAAGAACCAACTGCTGAAGCATAAGGAACTTTCAACATCTCTTCTTTGTCTTTCTCACTTGTAGGACATTGATTCGAACTAAGTTTGAAGTGACTCGCAAGTGGACAACCAACCGGCTTTGCTTTATTCATGTTGAACCTCTTAAGAACTTTCTCAATGTAGCTTTCTTGAGACAACCAAATTAGTCCCTCTTTGCGATCACGAACAATTTTCATACCAAGTATTTGCTTTGCCGGCCCCAAATCTTTCATAGCAAAGGACTTGCTCAACTCTAACTTCAACTTGTTAATTATGGTAGAATCTTGACCCACAATTAACATGTCATCAACATAAAGCAAAAGAATAATAAATTTACCATCTGGAAAATTTTTCACAAACACACAATGGTCCGAAGTGGTTTTAGAAAAACCATTATTCATCATGAAAGAGTCAAATTTTTTGTACCATTGTCGCGGGGCTTGCTTGAGGCCATACAAACTTTTCTTCAATTTGCAAACAAATTTCTCTTTCCCTTTCTCTACAAAACCTTCCGGTTGCTCCATGTAAATTTCTTCTTCAAGATCACCATGAAGAAATGCGGTCTTCACATCAAGTTGTTCAACTTCAAGGTTCATACTTGCAGCCATGCCAAGTATAACCCGAATAGAAGACATCTTCACAACCGGTGAGAAAATCTCGTGAAAGTCAATACCTTTCTTTTGTCCAAAGCCTTTCACAATAAGACGTGCCTTGTACCTCAAATTCTTGCCATCATTCTTCAATTTGAAAACCCACTTATTTTTCAGAATTTTCCTCTCCTTAGGCAACTTCACTAAGTCATAGGTGTGATTTTCAAGTAAGGAGTTCATCTCCTCTTCCATGGCCTTTTTCCAATCACCTTTCTTTGCATGCTCAATTGCTTCTTGGTAGCTCTCCGGCTCCCCTTGATCAGAAATCAACACAAATTCATTGGGAGAATACTTTCTTGAAGGTTGTCGGTCCCTTGTAGATTTTCTTAACTCAAGTTGGTGTGAAAGTTCTTGAGTTGGATGCTCTTCCTTAATTTCTGGCTCAACTTCATTAGGATTAGCATCATCTTCCACTTCTTCAATAGGTGGCTGCACATCTCCCCCATTTTCATCATCAACTAAAGATGAAGGAGATGGATCTATGTCAATGAGATCACTAGTTTTTGGCTCCGGTTGATCACCTTTATCAAAGTCTTCAATTGTTTGGTCTTCAAGAAACACAACATCACGACTTCGAATGACTTTCTTGTCGACCGGATCCCACAATCTATACCCAAATTCATTACGCCCATAGCCAAGAAAAATACATTGTCTTGACTTACTATCAAGCTTGGACCTCTCATCCTTTGGAATGTGAACAAAAGCTTGGCAACCAAACACTCTCAAGTGCTCATAAGACACATCTTTGCCAGTCTAAATTCTTTCAGGAACATCACCATTCAAAGGATAGCAAGGAGACAAATTGATCAGGTCAACCGCTGTACTCATTGCCTCACCCCAAAAGGATCTTGGCAATTTAGCTTGTTAAAGCAAACACCTTGTTCTTTCTACAATGGTGCGGTTCATCATCTCGGCAACGCCATTTTGTTGAGGAGTCTTCTTAACTGTCTTTTGATGCCGAATACCTTGGCTGCGACAATACTCATCAAATGGCCCAATGTATTCACCACCATTGTCTATTCGGATGCACTTCAATTTCTGTCCTGTTTCTCTTTCAACCATGGCCTGAAAATGCTTAAATACTTCTAGAACTTGATCTTTAGTTTTTAGTAGATAAGTCCAAACTTTCCTTGAATAATCATCAATGAAAGTAACAAAATAAAGTGCACCACTATGTGTTCTAACTTTTAAAGGACCACAAACATCCGAATGAATCAACTCCAAAACCTTTTCTTTTCTAAAAGCAAAATTTTTATGAAAACAAACTCTATGTTGTTTACCCGCCAAACAATGAACACAAGTTTTAAGATGTATACCTTTCAAACCGGGTAGAAGCTCTTTCTTGAACAAAACTTGCAGCCCCTTTTTACTCATATGGCCAAGCCACTTATGCCACAATTCGGTAAAAGTATCATCTTCAAGTGCATTGACAATACCTTTACAAATTTTTCCTTGCATTGAATAAAGTGTATGAGTCTTCTTGCACTTAGCTACCACCAAAGAACCCTTTGTGAGCTTCCATATTCCATCACCAAATTTGTTGTTGAAGCCTTCATCATCTAACTTCCCGGTAGAGATCAAATTGAGGCGAATGTCGGGAACATGCCTCACATTTTTAAGCAACAATTTGCAGCCCAAATTTGTTTCCAAGCAAACATCACCCATGCCGATAATCTTGGACAAACCTTCATTACCCATTTGAACAGAACCATAATCTCCTGCAGTGTAGGTAGTGAAGAAATCAACTCGAGAAGTCACATGAAAAGAAGCACCAGAATCAATTACCCAACTGCTCTCTTGGCCCACAAAATTGATACAATCATTTTCACAAACGACCATGAGATCATCGGTAGTAATCGCCACAGTGTCTTCTTGCTTCTTATCTACACTTTTGTCACGCCTTTTCTCCTTATTCTTGAGCTTTCGGCATTCCCGCTTCATGTGCCCTTTCTCATGGCAATAATAACACTCAACGTCTTTCTTTGAAAAAGAACCATCTCTTGACTTGTCACGGCTTTGATCACGACCATGAGGAGCCTTACTCCTCCCCCTTGTTTTGCTTCGGCCTCTCACAACAAATGCTTCCGAATGAGAGGAACCGGCTGATTTTCTTCTAGTTTCTTCATTCAACAAGCTACTAGTGACTTGGCCCATTGTGATAACTCCATCGGATGCTGAATTACTAATCGTCACAACTAAAGTCTCCCAACTTTCGTAAGGAACTAAGTAGCATCAAAGCTCGCAACTCATCATCAAAAATAATTTTCATAGAAGCAAGTTGGTTAAGAATACTCTTTATTTCATTCAGATGTTCCGGAACAGGGCTGCCCTCTTTATATTTTAAATTAACCAACTTACGAAACAGAAAAGCTTTATTTGTGGCTGATTTTCTATCATAAAGACTCTAATTTTTTTCATAAATCATGTGCCGAAGTCTCAGTGGCAACATGATGAAACACACTGTCATCAATCCATTGACGGATAACACCAACGGCTTTTCGATTAAGCCTCTTCCACTAATCATCTTTACATTCCCTTCCATTGATTTACACAAATAAATAAACCCCAATAAACCGTAAGCTCTGATACTAGTTGTTAGGGAAAATCGATGAATCCCCACAAGTAAATCAATCAATGGGAATGAAAACTAATGTAGAAAAATTAAATCAAAGGCAACACAAGAATTTTTACGTGGTTCCCTTAATGTGAGGTACGTCCACGGGATCGAAATCCGATTCCACTATCAACCAAATAAGTTCCAAACGATTACAAATGAGACACTAATGGTCTCACAAAACCACCCTTAGGTGAATTCTAAATAATCACAAATAAATAAGAGGAAAGACCTCACCAAATAGATGAACCAAAATCTTCAGAATTAGAGTTGAAGAAGATCCAAAATAACGAACCAAATCAACTCCACCAAAACACCCAAACAAAGATGCACTCAAATCAATTTTGATGCTGCTTCACAAAAGCCACCCGAAGCACTATCTCACCAAAGACAAGTATATGCTACTCCTTGACAAAAACGGCTCACATAAACAATATATTTCTATATTGTTAATTCTAGGGTTTGTTTTATCAAAACCCTAATCAGAACTAAATTGATTGGGCCTCCACAAATATAATATATAAAAATATATTATACTAAACCAAGCCAAATTAAAACTCTTTTTCCAAAACCAATTGGGTCCCACACTCCAATAAGGAGGTATACCCAACACTTGGATTGTACATAACTCATTTCATTATGTTCTTAGTGTGTTTCTAGCCTTTAATCTCATTATTGTGTCTTAATCTTGGCCTAGGATGCAATGAGGATGCCAAAATACATTTGAAAACACTTAATCAAACTTGCTGAAAATAGGGGTCCAACTCGAACGCAATTTCCCTTGCTCGAGCGGATATGCAAACATGTGCGGGGCCGCTTGAGCTCAACTTCCTTCGCTCGAGCGGTCTGCAAACTTTGAAAAAGTACTGGTTGTGTGATTTTCACGCTCGACGGTCGCTCAAGTGTGAGACTCAGGTCTTCGCTCGAGCTTAACTTTCATCACTCAAACGGTCTGCAAAATATGAAACTTTTGGGAGCTTGCATTTCACGCTTGAGCAGACTTCTAGTCCCTCGAGCGGAGATGCAAAAACAAAGGTGGCCGCTCGAGCGTAGGATCTGTCGCTTGAGCGGAGATGTCAAATTTTGGAATTTCCAGATTCACCTCCAAGCTTCCAAACTCAACTTCAAAGCTACAAAACTCATCCTTTTGGGCCAAACACTTGAGAAAACACATTTAAACTTGGAAAACATTCAAAATTCAAGATCATTTCATGAAATCAAAGCCAAAAAGCATGCCAAATGTTCAAAACGAAGCTTAATTCTTTGAAAAACATAACATACATGCATTGTCTTGACTTTAAAACTTCCAAAACATGATCAATTGGTATGAAATGGTATTAATCAAGATGAATTCTCAAAATAAAGGTAAGATGGGCACATCCATGAGAGAATTCTTTGAAATCAAATTCAAATTGTGTTCAAATGGACATGCATGTATGAGATGCTCCTCTTTTCTGCCTTCTAGTTCAATTCTTGCTTAACTTAGCTCACTTTTCTTGAATACATGTATGGAATGACTTAAACTCAAACCTAAAGGTTGAATTTTTACTTTAGATGTTCAATTATGCTCTAGAGTGCTAAAATCCTCCAAATTCTCTTCCAATGTTTAGCAATGCCTTTCTTTCCTTCCTTGTTTGTTGAATTCAATTCTCAAGCTTTCCTCTCCCTCTCTTCTCACGTTTTTGGGCTCATAAGGATGAAGATGAGATGTGTCTTAAGTGGTATATAGGTCTTATATAGGCTTGCTTAGTGGTCTTTAATTAATTTAGCTTAAGCTAATCATAGTGGCCTTGATGAATCTAATTTAATCGTTCCGAATCAATTTTCAATTGTACCTACCACAATGTTCTAGAAATTTCAAATAACACATAAACCAAGTTAATTTCGTGATCGGATGCTGATAAGACCTTCAATTCACAGAACAAAATAGAAATTCAAACAGATATTTCTACATCAGACAAATATGAGCACAAATAATGCAATACATATGCAATTTTCTCAAAAATTCACCTTAATTACTTATTAGGCATAATTAATCATGGTTAGTCGACTAATCACAAGTCGGGGTTATTACAATGGCAAACCTTAACAAGTCTTAGAATCCACCACTTCCTTTGGTTGGCTTCTCATCTTAGGCTCCTGTAACAGGCCCGCGAGGGAACTCACGGGTTACAGTTCGGACTCGTTTTCTTGTCACGGTTCTAAATCTTGAACCAAAGAGTCGAAATCCGACAAATCGTTTTGAGAAAATAGATTTTTGAAAAGAAGTGCCAAACATGGACTGCTTTGCCAGATACAGAGTCGCCACATAAATATTTTTTTTTAATGGGAAAATTTAGGAAACCCTGACTTGGTGCCGAAGGCCACGTGTCCGTCATCACCAAAGTTGCCTCGTCGGGAGCTTGGGTACGATTGGGGAAGGTCAGCTATGAGCACCCCCTCTCGCCCGGTTTGAAGATCGGCCTCTACTAACTGTGATATCCGTTTTTGAAAACGTTCTGTGTTCTTATTCCAGCTTATTAGCCTAGAATTACTATATTATGATAACAAACAAGTATAGACTAGATTGCCTAATTTGGAAGTAAGCATTGCATATCCGCTTGCCTTGAAAAACACTTTGGAATTTGCTACTGTAAGTAGGCTAAAATACGATTTCAACGAGTTTTTCCAACTCAGACAATCCAACCTTCACCTACAGGCAATCAAACAGTTATATCACATAAGCATCTAGCCACATGGTAAGCATGCTGTCATGATAGCATTCACACACATGCGAGATGCTAAAGCATGAAAATACTTACATCGTACTTCGTGCCAAAACAATAAACTAGTTAGCAAACATGCATGGTCCTAGTTCATGTCAAATTGACTAATGTAACACATACGTGATGCAATTAAGGTAGGCTCAGCTAACCTAAACATGGTATGTGAAATGCGATCAATTGATGCACGTATTCAATTTGGAATTGAAGTGCAAATGCAGTTAGCATGATGCGCCGAGCCCGGTGCATGCAAGACAATTGTATGGATGCACGCATGCATAGCATAAGGTATGCTAATTTAAACATACCCTAATCTACCATCATAAGCGGGTAAATAAAAGGGAAGAAAGAGGTGAGGGTTGGAAGACATGCACACACACGCACCCACACTTATTACAGATTCGCCCTCGCTCGGAGGGACCAAACACTACAACAAAATCGAGTTTTTACGACTCTACATTAACGGCATACAATAAATGGAAGCCGTGGTTTCTCACTTTTACGACATGCTTTTTTTGTACGTCGTAAATACTTTTCCAACCACGGCGTGTCTATTGCATAGGCCGTAAATGATAATAACGATGATTTTTTTACGCTTACAATGCACGCCGTAAATAATAAAACTTTCTACGACGTGCATATAGTGTGCCGTTAATACATCAATTATACATGACGCACATACGTTAGTCGTGAAAAGTGAACATTTTTCACAACGTACACAATGCCCGCCGTTAAAAATATTATATTTTTTACGACGCACATATTATCGGCCGTTAAAAATATTGTTTTTTCACGACGCACAATGCATGCCATGAATTGTATGTTACAAAAATAAAGGCGCTAAAATAGAATTTTGTGGCGCCATTTCGCCAAAAAAATAAAATAAAAATATACACGCTACTCCTCTCAGTGTCCTCTGCCTCTCATCTACCCCTTCTCTTCGCTCTCTCCTTTGCAACCATCGCCATCGGACGCCGATCACGACCATCTCTCCTCTTCCCATCATTCTCTCTCGACTTAACCACCGACCACCTTACCTCTCCTCTCACCTCATCTTTTTTTTTTTTTTTTAAATTTATTTTATTTATAATAATCGTATTTGTATAGTCGTGTAAAAACCCTAGGTCATGTCTCCGCTTTCTTCAATTCAACCTTGGGTTTGATTTTGATTCGATTAGTGTTTTGATCTTTCAGATTAGACAGAGAAATGTATATAGCGAGAGAGGAGAACCATCATCGCTACTCTCATTGAAAAGGTACCGTATATATAAATCCACATTCATATGCTTTTTGTTAAATCATCGATTGTTGATGCTTATGGTCATTGAGATTTTTCGACTCAAAGTTGCCAAGATGAAGGTAAGAAGATTTTTATTTTATATTGATTGTTATTTCGCTTGGGTGCCAAGAAAATGCAGGAAAAATTAATCAAACTATAGAAATTTTGAGTATTGGTGTTTCACTATATGGGTTCGCTTAAAATGAGTCCGCCTTTTGGTTTTTGGGTTTAGTTTAGCTTGATTTTGGGGAAAAATCAAAGAAATAGAAGAAGAATCGACTTCAGTAAACCCTCTCTTTCTCCTCTCTCTCTCTCTTGATTTTGCTATAGCGAATATATCTGCTTTCATCAATAAGGTAACTATAAAATTTCCATTTTTCTTGTTTCTTTCCCTTTTAGCTTTTGCTTTTTGATCCATTTCAACTTTGAATTTGTGGGTTTGTTCTCTGTTTTTTTCCTCTTAATTTTTATTTTTTTTAAGGCGTATGTTCGGTGATTTTGAAAATGTCTTATTTCTTCTTGTACCCAAGCTTTTATTTTGAAAATTTGTTGCGGATTGGTAATCCATTGATGTTTATGGAAGCTAACTCGAGATGGGTTTGAAGTGAATCTTTGCATGCCCCGATCCGCTTTGATACTTTGAAATCCACATTGCATTCATCTTTTATTATTTCTTGATTTATGGGTTTGCAATTAATACAGATGGTTTGAAGGATGCCTTTTGTCTTTATTATTTCCCTGTTATTAAAAAAAATGTTTTGTTTTGTTTTGTGTGTGTGTGTGTGTGTGTATGTGTGTGTGTGTGTGTGTGTAATATATGTAGATGAGTTTGAAGAAGAATATTATAGATATTTGCATTCTCTGAACTGCGATGTTCTGTACCTATCAATATATTTCTTATATGTGGAATTTTTAGTTTCTGTATTATAAAATAAACCCGGCATTTCTTTATTTTGTTTTTTCCTACATTTTTTCAAATTTTAAATTCACGATGATTTCCCCCCTAACTAGTTTTCTTATTCCCGTGGAATTTATAATTTCTATCTTCTACACTTGTTGTTTTACTTAATTCCTCAATTAGGGTTTTTATTTTATTTTATTTATAATTTGCTTCTTGATATTTGGGCATTATTTTTGGATCACAGGATACTCTCATCATAAAGCCCTCCAAGAAATCTCCAGTACTGTTTAGGACGATAGTTTTAATATTCGCAATGGTCGGTGGTGTATGTATCTGTTCCATTTGCATAAAGCAATCAAACACCCACACCAAGACTGAATTTCTAAACATTGAAGTCATTGAGAGGCCTTATCCTGATTATGACATTGATAAATCCCAAATTTCCTACTTGCATTACCCCAAGCCTGAAACATTTAGCAGGTTAGTGAGAAATGAATTATTGATGTTGGTTTTGAATTTGGGATTGATTTGGATTTTGCTAATGTTGTGTTCTGGTTCATTTTAGGGCTGAATGTGCATGCAATCCTGTTCGATTCTTTGCCATTGTCTCAATGTAGAGATCTGGGACTGGATGGTTTGAGACACTGTTAAATAGTCATATGAATGTGAGTTTCAATAGGGAGATATTCTATGTTCAAGAGAGGAAGGATAATATGTCTTCAATTATGCAGACGCTGGATAGAGTTTACAACTTGGATTGGTTAAGTAGTGCTTCAAAGAATCATTGCTCGGCTTAATCAGGTATACATTCTCAACTTTTTTTAAGCTATAGTTATTTTTATTATTTTTTCACTTGGTGGTTAATAAATAACATTGGTTACTAAAATCGCTTGTTCAAGGTCGCCAAATCGCAACGCAGAACTTATATGTTACACTAAAAATCGGATGTAGGTCTGCTTTGAAAACTCAGAGTGCCGTCAATTGACTATGTGGTGGGCGATGCTTAAATGTTACTTGTACCTTTGGGGTTTCAAAATGTTAAATTATGTTTTGGGCTTTATAGATGGGAAAGAGTTAGAATTTTCTTGGTTTCAAAGATGATGAGTCATTGGAATTTCAGGAATTTTGTTACTGGAATTCTGGACAACATCTATTCTAGGGAATTTTTTTGTTAATAAAATGGAGATGGAGGTAGTAATAGCGTGAGAGTTATAGAGTGGGCTTGCAGATGAATAAAGAATATTAGTGGCTGGTTGTGATTAAACAACAAATCTTTCCCACAAAAAATAGAATACCATCTTTTAAAGATGCTGGAAAATTATCTTAAGTGATCTCTTTATTGAAGTAAAAAAGTCAAGTATTGTTTGTAAGCTGGTTGGCTTTTTTTCCTACTCAAACTGTTGTATCAATATTAGAGAAGTCAAAACTTTGATTACATAATTAGAAAAGGTAGATCATCTAATTAAATTTAAACTAATGGGTCTTTACTATAGTTAAGTCGAATCGATATTAGGAGCCCTTTTGCAACTTCTTTCTTTAATGATAGCCACTTTGTTGCCGTTTCCGGAGAAGAAAAAAACCCGTCCCCTAACAAAGACTGACTTTTTTTCTTCACTCCCAAACTTGTACCCTTTATTACCACGATAAACCCTAACAATCAACATAATTTTACTAAGCTTTCGAGCACAAAAGCCTTACAAAGAGCCTTTTTTTGTCAGCCATTTTACATAATTTTTGGGATAGCCCCTAGTAGACACACTCGCTTTTACATCATGTACTCCTCAATTTTTGTTTTGTAGTTTCAAATCTCTTATTTAATGAAGTGAAGAATGGATGATGATTTTAATGCATTTCATACGATGGGGACGAATGAGAATGAAATATCCTTGCTAGAGAAAAAGAGAGAAGGGCATGCTATTTTTATGCATTGTAATGTAACTGCTTACCTTATTGGGTTCATCAATAAAGATTTTCTTTGCCGCTCAAAAAAAAAAAAAAATTTTTATGCATTGTATTGTGCAAAGATTGTATTGTTGTAGTGTTTGTCAAAAAAAAAAAAAAATCTAATCAATTTCTATAATCACATCCTCGCTTACAAGGAAAAAAAAAATCTATTCAATTTCTTTTTCATTATGATTTATTCTAAAAATTTGCCTTATAATAGTGTAAGTACCTTTTGATTATGTAATTCTGTCTAAATATATAACCTGTTTCATATACTAACCATTAAAGCTTCATTAATTTGTTTAGGACCATGGAACTGTTAGTTGAGTATTGAAAGGGTAAGGAGTCCATGAAAATCAACTAAAACATTTTGTTTATAATGTTATAGAGAATCAAAATCAACCAAAACATTTCTAACACCAAAATTATAAATTCTATGTTTATGGAAGATTAAGCAGAAACATCTATAAATTTTTAGGTTGAGGATCTTGCTCGGTTATCGTTAATACAACTCCTGTCTACATTGATGTGGATGATGGGCAGAAGAAGGTAAATTAATCATTGGAATTTATTCGTATAGATTCTATTTTTTTATTTACTTTTCTTTAGGTATGGATACATTTTCATATAATCTACAAATCAAAGTAGTCATTGCTCCACTAAAAAATCCAACATACACAAAAAGCCAATATTAATTCTCTTTCTTTCTTGTGCTTAACCCCAGCAAGTTGCGCAAGACAGTTTTAGAGCTTTTGTACCATCCCAGTTTGTATGTTCTTTCTACAAATGTTGTTAAGGACCTTTTTTTTTTTCTCTCTTTTTTTGGACATATAATTCTCAAAAATTTGCAACATTAGAGATGCTTATGTTTCTTTGTTGAATTGGCAAAGAAGCATGCTGCTGTTAGTTGGGAGTGGCTCGTTGTCATTGTGTGTCATTGCGGAATTTTGGGGCACCAAAAACACCAAAATCAAGACCAAAAACATCACCAAAATTAGCATGAAAACAAATTAAAGACCCAAAAACAAAGACTAAAATCAGCTATATAGCAAAGAATAATCAAGAAGAATAACACTCAAGAACAACTAGCAAAGAATAAAGAACTCCATTCTGCAGAGAAAGATTGTTGTTAACCCCTGCTACACACAAATTCTTTATCTGTTACATCATTCAAACCATATAGAAATAACTATCTGTTACATCATATCAGTTAACTCCAAGTTGGACAAGAGACAGAAGCAGTATGCTACAGATCACACACAGGTACAAACGTTTTAGTGATCAACTTATCATGTAATTTGTACAATTTATATTATCAATAGGGAAGATAAGTAAATCTTTACAATGTTTCTTTTTTTCCCATATAAAATCATTTTCTGCAGGAAAATAGAAAAATAAAAGATTGTCTTATAAAATCTAAAGTTGGTAAATGAAGGATATGACTCTCTTCAGTAGAGAAATGTGGTAACACAACTTCAATCCAATTCTTAATAAACAATAAACAGGAGATCAACTTAAAGATTGGCTTCTAAAAATTTTCAATACCCAGATTTGAATTTTATTTATTTCCCACAGTATTTATCCAACATGATAGTGAAACTAGCATTTTCTGCAAAATAGTTTGTTTTTGTTCCACTGGTTATTTGTTGACAGTTGAGTCGTCGACAATGAATTGCCAAGATTGAAATCATGCTATGCCAAATAGAGGCTAGTCAAATTTTTAGCATTGTTGAGTTAATAAAGATATTGGTTTCTGGTACAGTATTGTTTTATCGTTAAAAAATAATTGCTTTTATGTTACTAGGTTTGGCATATATACATATATATATATATATATTTATTTATTTATTTTCCTCCTTTTATTGCCTAAAAAATTATGTGAATTTCTTATAAATTCCAATGCTACCCAGTCTAAATGAGATGTTACTTTCTTTGCAGGTGACTGAGGCTCTTGCCCATGCTGGCCTTAAGTCTTCTAATCTCATTGTTGGTATAGACTTCACTAAGAGCAATGAGTGGACAGGTTGAATTTTTATGCTAACTTGAATGTTTTAAGCGTTATTATCGCTACCTAAACATGTTGATCTTGGATCGGTAAATAGGTGCAAGGTCATTCAATGTATAGTTTACATTACATTGGAAGTGGTTTAAATCTGTACGAACAAGCCATTTCTAGTATTGGGAAAACCTTGGCAGCTTTTGATGAGGATAATTTGATTCCTTGTTATGGATTTGGAGATGGTAATTTCTTTGAGCCAGAGATAATACTTTCTGAGATCAATTTTTTTGAATATTGGCAATAATTAGTACTTAGTTACAATAACATGCACCTTCTTGCAAAAACTGAACTTATTATGATATTGTTATGTGCCTTTTACTTTTTGATTTTACTCTTATTTTTTGTTCCAATTTATGCAGAATTTTCTTAAGGTTGTATTATTGTGGTAGCTTGCTCATAGGGTTCGTGAGATGCGGGAGATGAGAGCAGTTCCGGTGGCTCAAAAATTTGAGCAGAAGCCAACAACAATTGCTAGAGAAGGTCTTAACCATTTGCAATCCTTTCCCCGTGGCATGGAATGTATAGATCCACTATGACTGGGGTAAACTTCTCTTCTACTGCTAATTCTTGTTTTGCTATTCAGTCATTGCCATAGAATGAAGTAAATTGGGCCAACTGGGTTTGCATTTTTCATCATGTTATTTTCGTTGGACTCTGTTTGCTGGCTGCTTCAGATATTTCTAGCTTGTTTTTTTTTTTTTAAAAAAATGAAAGCCAAAATTTATCTGTAATCACTACATCACTAGGACTCTTCTGAAAGATTGATATTTCATTCTATTGTATTCATGATCTTATATTGATTTTTGAATATTTGAGCCAAATTTTCATTACTGGGTATTCTTGTAGAATGCATCAAATATTTATATTTGAAATAAATTTCTTCCAAGGCCCCAAATTGAGGGTTCCCTAATTGACCACTTTTGCCTTCCTAACAATAATACCCTCTTTCCATTCTTTTGGCATTAGGTTATGGAAACTTTAATAAAAAAGTACTAGCTCCCCTTCTCAAAAAACTAAGTTAGCCGAGGCAACAGAGGTTAGACATCTGTATTTTTTGTGGTTTTCCTAGTTGAAATAGTAGTAAGATTAGATTCCAAAGTTTCTTCCTTTCCTCTATCCTCTTCTTAGAACATCCGTGAATCAATTTAAATGATCTCTCATGTCATCAAGATTTAAGCTTAAAATGCAACCAAAAGAACTAAATATATGCCAATGCTAAAGAACTAAAACAAGCTTTAAAATTAGTTACCCAAGCTAAATATATGCCAATTGAGTTCATCTTTTAATTAATCGAATCTCTATTATATTTAAATTTCTAATTTATTATGTACCCATCTTCTGCTTAAAATTAGACTCGGATAATGTCTTTTCCCGATAAAATTAGTCGATTGAGATCGAGTCATATCTTTTCACCATAGGTTCAACACTTGAAAAATATTTTCAATAACACCAGCATTCCATGTGGTCATGGCTTAGTTTTGTTCTTCACTTGGATTGTGAAAATGAATTGATTTTTCTTGTACCCATGAACACAAAGGACCCCTTACCAAATTATTTTTGGTTCGGCCATGAAAGTTTCCCATTATACTCCTTTCCTCATCTTATTCTAGGAAGTTAAGTTCATGCATTTTTGATGTTTCACTTTATCGACCTGCTATTAGAGATAACAGGTTTGACAATTTAAGGTGGTCTACTTGTTGCTCAAATAGATTTTGTCTCCTTAGTCTATCATTGGTTTGAATTGTCCTTGGGCCCTATTTGTATAATTACTGCCTCTATTTGAAAAAATGTTGCCCCTTCCAAAGCTCGATTAGATGGTGGGGTTTAGTTTGGGCATTACTGTGCTCATAATGACTTACTCGAATGGTGGGCCAGTGTAAATTTGTCAAAACTGGGGAGGAAACTTTGGAATTCCATTCTATTTGCTGTTTTATGGTCAGTTTGGAAGTGTAGGAATTGATTTATTTCTTTGTGTTGTCATTGATTTATTTCTTTGTGTTGTGATTACACTACAGGAAAAGACACCTCATCGATTTCACTTTTGGCGACTAAAAACAAATTTAGTCGCCAAAGTTACTTGATTTGGCTACCAAAAATAAATTTAGTTCAAGAAAAGTCAAATTTTTAGCTACTAATTATTTTTAGTCGGAATATTGATTATTGGCACTAAAAAAATTTAGTAGCTAAAGATATCACAATTGGCTACTAAAATAAATTTAGTCAAAAAATGGTAGAAATTGGCACAAAAATTTTTTAGTCGTTGGTACACATTTGGCTACCAAATCCGCTGGTCGGCAAATGTTTTAATAAAAATTATTTTTGTCTTTGGCACTAAAAATTTAGTCGAAAATATGATTTTCAATGACAAAAATTTTTTAGTCGTCATGGTACACATTTGGCTACCAAATCATTGGTCGGCAAATGTTTTAATAAAATATTAATTTTTGTCTTTGGCACTAAACATTTAGTCGAAAACATGATTTTCAAAGGACAAAAATTTTTTAGTCGGTTGGTACACATTTGGCTACCAAACTGCTTTAACAAATGTTCTAATAAAATATTAATTTTTGTCTTTGGCGACTAAACATTTAGTCGCCAAAAGTTGATTTTCTTTTATTTTATTTATTTTTTACACAATTAAATAAATCTATTTTTTTAAATTAAATAAATAAAATATCAATAAAAATATATGTTATTTTTTAATTAAAATTTTAATTAAATTTATTTTTAAAAATATTAATAATTAAATAATGAAATTAAATAAAATAAAACATCAACAAAATTTAAATATTTTGTGACAGAATTTAAATAATGAAATTAAATAAAATATTACATCAAAAAAATTAATTAACCAAGTTGAGTGACTCGTAATTTTTTAAAAAATTTTCCTTCTTTTTTTTAAAATTTTCTTTCTTATTTTCTTATATATAAAATATAAGAATATAAAATTAAAAGCTCAATTTGTGATTATATTTTTCAAGAAAAAAATATTAGGACAAATATTTAAGATAATTTATAATTTTATTACTTATATTTTTATTTAAATATCATTTTAATATATTTGTTACTTTTAATATATTTTTACCCACTAAATTTTATTTAAATATCTTTCTATCTCTCTCGATCTCTCTCGGCCCATTTCTCTTCTCTCTCTGCCTCTCTCTTTCTCAGGTCTCTCTCTCACTCATCTCTTTTCGCTTTTATTTCTCTTTTGTCTATCTCTCGCTCATCTCTTGTTTCTCTCTCATCTTTTTATCTCTCCCTCATCTCTCTCATCTCTTTTCTATCTATCTCTCTCTCCTATCTCTCTTCCACTCATCAATCTTCTCTCTCTGTCTACTTGTCTATTTGTCTATTTCTCCCTCACTATGTTCGCCTTGCTCACTCTCTTACTCCCATCTTCTCTATTTATCGAGCTCCTTCTCGATTTATCGATCCACTATAAGAAAATACACTTTTAGCAACCACTTTGTCTATCTCTCTCTCTCGCTCATCACTCTATCTATGTCTCTCTATCTATCTCTCTTCTTTATCTGTCTCTCACAAAATTAAAATATTTTAAAAATATTTAAATATTTAAAATATTTAAAAAATTGATTTGAATTAAGTTTTGAAAAGAGTTTTGAATTATCTGTCTTCTTTATTTATTGAGCTCTCTTTCGATTTATCGATCCATTACAAGAAAATGCACTTTTAGCGACCACTTTGTCTCTTTCTCGCCATCACTGCTCTTTCTCTGCTCTCTATCTCTTTTCTCTATTCGCCTCTCACTCATCTCTCTCTCTCACCACCCATCTTCTCTACCACATTTACCACTACGCAAATGCCACCAACTACCACCACTCTTCTCTTTCTCTCTTTCACTCATCACTCTTCTTTCTATCCTGCTTGTCTATCCGTCAGATGTCTTTCGCTCATCTTTCTTCTCTATCTCTCTCATTTGTCTTCTCTATGTCTCTCTCGCCATCTCTCTTCTCTCTATCTCGCCCATCTCTCTCTCTCTCTCTCTCACTTATCTCTCTCTCTCTATCTCTATTTTTCTATTCTCTCTCTCGCTCATCTCTTTTTCTCTTTCTATATATCTCTCATCTCTTGTTTCTCTCTATTTTTCTATATGTCTCTCTCATCTCTTTCTCTCTCTTTCTCCTCTCTCTGCTCATCTCTCTTGCTTTTATGTCTCTCTTGCTCATTTCTCTTCTCGCCATCTCTCTATCTCTCTCGTCCAACTATCTTCTCTCTATGTTTCTTTTTCTCATCACTCTCTCACCACCCATCTCCTCTACCACCTTCACCACTCGCAAACACCATTCCACCACCACTATTACTTCTACTGTCCGCTACCTCACCACCGCCACTCCATTTACACTACCACTACCACAACTTCACCACTAATCTTTTTTCGCCATCACCAAAGACCACACCATCACCACCACCACCACCACCATCGCCATCACCACCACCACCACCACCACCACCATTAATTAAATCCACTTGACACATGATTTCTTCATCTGCCTTTTATCTATGAGAAAAATATACATATTGCATGTTCTAAAATTCTAAAAATTGATTAATGCCTAGTTAGTCATGCAGAGTCCCAAAAAAAAAAAAAATACTTGTTGAGCTGCTCATAATTTGTTTTTAAAAAAATGTTCCTTCTTTTTTTTTTTTTAATTTTCTTTCTTTCTTTCTTTCTTATTTTATATATATATAAAATATAATAATATACAATGTTTCTTTTATTATATTTTTCAGTAAAAAAAATATTAGGACAAATATTTAAGATAATTTTATTTTTGATTTTTTTTAATTTATAATTTTATTACTTATATTTTTATTTAAATATAATTTTAATATATTTTTTACTTTTATTTTAAATTTTTTTAAAGTTGTTATTTTTCTTTTACCGACTACATATTAGTCGGCGATTATATTCCCTCTCAAATTGGGGATTCCCCAAAATAAATATTCCTCTCAAATTGGGGATTCCCCAAAATTTAGCCCTAACCCTTCTCCGCTTTCATCTCGCCTCACACACAACTCTCACTCCTCCTTCTCGCCTAATCGATCGCGCTTCACCATTGACGCCAGAACCCAAAACCCCACCACCGCTTATCACTAGTCCAAATTGCCACCGTCTAACTCATTGTCAACGCTTAAGTTACCTGTGGTGTCTTGTCCAGGCCGCAACACCCCAAAATTTTATCGTGAGTCTTAGCTTCGCTCTCTTGGTTTTCTCTTGCTCGCTCCTCCCTGATCATTGCTCTAGATCTGTGAGTAAGTATTTGAAGCCCTCTTTCTTCAACTTTACAGTAAATAAACTGAGAAATAATTTTTGAACTAGTGCTCTGTTGAATCTTGATAGATTTGTTGCAATGAATCTTAATCATGTGCATATTGAAGACCATAGAATTGTTGCAATTTGTCGTTGTTGATGTTCGAGAGGATGAATTTGTTCAGATTCTTAATAAATTTAATTTAATTTTCTCTTTATAATGCTGATTTCAAATTTTTCCCTTCCACAATCCAGTGAAGAATCAGAGGTAGTCAAATTTGAATTATTCATTATTCTTATTTATCACAGAACTATATTTTATTATTTATTTATTTTTACATCATTGACCATCGATTCTTGATTCTTGTGATTGAGACCGAGAACCGTGTAGCCGAGAGACTTGCTACTCAGGTGTCTTACCACTTCTATTGGCGGGGTGTTAGGATCGCCAAGCAAACAAGAACAATTGATGAGTACTTGAAAAATGAGGGTCGCTTTTTCCCACATTCTCATTGTCATCACTTGATTTTGTAGGTTGAGAAGTCAAGGATTTGTGTTTGAAGCAAAGGGAAGAGATAAAGGCGTTGAAGAATGTCAGATTATTTCCTGGATGCCATGAATTCACAGCCAGAACTTTGGGAGAAGCAAGTTTCAACTAAAGCAGGCAAAACAACTCATCCCTAGTCTCCATAGACAGGTCACTTCTCTTACAGGCCAACTTCAATGCCTTGCCAAAGATCTTGCAGAGGTAGCACTTTACATGTGACACTAAAACCTTCAAATTATTGGTGTTTGAAATTTGTGGATAATCTTGTCAGCTCTCCGAGGACACTGGCATATGATCAAGAAGACATCCCTAATTCTCCGTAAACCCTTCATATTAAATCAGAAAATTATAAATTGTAGCCAGTGATTGTGATTCAAATTTAACCTATTTTGCAGATTATAATTTGAATTTTGTTCTAGTATTTTTGTTATATATGAGCTTTTATTCCTTTCAAGAACCATTGAGATGAATGGCCTTTGCCGAAAAGCCAATACATATTTTGATCGGCTAAAATCACAAAGGAGAAGATGATAATCTTCCTTAAAATCAAATAAGGAGTTATAAACAAATACTAATTTATAGATATTCTATTCTATGTAATAATCATTCGACAATTTATTTAGGAATTCAGCCGAGATCACATCACACCACTCTTGGCAATCCAGATGACATGATCGCCAATGATATAAACTCGCTTAACACCTTATTATGCCGACACAAAGTCCAAGGTATGTAGAAGAAGATGTCGATTCTTTTGCACTTCTCAAATTGATAAAAAACCTGTTTTTTTTCACTTAAAAGTGACCGATGTAATAGATTGTAACACTTTTTTTCTTTTGTCATTTTGGGAACTGGAAATAGAACTTTAACTAGTTAATATTTTACGTGAATTTGAGGCATTGAATGTGATTCTCCACGGATGAAAGATTTTCTAGAAACGATATGCGCTTGAGGCACGAGATTGGTTTTGACTTCCGTGTTAGAAAAATGTCAAAAGTTCAGATTGTTGCCAATGTTCCAACTCATCGAGACTTCGCTGCATCAAATACAAGCAGATCGTGAAAGCAAATGCACATATGGAAAGTAGATGAACCATAAGTTTTTATGAGTTATTTGGTGAATAGTATAAGTACATAGAAATTGATCAACGAACCAAACACAAATTGTATATAGATGGCTAAGAAATGTGGATCCACCCAACAAATATAGATGATGTATCGTTGACACTTTTTCCTTGGGGAATTATCGCTGCTGCTTGAAAGAATTCGAATGTTTCTCGCCTTCCTATCTAGTCATTATATATATATATATATCATTTGTTCCTCGTGTTATTCAATATATTACTATCTTTATTTTCCTTGACTTGATATACATCTATTATCAAAGATTTTCCAACTTACAACCACACCACCTCCATCAAGTGATGTGATGTGTCGCCGTGGGGGAGCTAATGTATTTTGTGAATCCATCCGCGTTTCAGATGCTACTGTTTGTTCTTTCAAACCTAGATGCTAATCCATCCGTGCTCTAGATGCTGGTAATTGGTTTGATATGATATCATTTTAAAATTATCATGGTATTGATATCATTTTAAAATTATTTCAGAATTTGTTGCTTCCTCAAATCTTGAAAATTATGTTTAATTATATTCATATTTGAGCTCTGTTTTAGAGACTTTGTAATTATGTTTATTGCTCGGGAATTTTCTAGGTTTTACTCGGTGGTTGTAGCTGGAGCAAGAGAGGCATTGATGAGTGGTGTACTATCCATGTCGATTTCACTGAATTTATTTTGAAGATGAGAAGAACCCAAGTGATTCCTATGAACTCTACTGCCACTAATTCTACTAGGATTCCTATGAACTCTACATCAGCAGCTGTCATGTGAATGATATGATTTCTACATCAACTCAATTATATTCGGTAAGTTTGAAGATGAGAAGAACCCAAGTGATTTTGAAACTTACATTTAGGTTAATTGACGCAGTTGGATGATTATTTCTTTAGCTGTGCTGGTGATTGAAATTGTTGTTGATATTAGTTTTGGATCTTTTTATTTATTAGGACAAAGCTATCAAGAGGTTTCTTGTGAGGAACATAGTTGAACAAGTCATGTTAGGGATGTCGAAGAAGCGTGTCCTTTTGACAGTAACATTTCTTTTTCCCTTGCTAGTTTACCTTTCCATTCTAATTTCTTAGTTGTTGTTCATTATGCACGACTGTGTTTTATTAGGCATAATCAATGAGAAAGGGTTTGTTTGTATGTCAAATATTATACTCACCTTTTTTGATAGATGAACCAAGTGTGGTGCTCCAACAATTGCAATTAGAGTCTATAGGTACTGGTTTGCATTTGTTTTGTATTCTGTGAAAAGATTAAGTGAGACCAATGCCGATGATTCCAGTCAGGGGACTGGTGGAGATGGATTCACGTTATGCCAGATATTGAGAGTTGCAAAGCTCAAATACGCTTAAATCCCCTCATTAAAAGTTTTAGTAAATTTTCACCGTAATTTCGCTGAGCTTTTTTCCCCGCTTTTACAAAGATTATGGATTTCTTTAAAGAATCGCCTCGCTTTATTGTCAAGGCGGTCCAATTTTAAGTAACCAATATGGTACAGATTAGAGAAAAGACTCGAGGTACTTATACTAGAAGAGTTAAGCTCGAGGTTTTAGATGGTTATGATGATGTGTGTGTTCTTTTTCTTTTAACTTCTTCTCATGTTATGATTCTTGGTTTATGTCTGATAGAGTAGTTCCAGTATATAAGAAATGCTACTACCTTAGTGATTCAGTTTTCAAGAGGCAAGTTTAGAGGATATGACATACTATGTTCCTATTCCTTCACATACCGTATAGTATAGAGCGCTTTACAGTAAACTCATCTAAAAATTTCTTCCTCTTCTTCTTCTTCTTGTTTTTTGTGTGTGTGTGGTGATGTGATGTGATAATGATGATCAATTATCATTGCTTATATATTGATGTGATTTATTGCTGAATTAACCATGGCTAGTTTTTGTCAATTTTTGTAAATTTTTGTCAAGTTTGCACAGAAAAACTCAAGTCTAATCATTCAGATGTTTTTTATGTTTAGAGGATCATCTTCTATTGCTTGCCCAATTAATTTATGTTGCTATAAATGACAAGTTCATTCAAGTGTAGATTTGGAGTCTGCTATTTCAAATTGCATGGGCTATTTCAAATAACATTATCAATACTGCATTGCATTTCTCCATTTCAAAATTTATTTTTTAAGCTGTTGTTCCTAACTTTACTGGCTATGTTAGTAACTCCTTATGGTCAAACAAGATTGTTATATTGCCCTTATTTATTTATTTATTATTATTGTTCAATTATTTATTTATTTATTAATAGTTAGTTCCAATTTTGTGTGGCGTAGTCAGCTTTGCTCAAGACTAAAATATTTGAGAGAGAATTGCAAGACAGAGTTGCAGATGGTTAATGGATGCCTTTGGAGAAACAATAATTGCTTCGATGCTTGTAAGATTGGAAGAGGTGGGATTGTGGTGGTTTGTTGATCTCATATATGCCGGACAAGATGAACAAGAGCAAAGAACATGGGTTCTTCGGTTTTAGGAACTCAAATCTTCGCTCGCTTATTTACTAATTTTAGGATTGATTATCGTGTTGATATTTTGTATTACATATGCTCTAATGAAGGGAATATATTTTGTATTACTAAATTTTTGTCTTTGGAATATACTTGGGTCGTATGGAATTTGTATTACATATGTAATGGAATGGAATTGGATGTTTAATGCAATTTTTGGCATTTACATTGTTTAATGGTTGATAATATATATTTAGTATTGATGGATTTTATTGTTTATACATTGTATAGGTTGTACTAATAGTGGATATAGGTGGTTCGTAAATTAAAAAAAAAAAATTAATATAGTATTTGGCTACTAATTATTTTGGTAGCCAAAACTATTTTCAAATGTTTTGGCCACTAAAAATGTAGTAGCAAAATGAAGAAAAGTTGCCATCTTTTGGCATTAAATTCCATGGTCGGCAAATAGTGCAATTAGTGGTCGGTTCAAATAGTTCAAATGGTTCAAATAGTTCAATTGTTATACCTTTTACGACTAATATTTTGGTCGCTAAAAATATCACTTTTGCCGACTAACCCAACTTTAGTAGCCAAATGTTGACATTTGGCACCAAGAATTTAGTAGCTAAAGATTATGCTTTTCACGGCATTATTTTTTAGTAGCCAAATGTTGCCTTTTCAATGACCAAACACGATTTAGTCGCTAAAACATTCGCCGGCTGTGTTTCAAAGCGATTGTTGGCGATTTAAAAAAATTAGTCGCTAATTGTTTTGGCTACTAAAAAGTGACCTTTGGCACTATTCTTTTGGTCGGTAAACCGTTTTTCCTGTAGTGTTAGGTGAAGGAATCAAAGTTTGTGTTTGAAGCTAGGAGAATCCAGAGAATGAAGCTTTTAGTGTTATCTACTCTTCAATGAAAGATGAATTCTCGACCCCATTTTCATTTGTTGATCACATTGTGAGAAGGTTTGGATTGAAAATGATTTGCATTTGGAGTTTTTGTGGAGGTGTATGGTCGCACAATCACTAGATTTATTTGATAAATCTTGAAAGTTTTCGATATGTTTAAAAGTTAGATATACATAGTTTTGGATGGTTTACACTTTTGTACAGCTTTAGAACTTAAGGTTATAGTTTTCAATGTTTGGAATGTATAGATAATTGTTGAATGTTTATAATTTATGGATATAGTTTCTTTTTGATGTTTCAAATAATGTTTTGGTGGTTGATTAATGTTTTGTGATGCTTGTTTGTAATATTTGTTAGATTGTACAAAATTAGTCAAATAGAACTCGTTGAATTTAAAAAAATAAAAAATTGTATATTCTACTATTGCATATAATAAGTTGTTGTATTACATATTTTACTACGGCTAATCGCTGTCATTATTTGTCTCACCAATTAACGGCTGCAAAAGTAGTCGAGAAAAAGTAAAAACGATGCACAAAATTTGTCGTTAAATAGTTTTTAACGGCAGATTATAGCATGTCATAGAAAAGTAACAACGACGCACAAAATCATTATTAAATAGTTTTTAATCTGTATGAAGCATGTCGTTAAAAGTGAATGACTTTCCATGATCGGTCATAATATGACGCATACCGCACGCCGTAAAAACCCTTTTTGTTGTAGTGAAATAAATAATACAAATTAACTAACTACGGCTAATTAATTATTACAAATTGCCTAATTAGTTAACAAACTAACTAAGCTAGGAAAAATAGTAAACCGCCTGAAGAGTGCCCAATGCAATGCATGCTCGTCCTCGCTTAAGTGCACCGCCATGTATAGATCGCTTCGCTTTTCCTCGCTCATCAAGATCGCCAAAGTCTCAATTGCTTCCTCGACATTAGGGACACCATCGGCCGAGTAGAATTGCCACCGCAAGGGATGTGGTCATCGGCTATTGATGAGTCCATCGCCACCAATTGATTGCCGCCAAAGACTGCGTACCAATGATTGGCAAGAAATTCCCGCAGAACCTGCTTGACAAAGAAGAGGATGAGCCTTGCATGACAATGCAATCAAGCCATGTATGCACCAACCAAGTCCCTTATCATGTGTATGACTCAAAGGGACATGGTCCTTAGTTCTCGACCACCAATCGCAAGATTTCAATGCGTGATGGCCCAAGCCAAGTTGTGCATTTTGATTTCAAATGTAATGCACGACGCACATAAGGGCCCAATCCCTATCACTAAATCAAGGGACAAGGCATGCATGTTCAATGCAACCTAAACATGTTAACTAACATGCAACATGGTGTGAAAGGGAGCATGCAAACATGCAATGCACATTAGGTACATATTCTAAGCAACAAGGCAAACAAGCATGCCACAATTATGCAAACTACTTAGAGCATGCAAGATGTAATCTAATCATGCAACATGCTAGTAATTTGATCAAGGGAATGCATACCAAATGCAATGATTTCAAGCATGCAACACATACAACCAAAGCATGCAAACATGAGATAATGTAATAGCACTTGAATGGCATACAAGGATGGACTTACACTAATTGACTACTCTAAGTTAGGTCCAAAACAAGGCCAAAGCTTAAGAAGATGGGACTACACACATACACACATGCACATGTTAAGGCCTAAACACTTAGACATCAAAGGACATCTTTTAAGCACACTTAAAATGGAACAATCATGGACATATGACATGCATTAAGCTCGAAAATCATGCAAGAACATGGTGTCAAACCAAGCAAACAAGATAGGCTAAGCATGCGACAAATGACCTAAGCATTCAAGACAAGCCAATGAAGTATTGAACTACACTTGATATGACCACACATGGCAAGACTTAAATGACCAAAAGCAGAGTTCTAACATGCTAAAACAAGGCCAATAATACATCTAGATGGCATCTAAATGACTCTAATCCAAAAGCATGCATAAGTGCCAAAACATGGAGTATACAACACAAGCTTTCAAAGCATCAAAGAGGTGTCCAAGGCAAGCATACAAGCATGTCAAAGGGACTAAAATGATGCTACAAATGGTGCCAAACCACCGAAATAAAGCAAGTAATGCATGCTACACACTCACACACTTAAGGCCAACAAACCAAAAATGCAAAGGGGGTATATAATGCATGTCATGGCTGACCAAAATGACTATGGACAGACCTCAAACATGGCAAAATAAGCACAAAAGCTTCACAAAGCTAGGCCTAAAACATGCTAGGACAATAGTTCACAACCTAAGGCATGTTAAGGCCTAAACATGGCATTACAAGGTAAGTATGCTAAGCATGCATGGTGTACCAAAACTAACTTAAAACCATGTTATATTATGACAATATAAGCATGAAAAATAGCCAAGGCATGATCAACAAACCTCAAACATGGTGCTCCTCAAGAGGCCAAAAATGGTCCTTTTCAAGGACAATAAGGAGAGGAGGTGGCCCTCTCCTTCTTGGGACTTCAAGGCACCATTCTACCACTAAAATCCTCAAGATTTCAGTGGTGAGGAGGCCCAAACACCCAAGTCCCGGAGCTCACTCAAAATAGCACAAAATGGAGCCCTCAAGGCTTAAGAGGGGTCAAACACCTCCAAACCACAAAAACACTCTAAACTAACTATTTAAAGGGTTTAAAAATAGAACTTTTTTATGTTATACACTAAGCACAAAAACAGTTCTAAGATAGGTAAAAATAGAATGCAAGAATGGGGTAAAAAAGGGTAAGATTGTTACCCTTGAAGAACCTTCTCACAAATGGTGGACCAGCCCATTCCTTGAGCTCAAAACAGCTCCAAAGCTTCAAGAACAGACCTCTGGCCCTTCACAAACTCAGGGAAGGTGTAACACTATGTGTTTGTGTGCAATAGTAGGCCTAAACACACACAAGAACACACAAGAGGTAGATATAGAGATAGGAAATATGTATAACCCTAACCCTAATCCAGAGCTTCTCTGACAATGTTCTCTAACCAAAATCTCTAACCCTGAGGCCAAGAGAGAAGGGTTCTTATAGAGGAGCCAATCTTGTAAAGCTTACCAAGGAAGCTAACAAGAAGGCTATCCCACCATACACGTGTATGAAGGGGAACAAAATGTAAGCCAGCTGTTTTAAAATATCTGCAAAAGCAGATGAACAGTATTCGGCTGCTCAAAATTGCCATTTTGACAAAATGGACTACCGACCGGCAAAAAAGAATGCTGACCGGCAATAAACATTGCCGGTGCCAACAAAATATACCAAATGGCCTCTAGCCATGGTCGGTGATGTGGGATGCCTCACAAGACATTCCGCCCTTCAAGGTAAACACAAGTGTTTGGTGCCAAAACCAAACACGGAACACTCGAGTTCGGAGATTCTGAGGCAAGGCGCGTAGCCGAGACTTCCGGGAACTCCAAACGAACACAAACATGGATGATCACCGGGTGTTCAAACGGTGACGTCCAAGTCTTGAGGAAGGCCAAAAATTGGGTGTCTACAGCTCCCAACCAAATACTTCCTCCTCGCTCGAAATATCATAACAGACAACACTTTCCTGAGATGTAAACAGCCACCGAAACTATTGAACACGCCTTCTGGATCGCCCAACCTCACGAGCAATTTGGGACTAATTCAATATCCCTAATCTCTCCAAACATCTTTTGATCCGGTATCCTCTCCTGTGCAAATTGTTCTTTCTCTCTCAATCTACTTGATTACTATTGGGTTGTCCTCTTTCTCATCATCCGCCGGTCCATCTAGAAATTTTGCAACTCTTTTTGTTTTGAACCTTACCTTTCACCCTCTAAACCGTAATTTAATTGTGGCTAAAGCCATTGATTGGCAATTCATCTCAAATTACCCCAAACCCGTTAGGACACAAATCCCTTTCCTTTGTCAATTAGAAACCTCTCAAAGCTCCCAGATATAAACTTAACAATCGATAGTACCGCAAAGGGCACCGGGAGTAGCTTTAATGGGTGGTTTTATCGTAAACTCCTTGGGTAATCGTGTGTGGTTTTAGTCAAAACATTGGTATCTCAAATAGTGTAGCTGTGGGATTGTGGGGCTTATGGATGGTTCACAATGTGGTCCTTGATCTCAATTTACGTGACATAAATGTGGAGATTGATGCTCTAACAGCCAAAGAACTCATAAGCAAATCATTTCCACAACATCATCAATTACAACCATATATCCGATTGCAAGTTCCTTATAGATCACTAGGAGTGACAGAGCGAGAGATATCTTCCGTGAAGCAAATGGTTGTGCATATATTTTGGCTAAGGAAGGCGTTTCAATGAATGAAAGCCTCTTTATCTATCCTACTTTACCTAGTTTTAACTATATAAATTATGTAACGATGCACTAGGGACTTTGTATCCTAGACTTGTATTTGATTCTATTTAAGTTTTATGTTATCCTTCTATTACCAAAAAGAAAAAGAAAAAGAAACTCATATATATATATATATATATTATCTTACTTCAAAATAAAAAATATGTACATAATTATCGTGATCATCATTAATTTTAAAAGTTTATGAAAGTGGTAAATTCATGAAATATGTGCTAAAACTCTATCAAAACTTTTATTTTTCAAATCCTTCTAGTGTAGATGTAACATCCATGATCCATGATTAACTGTTAAACCATGATTAAGCCATGATTAAGTATACCTAATAAGTAATTAAGATGAAATCTCGAGTTAATTATATGTGCATTGCATTATTTGTATTTATATATGTCCGCTATAGGAATATTTGTTTGTGTTTCGCTTTTGTTCTATTTAATTGAAGGCCTCATCGGCATTCGATCACAAAATTGACTTGAATTATGTGTTAGTTGGAATTTTTAGAACATTATGGTAGGTTTAATTGAAATTTATTCTAATCTAAATAATTAATACTCAATTGCTTAATTAATGAATTCCTTAATCCAAGCCTAAATAAGGCACTAGTGGACCCTTGTATACATTTTACACTCTCATTTCATCCTTCTCGAGCTATAAATGAGAGAGAGAGAGAGAGAGAGAGAGAGAGAGTGAGCGAGTGAGTTTAAGAAGAGAGAATGGAAGAATTGCTAGGAATTGTGGGAGAATTGAAGAGAGTTTAGAAGTTTAAGCCTCTACACTTATGAATCCAAGGTATAAGGTAAGAATTCAAGCTTTTGGTCTTGCTTTTGAGTTGGTGAGTTCATGAATACAAGAGAATTAAGTTGAAATTGAGCTAGAATGAAGGAGTATAGATCATACCATGTATTAATGTCCAAAATATCACAATTTGAGTTTAATTTCAAGAAATCTCTCATACATATGTCTATCTTACCTTTGTTTTGAGAATTCATCAAGTTTCATGCCATTTTATCTTGCTTGATCATGTTTTGGATGGTTGAATTCATAACAACTCATACATGTTCTACATACATACAATTCAAGTTTGAGTTTAAGCAAATGACATGCTTTTGGGCCTTGATTTCATGACATGATCTTGAATTTTTAATGTTTTCAAAGTTTAGACATGTTTGCTTAAATTTTGGGATCCAAAGGTTGCATTTTAAAGCTTTAAATTCGAGTTTTGAACCTGGGAGTGCAATTTGGAAATTCCAGAACTTTACTCCCTGCTAGAGCGATAGAACTTGCGCTTGAGCGACCACTTTTTCTTTGGCACTCTCGCTCGAGCGACCAAAAGTTGGCTCGAGCGTAAAATGCATACTCTCAAAAGTTTATAATTTTTGCAAACCGCTTGAGCGATAAGAGTTGCGCTCGAGCGAAGACTTCAGTTTCATGCTCGAGTGACTGTTGAGCGGAAAATTCACACAACTAGTACTTTGATAGAGTTCACAGACCGCTCGAGTGAAGGAAGTTGAGCTAGAGCAACCACACACATTTTTGAGCCCCTGGTCGAGCGAAGGCCCTGTTTTCAGCAAATTTTGTTAAGTGTTTCAAAGTGCATTTTGGTATCCATATTGCATCCTAGGCATTCTTAGGCCATGGTTAAGACATAATAATGATGATAAGAAGTAGAAACACACCAAGATAAGAAAGAATTTAAGTTATTGATTCCATGTGTAATTCAATACATATTTATTCTCAGATTCGTAGGTTATGCGCCAAGTTGCCTCGATTTGTCCGTTTCTATCTATTCGCTGGAGCCATTTGTGAGTAATAACTTAGTAAAGCTATGTTCAACTTTATTTATTTTCGATATGATAAAATAAGATTTGTTTTATGAAATCTTATATTCTATACAATGAATGATTGTCCAATTTCTGACAAGTACTTATGGCATCCTTAGCACAAGGCCTTTGCCTGAGGGTAACAATACTATGGTCTATGAGCACAAGGCCCTTGCCCGGGGGTAATAATACCGTGGTCTTATGGCCCTTGCTCGAGGGTAACAATATCGCGACTCAAGTATGTTATATGTTCTTGCATCAAGGTTCCTTATTGAACCGCAAGCATGACCCTATATACTCAGATTTGATCCGTTAGCTTAATGGATTTACCAAGTATAATTAAGCATGAACTCGATTTCAGATAAGATTTGAATAAGAATATGATTATGAATCTGCTTTCTAAAATGAAGTTTGTTTTCTAATCTAACATGGGACGCCATTCATTTAACCCTTTACTCATATTATTCACTGGGCTTCCGCTCACTATTTATATTATGTATATAGGTGATCAGGCATGCAGGCCTTGAGTTGACGGCCTAAAGTTAAGTTTTGTGAGCTAGATTTTGTGCCTTCCGAGGAGGTTCCTGTTGGAAAAAGTCAAGTTTTGTGGCTTATGTTAAGGATGTTTTGGTTTTTATTTGTTTATATATATATAGGGCTAAGCCCTTTTGTTAATATCTGTGTGATAATGCTTGACTTATGAAACCTTGACATCATATATATATATATATAGATATGTGAGGACATAAATTTTGAATGACAACACGGGCCGAGGTGTCACCAAGAAGTGTCACCGAGGTGCCACGGTCTTGGTCTTGACGCCGAGATGATCTCTGCTAGGCCGAGGTTATTCATAAGATACCGAATCCGGATAAGCAGATAAAGAACAAGAGTCCTAGAATGAGAGAAGACTTCACTTTGGGTAAAAATAAGACTCTTAGAGAGTTTATCATAATCCCACCGAGTCCACGACATCAAGAATCCTAAGTCCATTAGAGCTAGGCTTCTATTGGGACTAGGATTGTGTTGGCTATAAAAGGAGGCACCCTCATGGGTCTAAGGTATTTTTTATGCTTTGTCTAGTGAGTTAAGCACTATTGGTTATCTTTGAGAAATATTTTATCGACTTGATCGTCGAAGTTCCCTGTGACGAGCCACCGCCGAATCTCTTCTTTCATGCAGTCGCTCGCTTAATCTATTCTCGCCAGTTGTTCTCCAAATTGAGTGTTTGATTGGCAGGTGGTCGAAATTGACACACACACAATTTGGCGCCATCTGGGAAAGAAAGAAGAATAGATAGCCAACGATGGATGTAAAGGAAAGGTTGGGGACGACACCCTATCGGGAGTGGGAAACCTATTGACATTGACGTCAAGAAGACAACTACAACAAGGAGACTAGTGATAAAATCACGAGGAAAGGACGCCGGCTAGAGGGCGGCGTACCGAAGAAATTGAACCGGAACGGGTATTATAATGAGGACGACCTCTAGGTATGGAAAGATAGATGCTTGCGGAGGGGCGATGAGATGAAGGAAATAGCGGACAAATTGGCAGACCTGCAAAAGGTCATCAATTTCATGATGCAGAACAACATCATGCAACCACCGTCAGACATAAGATACCTCGATTCTAGCTGCTAAGAAAGGTGCCTGTAAAGGGGCAGAACGTTCCTACCCCTCAAAGATGCGGACGCATATGCGACAAAACAAGAGAAGGGAAACGGCTCGCCAAAGCGAGGCCGAGGTAACAATAGATCCAACAAACAAGTTAAACCGAGGTCATGTTTAACACTTGTTGAAATTTTAAGGAAAATTTACAAGTTGAATTTAAACCGAGGTCATTTTTAACACTTGTTGAAATTTAAGAAAATTTACATGTCAAGTTAAATCAAGTTATGATTAAAGGAATGAATGATATAGGTTCTATCACCTTAGGATGCCGAGGTAATAGAACCTAGGAGCAATTGTGGGGACATAATTTTTAAATGACAACACGGCCGAGGTGTCACCGAAATGCCACCGAGGTGCCACGTGTCCCGGTCATAACGCCGAGATCATCTCTCAAGTCGAGGTTATCTCAAAGATACTAGAATCCGGGATAAGCGGATAAGGGACAAGAGTCCTAAAATGAGAGAGGACTTTAGTTTGGGTAAAGATAAAACTCTTAGAGAGTTTATCCCAATCCTACTGTAAGTTCAAGATTAGTAGTAATTTTAAGTTCATTATAGTTAGGTTTCTATTGGGACTAGGATTGTGTTGGCTATAAAATGAGGCACCTCATGGGTCTAATGTATGCTTTTTATGCTCGCCTAGTGAGTTAAGCACTATCGGTTATCTTTGAAAGATATTTTACCGACTTAATCGTTGGAGTGCTCGTGGACTAACCAATCATGATTCTTATCTTCGTGACAAGTTGTTCGCTTAATCTATTCTATCGGTGTTTCCAAATTAATACTAGTTTGACAAAGGTGGTCGTGACAAGATAAGTATCAAAAAATAGTTTTTATGAAAAATTATCAAAGACAAATAATAATAATAAAAAGCAATCACTATGTTTGTTTTCGTTTTTGAAAATACTTTCTTATTTTTCGTATTTTTTAATATTTTAAGAAATTTTTAATTTTTAGACATATCTAACATAAATACACTTAAAAGTGTAATTTTGTAAAAAATCTTTAAAAATTATTAAATACCAAAAATACAAAAATTATGTATATTTTTCAGATTTTTGTGTATTTATTAATTTTTAAAATATTTCTTCACAAATATTTTATTTTTTAGATACATCTTAGTAAGGTGCATCTAAAAAACTAAAAAAAAATACTTCAAATTTAAAAAACATTCATTAAAAATAAAAAAAAACACAAAAAACAAAAAATTTAGTTTTAAAAAACTGAAACCAAATACACTGATATTTTTGCCTTTAATCTTTAGTGATTTTTTTTTTCAATTTTTTTATTTATTATGGTCGACCAAGTTATAAAAAGTCACTATTTTTTAAATTTATTTTTTATTTTAGTAAATTTTTTATTTTAAATTTGTAGCATTTTTTTGTATTTTTCAAATCCTTCAGAAAGATCTAAAGAGTAATTATTTTTTGTTCAAAAAATTAAAAAAAAAAAACAAAAAAGTTCATTGAAGATTTGCCTTTTGTCTTTAGTATGATATTTTTTCAAGTATTTATTTATTTATTATTATGTTTATGGTCTTCTATATTGGTGCCGTGTGCAACTCGAAGTCCGCTCGCAGCCTGGGCCCAAGCCTAGCCCAGGACCGTGGGCCTAGGTTTGGGCTGTCATTTTGAAGCTCGACCCATGGTTTGATCTACTACCTGCTCAAGATCCACTCAAAACCTGACCCACCCATGGCCTAGTATTATTTTTAATGGAAAAGAATAAAATTTTAGTAGAAAAAATTAAAAAATATATATTCAGTTCGGCCCACGATCGAGTTTAGACTCCGCCCATCGGCAATACCCTCGGCTAGGCCTAATTTTTTGGCCCGTGGGTCGGCCTTACTCAAGGCAATTTACAGAGCTATGGCTCGACATGGGCCGGGCCCAATTTACATCCCTAGTCTCCTAGCCTACTAAGGCTAAAAAAAAAAATTTACTAACAAAAAAAAAAAAAAAACAAAAGAAAAAAAGTAGTCAAAATAAATAACTAAAGTAGCAATTGTCAAATTAACCATATGACTCATTTCTTTTTATCTGATGTGAGACTCTACTTATTCACAAGTGTTTTAATTTATTTTTTTTTTCATGTGTAAACTAAATATCAAGAGTAATTTTAACTTTTCTCATGTGCAATCTATGATTTACCGGTTCTACTACTTTTTAATATCGTGTCCATTTTAATTTACTGTGCACACACTAGTGGTCTCCTGATGTTGGTAAGAGTGAGATACAAACCACATATAGTACCTCACAATTAATTCACAACATATCAATCACATGCACTTAATATCTCCTAACTACTCCATAAAAAATTACACATTAATATTTTATGCTTAATAGATACTCTCGGCCAAAGAACACCCAAACCCCCCTCTCCCAAAAAAGTATGTATCTGAATTTTGAACGAAAAACTGTCATTGTTGGACTACTATTCAAGGATGGAAACTTTTAATCAACCATCATTTAATTAGAATATAAAATATATACAAGTAATTGCTCCCTCTCCCCTACTTTGGAAGCCCCCAAAGAAAAAACATGTATTTGAAATTTTGAACAACTAAGAAATGTCACTGTTGGATTACCAGTCCAGGATGTAAAACTTTTAACAACCACCATTTAATTAGAATAAATAAATACACAGGTAATTGCTCCGTCTGTTTGTAGTTTTGTTGAGTAAAGCTTATATAATGGGGTACTTAGATTTTATTTTATTTTTAAGTTTTTTTTTCAAGAACAGCATATTAAAAAGTAAGAAAAGGAAGCTTCCGCCAAGAAATGATTGAACTGTTGAGCATATAAACAATAAAGTTCTCACTCTCTTTATCAAATTAAGCTTTCTGATGACTCGTAGGGTAACCATTTTATATGATTTGAAATGTCATAATTAAAATGTTTACTTGATAATTAAATTATTTACATGTGCATTGAAATATTTGTTGATACTGTTGACTAAGAATATCTTCAATACTAAATATCAAATTTGGCATGCATTGACAAATTTTAGATGCGCTCTAGTAATGAAAGTGTCAAAATTTATAAACCTTGCTCTAAGACTTGTGTCATTTATTTTGGCACAATCATCATCTTATCTTTTAACCACTGTTAAATTTTGATAAAATATATCAATACTAAAATTTGTCAATTTTAATGATAATCCCTATTAGAGTACTTAACTGTTACAATATAGTTATGACAACTCAAATAATTGGGCTTTTCTAAAGTGATTCACCAACCTTATTTTAAAATTATCCATTAATTAATAATTTCATGTCCATTGCCCTGCATAAGGTTTCCAAGACAGCTTTAGGTTGTGAGCCTGCTATAACATGGGTTAGCCTGAAGGCTTTTGGAGTGGTTTTTTTTTTTTTTTTTTGGGTGAGAGATTTGAACTGTATTAGAGAATTTCTAATAGATGCATTAAATTTATTTTTAGTGTCAGCCATTATTTCACTATGGCACTTGTTCTAAATTTTACTCTAACGTGATGGTCAAAATGGCTACCAAAAAGCAAACTTTACATGTCTTATATTAATTGTGGAGAATATGTTAGTAAGGAGGAACGAGAAAGTGAGAGGAAACCTAATTTTTTTTTAAAAAAATTCCTTTTAAATTTATATTTAATATACATTTTAGTTACATCATTTGAGTACATATTCAATCATTGAATAATTCACTTAACATATAAAATTGGGTTACACTTTTATCATTTTTTGATAGTTGACACATTTTAACACACAATTTTAATTATCTCATTTCAAATGGTCTTATACTTCGCTTGAGTGACTTAAAATCAACTTATTGGCTTAAAAATTCTCAACTCGTTTAGCAAACTTGTTTTTCTCCAAAAAATCTATTCTAAAAAGCTATTCAATAGTTAATGTCAAATAAATTAACTTTTTCAGTTTTAGTTTTTAAAAAATATTTTCAACCAATAAACCTTTAACTAATTTCCAATGAGACTAGTTTCCTCGTCCATCAAAATTATCCTTAACACATCATTCATTGAATAGATTACTATTTTTCATTCACTTTATTTATGCTAATGCACTGACATAACGAGGTAGTTACATGACGGTTGATTGGAATAGTATTACTTCGTCCATGGGGCTTTGGTTTTGATATTCCAAGGAGCAATTACAATGAAAAATGTACAATCACGGCATGTATTGAAAGAATAAACTAACAACGATAATAATTCCGTGAGGATGTTTATCACGCAAGAAAGGCGACAATTCGAGAATAAAGCAAATGAAAAAGATTTGTAATATTGAAGTTATTTTATAACACTACAACCATGTGTATTTATATACATCATGGTGACCTTTGGTGATGGACACAACTCTTGGTGTTGTTTCACAACATCAATAATCACAATCCTTTGTCTAAGAGTTGTGTTCTTTGGCTTTCAAATTCAAACTATTGCTTCCAGATTGTTCTCATTTCCTGCGGGAAGGTTCATCAACAATCAAATGAGTTATGATTGAGTGTGGAGAGGCCCACGAAATTATGGTGTGGTCACTCTCATTCCATCATGTATGTGAATGCAAATGCAAATATAAATACACAAAAATAGTTACAACTTAAAAGTTGGTCTAAATATACAGTGGCATGTTCATAACAAAGTTGTAAGGCATGCCGACCTATCCCCATTTGGAAGTAGTGTCTATTAGGGTCTAACTTAACATTTGACTTTACTACTTTATTATTTTAAAACGAGTCTATTCTATTAATGTGTCATATACTATCTTATAATCCTAATTGTATAACATGCTAGGCGCGTGACTTAATCTTCATGTTATGTCTTGCAGTTTTTTTATAAATACAATCTAGAAATCGGCCACAACCATCAGAGGATGGCAAACGAAAGTATTATGATCTGTAAGATTCTCACCAAGGAAATGAGAGGAAACCAGTAGAGTATTTAAAGGGCCTCCGAATTCTTGGAGTGGAGAATCTATTAGCTATATAGGCTTTTACCTTAATAGAATCATCATACATGGGACTCTGGAAAAGAAACACAACAAAACATATACTTTGATTCTTTTTTGGATTCACAAATGGTTAGCATGAGGCCGACACTACCAAAAAAAAAAAAAAAGGAAAAAGAAAAAGTTGTACTATGTTCAGAAAACATGGGTTTAAAGGATGAACATTCTTTTTCTTAAATTTCTAATATTTTTTCATTCCTTCTTTTCTCATCTCTGTTAGATGATTGATTGGAACAATATCTTAGTCATAGACAAACAAAATTGATGGTAAAGGATAGACACGTAGCATTGCTTAAGTTTATTATAAAGTTTCATACACAAATATTTTCCAAGCACGTAATAGTGTGTTCTTATAACTTCTAACTTACGGAATTCGAGAATATTCTTCATCAGAGCCTGTAGTTTCAAAAAGTTGGGAATGCCAATTAAATTCTGCCCATGGACAAAATTACACTACTTTCTAAAGTGAGATAGACAGCATTGTGTATGCTATGCTTTGTTTATTGCTGAAAGACTATGGAGTAGGCCTCATGTGAAAGATACACTCATCATTAGATGATTTTTTAGGAGAAATATGTATTACACCTACCATCTTGTTGTTAGGTCTATATAATTTATTGTAAATAATCATGTTTTTGGGTGTCTACCTATCTAACATGAAATCTTCAAAACAAGTTAAATTTGTGATGGACACTCCATATTTGGGAGACATCTGACCCACGAACAAGAGTGTAGGTTGTATTTGATACTTTCTATCGAATGTTATTATATATTTGTATTTAATAGTATTTTATATATAATTTTTATAATTTCTAAAAATTATTTTTTTGACACCAAATGTTATATATAGTATCATTTTATCTCATATAATATATTAAAAATATAAAAATATGATTATTTTTTTACCAAATCTTAATTTTTAATATTTAATGAGACCAATCGCTAAAAATATATATTCTCAAGATCTCGACTTCATATAACATAGGTGTCTAACATATTTTTAGTAGCCATTAATTATAATTTTAGTAATGTTTTATTATTATGTTACGCTATTAGTTGAAGAAGTTGGGGCAAATCTTATATGTCAAACAAAAATGAGTTGTAAACTTGGTGATACATTTGGTTATGATTTATAGTAATATTTGATATGATATAGTGACTGTTATTTTGTTATTAATTTGTAGTGATGTTTAGTTACGATCCGCATTAGCATTGGTTATGAATCAAATTGTCGGTTCAGTTATTTAGTTTTCGCTAAGTATAAGTTAAAAATTGAGTTTTTTGGATAAAATAAGTATAAAAAGACAAAATAAGCTTTTTTAACCTAATAAGACAAAATGTCACATTTAAACTATAATTATTTCATTTTTTTCTCTCTCATAAAAGTCAAAAAATCAAAAGTTTATCCCAAATTATGCTTTTTAGTCATAGTGATAAAATAGTCAAAAAAATCAACCTACATCTCAAACAAACCCTTATTAAGATTGAACAGTTAAAAGTAATAGTGCATATGACATGCACATTTTCAAAGAATGTGTGAATTGCAAAAATTTGATAAGTAATAGTGCTACATGCAAAATTAAAACACAGAAAATACATAGAAAATGCTTCAAATTTATTTTAAACATAATTTAGATAACATTTAAGATAGATTTCAGCCACACATTATACTATCTACATATATTTTTTTTATATTCTAATAATTATCTGTAACTTTCATATCATTTCTTGGTTGAAGAACATGTAAACCAAGTCTTTTAGAGAGGAGGATAAAGTAGAAAGGAAAAAAAAAAAAAGGTAAAACAAAGTATGATGAGACAAAAGTGATTACAGGTGATTCTTTCTTCTTCAACATGGTGGTACTGTTAAGCTCTCTCAACATTGGTGAAGTAGGTGCTGCAGATGATAGGGTGGGTCTTTTTTGTTAATCTAGTTAGGATAAAGAAATTTCCACTTTGATCCTTTTAGAACCTGCTAGATTTTTGTGTTTATTGATGTATGATAAAGATTTTTAATTCTTATTCAACAAAACTTTTTTGCCAATAAAAAAATAAAGGGTCTCCTCACATGGGGTTCTTCAATCACATCCACCATGTGGACCAATGAATATGAAACACCAACCCCTGGGGACT